>OX456527.1:96117982-96550482 GCA_949748255.1 Eustalomyia histrio | reverse complement strand
TATTAAAGACATATGCTGAGATAAAATAAATCAATTTGTGAACTAAACAATGTAATGGACCGTGACCACATACACTCTGAAAAAAAGTTGGTTGGAAAAATTTGTAAATGGTTTTTAATCCCACTTTTTAGTAAAAAAAATTATTAATTAGGAAATCTTTTTGCTATTTACATTTTACAAATTACAGAATTTTTACAGAATATTTACAAATTTTTGTTGCAAATTTCAGAAATCATTTTAAAAATTTTTGAAAACCGATTTGCTAAAATTAGCAAAAAAAATTTACTAATTTTAAAAAAGAGAATATTGAAGGAAATGTTATTTCTAATAAAAACTTACACCTACAAACTTATATTGCCTCAAAATGTTACATAGATTAAAAAAGGGATCGGAAGTGAATAAACCGACTCTTGACTGAAAATAGGACTTAAAGTAGCACTAAAAAGTTTTTTTTAGTTCTAAAAATCAGCCCTAAAACCAATTAAAATTTGGCCGTAAAAGTACAAAAAAAAAATTTACTAAAATGTTTTTCAAAACAGAAATTACCAAATAAAAACTAAATGATTAATTCGTTTATGTTTAACAATTTTTAAGATTTTTAAACCCTTGATTTGTATAAAATATTTAAAAAAAAAAATTTGATGCTAGATAAAAAAATAAATTAAAAATGTTATGACATGATTACAGGAGATCTAATAAAACACTTCCCTCATAGAGGATTTGTTAAACTGGCTTCAATATAAAATACAGCAATTAAACTTAGCTACATACCAAGTATATGGAAAGTAGCAGAAATCACAATGATACCAAAACCAGGCAAAAGGACAGATGAAGTCAGCGCTTACAGGCCGATTTCTTTATTACCAATAATTGGAAAGTTGTTTGAAAAACTCTTATCAAAAAGTTTAAAATCATTCATTTACTTAAATAAAATAATACCTGATCACCAGTTTGGATTTAGAAAAAAACATTCTACGATTGAGCAAATACACAGAATTACACACTCAATAGAAATAGCTTTTGAGAAAAAAGAGGTATGCTCTGCAGTATTCCTCGATGTGTCAAAGGCATTCGATGGCGTATGGCATGCTGGTTTAGAAAACAAACTCAACACACTATTACCAGCACATTATTGTGATATTATAAAGTCTTATCTTGAAAATAGGTATTTTAGAGTTCGACAAGAAAGCGATTACTCAAAACTATGCCCAATAAACCCAGGTGTACCACAGGGGAGCGTATTAGGTCCAATTTTATACCTTTTATATACGTATGATTTACCAATAAACGAAAACTGTGTTGTGGTAACCTTCGCAGACGATACCGTAGTTCTATCAACAGCAGCAAACATTCAATTAGCTTCAAATAAACTTCAGTCTTCTTTGGATGAAATTCAGCAATGGACTCAAAAGTGGCGCCTAAAACTAAATAGCAGCAAATCAGTTCACGTTAACTTTTCGTACAAAAAGGCAAATAATAACTCAGCGTTTTATTATGTTCCAGTTTTTATTGATCAACAATTAGGTCCATTCTCAAACTCAGTTAAATGTCTGGGTATGAACCTAGATGCCAAACTTCGTTGGAAGGAGCACGTTAAAAAGAAAAGAGACCAATTAGATATAAAATATAGCAAAATGAGCTGGCTTCTAGGTAGAAGATCCACACTATCTATCCACAACAAACTAATGATCTACAAACAGATCCTAAAACCAATCTGGACCTATGGAATTCAGATATGGGGTTGTGCTAAAAACGATGTAATCAAAATTATACAACGTTTTCAAAATAAAGTGCTGAGGAATATTGTAAAAGCTCCTTGGTATATCAGAAATTCTGACATTCATCGCGACCTCAAGATACCTTTAGTTGCCGATGAAATTCGAAGGCATGCTGAATCACATAAGCTTAGGCTGTTTAACCACACAAATGAGGAAATCCCAATTCTTCTAAACACATCAGGCTTAATCAGAAGATTAAACCATTTTAAACCCCATGATTTGATTGGACGTTTTAATCAGGAATAGTTTTGTAATAAGAAACAAACTTCATAAGCCTGTAAATTAATATCAACTTTATATAATATTTAATGAAAAAAGAAAACTGCTAGTTAGTCCTAAGGGACTAGTTGTAGAATTAGTTCTAAAATAAAAAAAAAAAAATTGTACTTGTATTAAGAATATTTAGTAAATTTTTTTTTATGGATTTTAGCAAAAAGATTTAAAATTCCACTTTACAAAAAGTATACTAAAGTTTAGTAGCGGCTACTAATTTGTCTACTAATTTCATTGTACTACACGTCATCAGAAATGTGTTGTAAAGATTAGCTCAAATTAGCAAAATTTCCCATAATAACAGCAAAATTTTCAATTGGCATTACAGACTTTTTTTTGGTGTGTGTATCTTTTTTTGTTTTTGAAATTTTATTTTTATAAGTAACGTCGCAAATAACAATCCATGGTAATTGGTCTATCAATAAATTTTCAAAGAATATTAAATAAAAAACAAGTAAGAGCGGCTAAATTCGGCTATGCCGAATCTTATATACCCTTCACCATGGTTGGGAAAATAGTGAAGTTTATATATGGACATATATGGAATGGACAGATTTATATACGGACATCTTTAAGTGGAAATTTACCATTTAGTTTAGGGATAAAACTTGGACTCTGAAAGATTTATGGTTCCCGAAAATAGGTATTTTTTTAATTTTTGGTCATAACTACTTTCAGCAAATATGTTCTACTAAAAATTTTCGATTTTTGGATATTTTTTAGTTCTAAAAAAAGCTTTTTTCGACCAAAAAAATATTTTTTTACAAATCTTTAAAAGAAATTACTAGAACTGCATGTGTTTTATTTCTACTAAAAAGTTTGATTTAGCTGGCAAACTTGTATTTGGGATTTTATTTCGCTTTTTTATTACAAAATATTTTTAATTTATTTAGCTTAATTTTAAAAATTTGAAGGAAAATATTTTATAATTTTTTTTGTATAAATTATTATAAGTTATGACCTAAAATAGTTGCTTTCAAAGGGAAATTATGTATAAAATTTTCTTACTATACGAGAAAATGGTTTAAAAATCTGTTTATAAATTCTTTTAAATCGGAGGGTTTTTATACAAATTTTGATGTTTTTAGCCTATTTATGGATTATTTAATTATTAATAAAAAATTTTATTTAAATAAATTATTTAATGTTAAAAAAAAAAAAATAAAAAAAATCTTAAGAAAATAAAAAAAAATATACAAAAAAAAAAAAAAGTTGAATTGTGTCTTCAGTGGGATTTGAACTCAAGTTCTTAGAGAAAAAAAGCATTTATGACATAGCGTTTAGACGACTCGACTATGAAGGCTATATGGAATCATCGTTTATAGAGTTAAATGAACAGTTTTCGTTCATTAGAGATTTGTTTGGTTTTTATTTAAATGATTAATCTTTGTATGTGTTTGTTGTGTGTATAAAAGGTGAAGAGGTGAAAGAAAAGAAATTGATGTGTTTGTAATGCGTGATATTCAACATACATATAAAACAAAGGAATTTTACGGGAAAAATTAGAGGTAGTCCTGGTTTTTTGCTAATATCTCAGCCATTTATCAACCGATCTGGCTGATTTTTAATAGCAAGCAGAAATTGATCACATTTAACAATCAAGTCCTCATCATGTCTGGCGTCTTCGGAAAACCCATTTCAACACACAGACGGACAGACGGACATCGTTAAATCAACTTCGCTCTTCATAAGGACCCAGAATATATATACTTTATAGGGTCTAAGATCAATATTGTAGAAATTACAAACGGAATGACAAACTTATATATACCCTTCCACCTGTGGTGAAGGGTATAATAAATTAAAATTAAATGGATATAGTTTTTGATGCTTTATTTTTTTTACATTTAAAGGTCATAAAAGCAATGTTTTAATAACATTAATATAAAAACATATTAATTTCTTTTTGAAAAGCTTGTACCATATACCCACTTCGATGAATGTACATACATTTATTCTTTAATATCATAGACAAAAAATAACTTTTATTTCTTGTTTAACTTTAAGAAAAAAAAGCCAGTTTGATTGAAAATTATATGGTTGCTATAATTTACTATAAACTTGAAGTTGGCTGGTCATATACGAAAGCATGCAAAGCATATTAATTACAAATAAAGAACATAAATGAAGATATATAGAAAACTATCAAGCTAGTTTTACTCAAAAATGTAAAGCAAAGTGATTTTGTAAATAAAAGAAGATAAAACAATTTCTTTGACACTTAAGTTAGTTGGTAAATATAAGTGAAACGTTAAACATTAAAACGCTATGAAGTTTATAATTTTAAAACAACAACATTTTATTTTATTATTTATAATAATTTTCCAAACAACACAATGTACTAAAACAAATGAATTAAATTTAAAATTGGATAAAACAGAATTGAGGCAAAATAGTTTTTTACAATGGATAATATCAATATTTCAATTTCCGCCCATTAATGTAAAACCACCAACATCAGTAACTTTACCACCACCACCCACAGTACCCACCATAAAACCCAAAGAATGTGTACCCTGTTCATGTGGTACCGCAAATACCGTAAATCGTATAGTGGGTGGTGAAGAGACTCAAGAGTTGCAATACCCCTGGATGGCCTTGTTAATGACTAATGGTCGTTTTTATTGTGGTGGTTCATTAGTTTCAAATATGTATGTAGTAACGGCCGCCCATTGTCTAAGAGGCTTCTTGGCACCATTACTTTCGGTACGGTTTTTGGTACATGATCGTAAACAAAATACTACCAATGAAATTTTTAGAAGAGTAACTTTGACTTATGTACATGAACAATATAATCCATCTATTATTAACAATGATATTGGTATAATAAAACTATCAGAACCGGTGGAAATGTCAGATGTTTTAAGACCAGTTTGTATGCCATCAGCTGATTTGGAATATACCGGTGAAACAGCTGTTATATCGGGATGGGGTGCTACAAGTGAGGGTGGTCCATTGTCAAATAGATTAATGGTAAATATTCAACAATAATTCAACAACTAATTTATATTATTGGCTCACTTTTGACAAATGAATTGACAACATTTTTTTTTGACAACACAATTTGTAAATACAATTAATTTGTTGGTTAACACAACAAACCTTAAGTTGAATATAAACTAACAATAAAAATTAATTTGTTATGTGATCATTATATTTCGTTATTTTTTCCATTTTTTACCAGCAAGTCAGTGTTCCCATAATCTCTAATGAAGATTGCAATGAAAGATATGGCGAAAATCGTATTACCGAATTTATGTTATGTGCTGGCATTGATGAGGGTAATAAGGATGCCTGCCAAGGTGATAGTGGTGGCCCTTTACATGTTTTTGAGGAAAATTTAGAAATTTATCATTTGGTTGGTATTGTCTCTTGGGGTGATGGTTGTGCTAGACCCAATAAGCCGGGTGTTTATACCCGTGTTACCAAATATTTGGATTGGATTGATAGACATATAATGGATTCGTGTAAATGTGAAATGCCTACAAAGAAATTAATTAAGGAGGATTTATTTATAAAGAGAAAATAATTAATAAAAATATTTTGTACTGTTTTACTGGTAAATTATTATTTAATCAATATTAATAAGTTGAAAATTGAAGAACAAGGAAATCGGTAAACAAAGGATACAGAAATCGTTGAGGAGACAATCTCTTTATATTTCCCAGTATTGAGAATACAAATTTCCAAAAATTTTATATTTCATATCCCCAATATTGGGTAATAGGTTAGATAGAGTACTATGCTTATTTTTTTAAAAGTACCAACATTTTTAAAAGCACCAAAATTATTAGAAAAGTAATAAAATTTTCGTTAAAAGTACCAAAATTATTGCATTTTATCATAGTTTTATAACTAAATTTTTATTAAAAGTACCAAAATCGTTAAATTTAATTTATGATTTATTAAGTTACCAAAATCCCCATAATGTAACTCTAGGTTAAATGCAATTGTGGATTTTTTAAAGTTATCAAATTTCTCAGTACCAAATTTTTTAGTACCAAATTTTTCAGTACCAAATTTTTCACATAAAGTAAACAAATTATTAAATGCAATCGTAGATCTTTAAGGGTTTCCAATTTTTCATTAAAGATACCAACATTATTGGATTTCATAAAAGTACCAATTTTTCCAAAAAAGTACCCAAATTATTTAATTAAATTGTGGATTTTTTAAGTATCAAATTTTTTATAAAAAGCAACAAAATTATTTAATTCAATCTTAGAATTATTTTGGATTTTTTTTTCTAATTTTATAAAAGTACCAAATTTTTCATATAAAGTACCCAAATTATTTAATTCAATCGTGAATTTTTAAAGGCTTCAAATTTTTATTAAAGTGGCCTACATTATTGAATTCTATCATAGCTTTATAAAAGTACCAAATTTTGTTTATAAAAAGTACCCAAATTATTTATGTAAATCGTTGATTTTTAAAGGTATCAAATTTTTCATTTAAGTCCCCAACATTATTGGATTCTATTAAAATTTTATTTAGTACCCAGTTTTTTATAAAAAGTACCCAAATTATTTAATTCAATCATAGATTTATTAAACGTAAACAATTTTTCATTAAAGATATTAACATTATTGGATTTTATTCCAATTTTGTAAAGTTAACAAAATTTTCATTAAAAGTACCGAAATTATTTAATTCATTCGTACCAAATTTTATAATTCATACGAGAATTTATTAAAGGTAAACAATTTTTCGTTAAATATATCATCATTATTGGATTTGATTATAATTTTGTAAAGGTACCAAATTTTTTATTAAAAGTACCTAAATTATTTAACTCAATCTTGTTTCTTTTTAAAGGTTCAAAATTTTTGATTTAAGATACCGACATTTTTTATTAAGTACCAAGTTTTTATAAAAAGTATCAAAATTATTTAATTCAATCATAGATTTATTAAAGGTAAACAATTTTTCATTAAAGATAGCAACATTCTTGGATTCTATAATAATTTTATTAAGTACCAAGTTTTTTATAAAAAGTACCCAAATTATTTAATTCAATATTGAATTTTTAAAGGTATCAATTTTTTCATTAAAGTCACCAACGTTCCTTTATTCTATCATAATTTTAGAAAAGTATCAAGTTTTTTTATAAAAAGTACCAAAAATTTTTTGATTCGATCGTAGATTTTTAAAGGTTTAAAATTTTTTATAAAAAGTACCAAAATCAATAAATATTATTTTGGTTTATAAAGATACCAAAAATAAAAAAGTATTAGACTTAATCGTTTAAAAATGATACAAAAATTTTCATAAAAAATACCAAAACCTTTTAATTCACTCAGGGTTTTATTTAATTCATTAGTGGATTTTTAAAGATACCATTATTTTGATAAAAAGTACCAAAATAATTAAATATTACATATAATGTATTTGGGTTTATAAAGATACCAAAAATTCACATAGAAAATATAAACATTATTTAACTTAATCGTTTGAAAAGATAAAAAAGTTTCCATAAAAAAGAACCAAAATCTTTTTATTCAATCAGGGCTTTATAAAGAGATGAAAATATTAATAAAATGTATCAAAATGTATCGTGGTCTTAAGAAAGTACCATAAGCCCTCATATAAAATGTCAGAATTATTTAATTTAATCAAGGCTTCTTAAAGTAAGTCAAAAGTTACCAAAATCCACTTTAAAGTTACCAAAATCTTTATAGAAGTATCTATCGATTTAAAAAAAAAATGAATTGTGGTTTGTTAAGGGTACTGAAATCTTTAGAAAAGTACCAAGTTTATTATATTCATTTGTGGTTTCTTAAGGATACCAAAATTGTTAGAAAAGTACCAATTGAATTGAAATATTATTGTGGTTTTTTTAAATGGTATAAATATCTTCGGAAAAGTACCAATTTCAAAAGGTAGAAAAATTCATTTAAAAGCACCGAGATTTAAAAAAATCAATAAAATTTATAAAAAGTTTAAATTGTGACTTTTAATTGGTAGAAAAATCCTTAAGAAAATACAAAAAATAAAAATACATTTGTATTTTTATGTTTAATTGATTCCAATTAAAAAAGCTTCTGATAAAATGAAAACATTTTAGTACTCTTAATAAATTTTTAAAATTTTTTCTTTAAATATAATATTTTTTTTTTAAATAATGGCAAAAAAGATCCTAACATAAAGTAATTTAAAAGCACTTTACTCATGATTTAATAGCAATTTAATTCTAATGTCATTTGTTCGACACCCAACATGACTTTTGTGTTCTTAAATATGTTCAAGTTTTTCTTCGTGCTTTTTTTCCTTGTTGTTCTAACATTGAATAATAAATATATAAAATTAATGAAAATTACATGCACATTTTCTGTTTTTCTTAGTTTTGTATTAGATGATTAGAAAACTCATGGTTATTAGCAGGTTTTTATAATATTATTAGAGTTCTAATATGAGTATAATACTTGAACTATTACGACAACATGAGTTAAAGCAGTTATTCAGCATGAGTTGGCATATAAATTCCAATCGACAGAGAGAGGTTTGCCCAAGAGAATTAATTAATTATTCAAGAAAAAGGTGTAGTTTAGTTTTAAAGAAAATAAAGGTTTGAATGTTTATAAAAAAGTTTTGTTTTTATATAAAGGAAATACTAAAAAAATAATGAAATTAAGAAATTAAACAGAAAAATTCAGTTTAAAAAATCATTACATGATTTTGGTACTTTTAATCAAGATTTTGGTACCTTCATAATTTGGTACTTTAAGGATTTTAACACTTTTACATACTCGTTATTTAATGATTTTGGCACTTTTAATAACAATGTTGGTACCTTAATAATTTTATACTTTAAAGATGTTGTTACCTATATATACACATTATTAAAAAAGATTTGGTACTTTTTTATGAATATTTTTGTTAACTTTAAGATTTTGTCAATTTTATAAATTCACAATTGAATTAAAAGATTTTGGTACTTTTTATGAAGATTTCGGTACCATTATAAAACCATTTAATAAAATGATTTTGATAACATACAGTGTATAAAAAATTTTAGTAACTTCATAACACCACAATAAGTTTCACTAATTTTGATACTTTTTTTTTGAGAACCTTGGCACTTTTATATATCTACGATAGCATTCAACTATTTTGGCATAATTAAAAATTAGTTTGGTACTTCTATCAATACGCGAAGTAATTAAATGATTTTAGTACTTTTAAAAAAACTTTGTACTGATAAAATGTAATCATTTTAGTACTTTTTATGTAAAGGGTGGTTAAATTTTAAGGACCGATGTTGATTTTAAATAAAACACAAATTATTTAGTAAATTATTGTCATTTCTTTTTATTATGATAATATGGTATGGTTCAATTATGTATGGAACAAAATATCGGCCAAATTGCCGCCGCTACCTCGGCGGTACACCTCCATCCGATGGTCCAAATTTTCGATGACGCTGAGGCATACTTGAGGTTCTATGCCGTTAATGTGCCAAATTATCTAACCCTTTAGCTCTTGAATTGTTGCTGGCTTAGCGGCATACACCTTTTCAAATCACGTGATCTTGGCGGCCAATTGACATCGCCACAACGTGAGATAACATGGCCATTGAATTTGTCGCGCAAAAGAGCCATTGTTTCGTTAGCTGTGTGGCAATTGGCACCGTCCTGTTGAAACCACATATCGTACATAACCATATCTTCCAATTCGGGCCATAAAAAGTTCGTTTTCATCTCAGGATAGCGAACACCATTTACAGTAACTGCCTGACCGGCCTCATTTTGGAAAAAATACGGACCGATGATGCCGCCAGCTCATAAACCGTCACTCTTTGTGGGTGCATTGGTTTTCCGACAATCACTCTTGGATTATCATTCGCCCAAATGCGGCAATTATGCTTATTGACGAATCCACTGAGGTGAAAATGTGCCTCATCACTGAAGATGATTTTCTTCGAAAATTGATCATCCACTGTTGCCATTTCTTGCCACCACTCTGACCATTGACGTCGTTTGGAATGGTCAAGAGGCTTTAGTTCTTGAGTCAATTGCACCTTGTAAGCGTGTAAATGCAAGTCAACGACGACGACCGTGAGAGGTGCAATTGTTGGGCACGACGACGAGTTGAGGTGGACGGCTCTTCAGCCACACTATCGCGAACAGTAGCAATATTTTCTGCTGTATAAGCATGGACTGGTGTTTTCACATCTCCTACAGACCCGGTTTGCTCAAATTTTCGCACGATTTTTCCGATTGTTGAACGAAGATTTCGAGCGTTGCTTCATTGTGTATCTTGGTTTAAATTGAGTTAGCCTGAAATTGAGAAATGTTAAATGAAATGCAGAAAAAAACTTGATGAATAGATGTGGTTCACATTCAACATCGGCCCTTAAAATTTAACAACCCTTTACTTTTATAAACCAGCGATGAAATTTCATTCCATTTTTTTAATGCTGCAATCTTTTTAGATTTCCAGGTACCAGTTTTTTTTAATGATTCTATAAACTTTTTCCTATAAATTTTTATTCCATACAATTTTGCATTTCAATTGAAATAAATAAAATATATTTTTATCACTTTAAATTTTTAGCTTTTATTGAATTTTTCGCTAGAAAAATTTATATAATATTGACCTTTTTGGACAAAAAAAAATTCCCCTTTAGGAAAAATATTATATTTATTGGAAAAAGTTTTTTGCAATTGTATTTGTATTTGTCTGTGTTACATTCCTAATTGCGAAAAAAACTTGTATAAATATAAATTGTTATATTTAGGTAAATCCTTTTTATAAAAAAAGTGTGTATTTTTTTTTTGCTCACAAATTATTTATAGAGATACAATTGAATGCATATAAAAATAATAAATTGTAACATTTGAAAAAGGATTTTTTTTTTAACTTTTTTTTTTTTTTTATCATAATTTTACCCTATAAATTTAAAGTTGATATAGCAATGGTTGCTAGGCAATATGTAACACAGTGTAGGTGTGAAACGAAAGGTCAATGTGATATATTTTCGAAACAAATTGACCTTTTAACATATTTAGTTGATGATAAAAATAAGTGTATTTATTAAAAGGATTTTATAAGCATAGAATCCGTGAGTTTTCAAGTATTCTACACAAATCCGGAAATTCTTGCTTCAATTTTTAAAGGTACAAAAATCCTTAAAATATCTAAGATTTCTTTAAAAACATCATGGGTTAATAAATCTACCAAAATCTTAGAAGTGTACGAACCGTGGATTTAGAAAGATACAAAAATCTTAAAAGTGTTCCAATATCCCTACGGGAAAAAAGGGTTCAGCTGGGAATTGGTACCTGTCCCGGGATAGGTGAAAACTCAACTGGTTCCGAAAAAACATATTACGAAGTAGGTGAAAAGAGCACCGGTTTCTAAAGTACATATCAAGTGACCGGCTTAAAAGTCACAACTTGTCCTTTTAGACCAGTCCTGTGACATGTCACAGAGGGCAATTGACTCTCTCCTAGGACAAGCCCATGTTAAAGTGATCGGTCCCGTGACCGGTCCCTATCACAATGAACCGGGCATATGACGTGTCCTTGGATAGGTCCTTTTCCCGCGGGGATGTTATAAATCTTTCAGGGTTTTATAAAGGAACCAAAATCTAAGAATCTTTAAACTATTTTGATTGTTCCGAATAAAATTTATAAGCTTATAGTAGACATCTAAACCGGTCGTGAAATAATGTAAATTTTTTTACCTTAGATTTTTGTAGATAAACAAAATCATTTGGGATTTAATTTGCTTTCTTGATGATTGTGAAAAAATAGTAAGTTTTTTTTTTCAACCAAACCATTTACATCATATTTGTTGGCTGACCTACATATGTATGCTATGTACTATATGTTTAACAAAGAATTTAAACAATTTTTTTTTTCAAAACCTCATTCGCCAAAAAAGTTATTTTTACACAACCCTAAAACGTACCAAGGAGAATAAATTTTACTGCATTACATTACAACATTGAATCGCCTTCATTACACATTATAAAACTACAGTAACTTTAAATTTTGCCCAACGTAGGGGATTTATTTAAAATAGTATGGAAAAGTTGTGTAAAAAGAAAGCACAGTGTGTTTTTTGAAAAAACAAATATTTTGGAAATAAATTCAACTGTTTCTTAGCGGCTGGTCAGATTCCCAAGAAATCAGTTTCATCACGCGAAATAGTAAATTCTTTGACAGCTAGAAAAATCTAGTGTAGTTATATCTAAAATTAACTAGAATACCTGACTACTCATATAAAAACGGGTACTTGGTAATGCAGCAAGACAGTTTTAAATAAAACGCTGAAGTGTTAAGAACTAAAGTGTGTCTAACATTTAGTCTATTTAGATGGTGTGAATAAAGTGTGCTATTAAAGTGTTTTTGGTAATTTTAGTGCCTGAATACAGCTATAAATAATTTCAAAATGTATTTATTATTTGCAATATAGAAAGAACTCGATTTATTTAAAAGGTAAATAAATCAACGATTTTGTAAAGGGTAAAATCGTAACAATATATTTGATCCTGGAGTTCAATTGAATAAAATGCTAATATCTTCAACCTGTATGGAGCGAACAAGCTAATTTTAGAGGGCATTTCTATGAGACTTCGGTAGAACATTTACGGATTTAATCCAGTATCAATTAGTTGTGTCCTTGCGCCAATATGAGTCCGCGTATCAAATTTCATTGAAATATGTTAATATTTGCGACCTACACTCACTAAAAAAAGTCTGTAATGGCAACTGAACTGTTATTACGGGAAATATTTCTAATTTGAACCCAGCAGTATTTTTTGCTAATCTTAGCAACACATGTCTGCTGACGTGTAGTACAATGAAATTTGTAGACAAAATTAGCTGCCGCTACTAAATTTTTGAAAAGTGGAATTCAAAATCGGTTTGCTAAAATCAGCAAAAAAATTTACTAAATTATTTATTTATTTATTAATTATTAACTATATGATAATAAATTATTAAAAAGTTATTTAGATGAGCACTAGCTTCTAAGCCCATCAGCTCAGTAAATTTACTAAATATTATAAATTTTTATATGTATGAAAATGTATTTTTAATCTGGTTCGAGATCATAGGAAATTTTTTTTTTTCATATGTAAAAATTTTTATTTTTTTTTGATTTAGACTTAGATACAGTAATAAAAGAAGAATGTTAAAACACAAAAATAGTAAGTAAATTTTATCTAAATTCACAAAAAATAATTCAACTGGATGTTAGCATAAATATCTTTTTCCGTTGATTTGTGAGTAAAATAGCGAGATTTACAATTCGCCCTTTCAAAGGCACGAAGAATGTTGATGAAGGTCGTAGCTGACCAGAAAATGCATTCGATTCAGCTGGTGTCTACATAACTTTTTCTATGTATTCTCCATGAGTACTAAATAAAAATTATCAATGATCTCGAATCAGACTAAAAATACATTTTCACACATATAAGTATTAAAAAGATCAAATATAAAATAAAAAAATTTACTTTAAATATTATTAATATTAGTAAAAAATTTCAAATTTATTTTTTTTTATCGAACATCAAATTTTTTATTTTTTTTTAAAAACTATTATAGACAAAATTTAAAAAAAAAGATAGACTTAAAAATTGTAAAAATATAAACGAATTTATCATTTTCTTTTAATTTGCTAATTTCTGTTTTAAAAAATATTTTTAGTTAAGTTTTTTTTTTTATTTTTAAGGTTAAGTTTTAATTATTTTGAGAACTGATTTTTAGAACTAAAAAACCTTTTAGTACTATTTTAAGTGAATGTCCTATTTTTAGGCATGAGTCGGTATTTTCACCCGATTTTTTTTTTTAAATATTTTAGGTTTAATTATTAGAAAAAACATTTCCTTTAAAATCCACTTTTGTAAAATTAGTAATTTTTTTTTTTGCTAATTTTAGCAAATCGGTTTTTTTTAAACGTTGTGAAATGATTTCTGAAATTAGCAACAAAAAAATAGAAAGGTTTTGTAAAAGTTCTGTAATTTGTAAAATGTAAATAGCAAAAACATTTGCTAAATAATAATTTTGTTACTAAAAATCAGTGCAAAGACAGTAAAGTGAGATTGAAAACCGCTCCCAATTTTTTCTACTAACTTTGTTTTTTGAGTGTATTGCGTCCCAACAATGAACAGGCAGACATCGTTAAATAGACTGAAAAAGTGATTCTAAGTCGATTGGTACACTAACTGGTAGATTTGTGCCCACCAGAGAAAAATGTATTTAAATGTATTTAAATTGTTGAAATTTGAATAAAAAATGGTGGGATTCGGAATGGACTTAGCATGTTGGCAACATTTTTTTTCATTAGGAGAAGTTGTTAGAGAAATAGGCTTTCACTTTTTTTGACCAACAAATAATTTTCATCTTTAACCCATTCACGACCTTTGATGCCATATGACATCATGAGGGCTTAGAGTAATTTTTATATCAAGCGCGTGCTATAAATACCCGCGAACATGTTTCGACCCGTTTGCAGATTAATATTGTGGAAAAAGTGCTTGAAAAGTGTTTAACCAACTCTTCGTCAGGAGAAAACAATGCCCGCCAAAAGCAAAAAAAAATTAAAAAATTTAATTTCTTAATTTTTATATTTTATTTAACTTTTTTCTATTCTTTTACTATAACTAAATAATATTTTTTGTAAAAAACTAATCTTAAGCTCAAAAAATAAATTAGTTGTTAATTTTATTCTTACCAGATTTGGATTTGGGACTTCCCACCAACACCTTCTACCAAATTTTAGCATCAAATACGATAAAAATATCGACAATTCATTGTACAAAACATTCTATATAAAAATTTAATATATTTTAATTCCTTTCAATGAAAACAATTATATTTTTTTTAAATATGTTTATTTAATTTATTTCGTACAAAATAACGGCTTTTTGGTGGAAAAATGAATAATTTTTTATAAGAAAAGCTCTTGGAACCCAAAAGTTGCTTTGTAAGAAAAGATTTCTTATACGAAATACAAGATTTTTCAGATTCTGCTAACTGTTTCTTAAAATTCATATTTTCGTAAAAAAACTTAGATTCTATGGAATTTCTTTGAATAAAAATTTCTTAGATTCTGAGGATATTTTCTAGAAGAAATTTTTTTAGATTCTAAGGAGTTTTTCTAAAAAATTCTAAAACTCTAAGGACTAAATCTAAAAAAATCTTAAAAATGTCATTAGAATCTAAGGCTTTTCTATTAGAAAAAGTCCATAGAATCTATGTTTTTAATTAAAAAAGTTTTTAGAATTTAAAATTATTTTGTAGTATTTTTCTTTAAAAACGTCCATAAAATCAAAGAAGCTTTCTTGAAAAAATCCTTAATATGATTTTTTTTCTTTAGGACAGAAGTTAAGAATAATTGGATTTTAAAGTTATACTGTTGCGAAAAAAATGTAGAAAAAATTCCAAATCGGGAAAAAATAGTATTTTGAAAATTGTTTAATGTCTTCTAACAAGTTGCCGAGTTTGCCTAAATTTTTAAAAAATCATTTATATCGCTCTAAGTTAGTGTTGCTGTGGGTGGGAAATTTCATGACAGTCCGACCACATGTCATTAAATAATTGAATTATTTACAATATATTTTAAAAATACCTCACTGTGCAGTAGTTTAAATTTAATTTTGCTTACACTTTCACCATAACTTTTTACCAAAAATTAAATTTTTTTTTTTATATTGTTAAATTTTCTTAAAATTTTGATCAATATTCCCCCCATTGTTATGAATAATATTTCTCTTATTTAACCTGATTTATATTGATTCAAAGGCAAAAAAATCTTTAATTTATTTTAAAATGCATTGATAACGTAACCACTTGCTGATATTGATGGCGGTGATACTGATATATATTATTTAATAATTTAGGGGATTTTCAATAAAAAAACAACTTATTCATTTGAATATTTTTGATTTTAAAATGCAAGTTAAGAGAAAAAAAAAATAGTAAAAATCAAAAAAAAATAAATACATATGCATATTTAGCAGAATATCAAATTTAAATTTAATTTATTATGTGAAAGGTATAAAATTTAAAGGAAAAAGTGCAATGTCAAAAATAGTAAAAAAGTTTTCTTTTTCATATGAATAGAAAAATTATAATTTTTAAGAATACTCAGAAGAGATTATTACACACCACTTAAAGGAAATGAATTTTCTGGTCAGTTACAAATTTCAACAACATTCTTTGCTTTATGTAATTTTAATTAGAAATACTGAGTTAAAATGGGGTTTACTAGCGAATTGTAGCTATGTTTAGTAATCTCCATTATTATGTCCATATTAGCTGCCAACTTATATAAAGAGCTTTTGCACATTGGATAATTTAAACAAATTTGTACTGAATGCCATTGGTTTTCAAAAAATAAAAAGAAAGTGACAGTTGAATGTTAAGAGTTTGCAAAATTTTACTAGAAAAATTTTTTCCAGTTCAGAATTTTCAAGTAGAAAAAATAACGAATCTAAATTAAAAAAAGAAAAATTACTTTATTTTTTTAAAGTGGACAATCAAGCAAATCCATGTATAAGATTCGAAGTTATGCACAATTTTGTTTAACAAAATATGTGAATTGTCCATTAAATTATTGTAAACAAGGCGTATGAGTGTTGCCTGTTAATACTAATTCCCAACACTCATACGCCTAGTGTTCCTTATTAAAGTTCTATTCAATTGTAGGTTTATTAAGGTACCAACGTTTTGATAAAAAAAATTACCAAAATCATTAGGGGTACCAAAAGCTTCATAAAAGTACCAAATTCAGATAAATCATAAAATGTACCAAAATCATTTTAGCCCTGAGTGGGTTTAAAAAGGTACCAATATAGTCATAAAAAGTATCAAATTCAATTATAAAGAAACTTAAATCTTTAAAAAATATATCAAAATTATTTATTAAAAATCTAAATAAAATGTACCAAAAATATTTATACCCATAGTATCAAAAAGACACCAAAATATTCATAAAAAGTACAATACAGAAATAATTTAATTCAATCGCGGATTATAAAGGTACCAACATCTTGGTAATAAGCAACAAAATTATTTGAATTAATTGTGAACTTTCAAGTGTTTTAAAATCGTAAAAACTATTACCAAATTATCTCTATGCCGGAGGAGAGACCTATATGCCAAATTCCAAGTTCCTACCTCTTGACGATTGATCTTGGTGACCATAGAGGCACCTGTTCTCTTTTGAACCTCACTTTTTCTCTATTTTACCAGGTTCTTGTATACAATTTCGAAAGTATCAGAAAATTAGCTCATATCGCAAGGATCAGGGGAAACTATTCCCTAAGGAAACTTTTTTAAATATTAACTCTCTAAATAAAGGGGTTTTGCACAGCCCGACAAGGGGAAGACTTTTTCTGTCTTTAACACCACGTTCCCGACGAAAATTCCAAAAAGTACCTTTTGGTGTATAGCCTAAAAATGCGGTATTTTTCATGTGAAATTTTGGCCGTTTGTTGTTAAAGATTGGTACAATATAAATTTATTTAAAATATTGGCCATCGTTAGCTTTGACCTTTTCCCATCTATCGGATACCCTGTTTTGAAGTGAAGCGTATTTCAGTGAGAGCGTTCTGCATCGATCAAAATAAATGGCAGTCGCATGGGGCAAGGTCTGGACTATAAGGCGGGTGAGGCAAAACTTCCCATGCGCTGGCATGATGGAACATTACGGTTTTGTGTCTGGTCGCACATTCCGGGCATTTTTCAGCCAATGATCGCTTTAAATGAGACAATTGTGTTCAGTGTAGGTCCCCTATTCAGCAGCCTTCTAGTCCCATTAAATACAGAGCATTTCCTTGCCACAATGGATATTCGACTTTGGCGTTAATTTGGCTGGTTGGGCGGGCCTCACATACGATTTCTTGCGCTTCAGGCTGTCGTAATCAATCCTTTTTCAGCGACGGTGCAAAAGTTGCTTTTTTTTATGGCGTTCAAACAGAATTTCGGGCATACAAAATCGTCTTCAACATCTCTCAGCTTCAACTCGTTTGGTATACAATTTCTTTGATTTTAGAAGAATCCTGCTGCTAAAAATGTGTTTAAATTGCTGGTTGAGGGACTCCCAATTGTTTTGAAATTTGTTCTTGAGCTTGACAACAATCTTCATCTAGAAAGCCTCCAATTTACCCATGCACTCAAGGTAAAAATTCAACGCTGGATCAACGAAATTCAGTCAAATAATTATGGAAAATTTTCAGAAAAGAGTGCATCTAATCCAGCAATACCGTGAGGCCATTTGGTCGATGATTCAATAAAAAAAATAACAATGTAAAGAATAAAAAACTGTGTTTTCTATTTATCCCAAATCTTGTGTGAATTTCGGCACGCTCTGTATTTTTATTAATGCTTTCACTTATTTAAAAGTTCTTTACATTTTAAAATTTAAATTTTCATAAAGAGCCATTATGCACTAATGAGTTTACCCATTCTTTTTGTTTTTTTGGTGCTAAATCTCTTATATCCTTTCAATAATCTTATTTGTTTAATGCCATTGTTTTATAAACGAAATACTTTATTTAGGAAGTGAAAAAAAAGTTATTTTAAACAAATCCTTTTTCAAAATTCTTTGTTTAAAAAATCTATTTAGTTTTTTTTCTTGGTTTTCTAATCTCTCCCATTCTCTTTAAATATAATACTTTTGTCTATTTAATATAATAGACCAATGGTCATTTATTTTTTGGTTTGTTTGTTCTATAAATATGTATGTAGTAGTAATGCTAGGTGGGGTATAATATGTTAGTCTGGCATTTGACACTATCTAGGAGTAATTGTTCCAATGTAGCCTCAAATCTCCTCTTTCACAACTCTCACACACTTGCAATTTCTAACACATACAATAAAAAAAATAACTGTTTTATTGTGGTTATATAAATGTAGTAGTGTGTAGTGTGTATTTCCTAAGTGACCAACAATAATAAATGAAAATATTGTACAAAAGCTGAGAAATAATAAAAAAAAAGAAACAAATAGGAAAAAGAATGAAACTCTTATTGTATTATAACAAATTTGCGGTTATCATACATGTGTCATCACCATGTAATTTAGTTTTAATTGGTGATTGCTATGAATTTAAAAGAATGAAATAAAGATATGACTTTAGATATAAAGTAATTGGGGTATATATGTTGCACTTAAATATAAAGAAAGATAAGGAAAAAACTGATTACAAGAAATTAGTTTTATAAGAAACTTTAACTATTACTATGTATTGTGTGTGCTCTCGATAAGAAACTCTGCTGCGGCGACTATATCAAGATTAGAATTATTAAAGCTTACTGTGTGTTTGGGCTTGAACCCAAGAATGCCAAATTGGCCTTACACAAGTGTCGTCAGACCGCTTATGACATAAGCCGCTATTGGGTGGCGGTCTTTGATCCAAAGGAAGTGTAATATAGGAAACTCCAAAGAGTTCAGTGGCTTGATTATATATTCATCTATAAAGGAAATGTAGACGGTACTCTCCATCAGACCGATGTTCAGGTTAAGTATGAGACTGCACTTGTTTTTTATAGAATGAGGAGTACCGGCATACCCAGCATCAGAGGTCCTTGAAAATATACCAGGATATCACATTTTGGATACGGAATGTCAAAGGTTAGAGGAACAATGTATATTGGCGGACTGCAATTTTCTTATTTCGGACAGGGTGCTGAAGGAATATGCACAGAAAAAACAGATTCGTGCTGACAATTGAATTTTTAACCGATCGA
This sequence comes from Eustalomyia histrio, assembly GCA_949748255.1. Lineage (NCBI taxonomy): Eukaryota > Metazoa > Arthropoda > Insecta > Diptera > Anthomyiidae > Eustalomyia > Eustalomyia histrio. The sequence goes on along the minus strand of OX456527.1, from coordinate 96,530,727 downwards.
ATGGTTTGGTTTTAATAAACGAATTTTTCGGTTGTGACAACTGAAAGCAAATTGTGACATGAGTAATTTGACTCTAAAGAAGTATTTCGGTTGCTTCAATAACGATTCGGTAGCAACAACCAAGCAATTTGGTTGCTGCAACTGAACCATTCGATTGGCAACAAATTCGTTTGTCGACACGAATCTGTTTTCTGGGTGTAGGATCAAGTGATATTGGATGATATCAATGGAAATTATTTCTGATGGCTTCAAACAGGATAGAAGAACTGGTTTATGGTTGTAGGGATCTGGAAATAGGAATATGCTTCCGGCTTCTGGACCACAACACCGTTTTTCAGACGAAGAGTGGTGCTACTACAGACTTCATTTGGTTTAAAATGCGATTGATTATTCTGGGGATGCAGTTATATTCACTAATAGTCAGGCTGCGGTTAGAGCTCTGTCAGTGGAGTTTGTGAAATCGAGGACGGTTTTGAACTGCAAGTGGTTGATAAACGCTTATTCTGGCAGGAGACGTCAGAGGCTGATATGTGCAACCGGACAATGGGCTGCCAATACGCATATGGAGATATGGTATGGCGGTAATATTGGTGCGCTCAGAAAGGTCCTGTGGGGTGATCTGAATGTAGGCAGGGCAAGGAGAATCTTCTGGACATAATAGGTTCACAGACAATAGCAGCTGCGGCAGTCAGGTTGAGGGCACTGTCACTTTGGTCGGACAGTGGCTTTGGCCACAGTGTAATCCTTAACATGATGCCTGAACTTCCAGGCATCATTGACTACACTGTGGCCGAAACACTGTTCGACAAGAGGTACCAGACGCTTATACGATATAGGGATACCTGGAAACACGGACTTCTATACCGACGGCTCTAACCTCGACAATCAGCTAGGCTTCGGGGTCTACTCCAGGGACCTACAGATGAGTCTGGCGCGGAGCCTGCCGGATCACTGTAGTGTCTTTCAGGCTGAAATCCTGGCCATTAGGGAGGTAGAGGGGTGGCTTAGGTATAATGTCCTCACAACAGTGAGGATTAATATATTCTCTGATGGTCAAGCTGCCATTAGATCTCTGGATTCTGTCTTCCTGGATTCGACATCAGCCCTGGACTGTCGCAGATCTCTTAACGAGATGGCTCAGCAGTTTAGCATCCATGTTATTTGGGTTCCGGGCCACTGGGGACTACCTTACACATTCCACACGAATTGGAATCTGTGGGCATGCCTCTGGCTACTTGCAAGTTTCAGCTGCGGGAGAGTGCTTATGAGTTAGCAAGAGATAGGTGGGCCTCTGTCCGTGGTTATACTCATTCCAGACAGATGTGGCCCCGTCTGGATAGGAAGCATACGCACAGGATGCTGTCACTGTCAGGGCCAGATATATCCCTACTTGTGTCCGTTATAACGGGACACTCTCTGATTGGAGGGCACGCAGTTAGGTTGAGGGTTGCAGCTAGTGACTTTTGCAGAAGCTGTGGTGACGAAGAGAAAGAGGAGTCTGTGTAGCACCTTCTCTGCACCTGTCCTGCCCTGGCTCGCAGGAGAGGACTGTATTGGGGCTCATGTTTCTTTTAGGACCTGGGTGATATCGATATCGGCCGACTTAGGGGCTTTTTGAGGCAATCGGGATGGTTCGACGGTTGAAGCTAGTTATATGATTTTACTAGCTTCCGTGGTATCACAAGGGACTTTATAGTCTAAGTGAGTCTATCTAACCTAACATAACCCAAGGAGAATTTTCAGGCTGGGGAAGGGGGAACTGGCCAACATGATGGGAATTTTCTACACTACAAGCACACGTTTCGAAATTGGAAAGGAGTGACTCCCTGATGTGTTGGAAATGTGGGGAGTACGATGAGACTCTGGAATACTTCCTTTACTTTTTTGGGGAATTAAAGGGCTGAAGTACTGGCCAGGGAAGGATCCAACCTGGTCTTTGTTAACCTTCAAAATCAGATACCTTTTCGGATGACGAAAACGCATCTTGGGCAATAATCCACAAACATGCACCAGAAGATATCGAATGGGGATAATGCTGGTGCGATCACAAAGATCCTGTGGGATGACTTGTATGTGCTAGGACAAGGAGAATCTTGAGACTGGGGAAGGGAGAACTCTACACTACGAGCACACCTTTTGAACTTAGAAAGGAGTGGCTTCGTGGTGTGTATGGAATGTAAGGATGCTTGAGGGGGTTTGTTTTGGAAAAACTTAAGCGATACCTAAGTGATACTGAATTCTTGAGGTAGACCGGCGTAGTTTTTTTTGAAGATATTTTGTTTTAATCCTGCATGCCGATTCTCTGGCATAAGTGTATGTTATTCATTTTTGGGTAATGACCCTTCCTCTTTTCAACCTAACCTAATGTAAGGTTTCCGGTTCGATCCTCAGTGATGGACACATGAATTTAGAAAAATAATAGTTTTTCATACCTCATGCATTTTGCAATGACCTTCTTCGGTGTTTCCATAGCAGTTAACCCCATCGAAGTAAAATAACATAACAGGGCTATGAACTAAAGAGCTTCAACAAGTTCGTCAACTCTCCATCAGATGGCGAGCAATAACTGTTCTAAGATTTATCATCACGTGCAATTACATTATTACCATATTGCCTCTTCTCTATCTTTACTACCAAAATTTAGATTTTTCATTATGATCTGGAATTTCAAATTTAATTTAAAATTTCCTTGAGAATTTGTCTGCTTCCTTTTAACAATTTTTCTTATTAAATTTTAAAAAAGAATATGTTCATATAAATTCTTGTGCATACAAAACGAACAAAAAAATACAATCCATCAAATCATGTAACTATTCTGGTTGTTTGTAGTTTTCCTTTGTTTTTAAGACAGATTATCATTTGTTAGTAAACAAAAGATAATAACAACAACAAATATAAAGTGTTAATCTAATATTGTTGTTACAACTGTCGACTGCTGTAGAATGCACACAATCAAACAATTTTTTTTTCCATGCAACAGTAGTAACAATACAATAAACTAAAGAATTCTTTTTATTTAAGAATTAGTTTTTACAGGATTAAAAACAAAAGCAGAATGAGAAAATCTTTTGTATTATTAAATTTTGTTCATAACAAAACATCAACAACAATAGCTTAAAAAACAGTATGTATGTGAATGTACAAGTAATGCAAATTTAGTTGTTGTTGGAGAGATTTAAGCGATTTTTAATATTAACTTGGAAAATATCCTTGCGGTCATGGCGTCAAATAGACAGATGTGCATAGCCAATTTTTTAGGGATGCATCTATAAAATAATAAAATTTCGTCAATAAACATATGGAATTGTTTTAAATTTTTTTAAACTTTTTTTAATTTGTTTTTAAATAGTTGCTCTTAAACCCTTTTCAACAAAAAAAACTTAAGATTAGGCCGCTATAAAGTACTTGTTTATCCCTCTCAATATTTTTTGAACTCACTCCTTAGCCAAAAATATGACCATACATTATCTTATATGTGATCATATATTTGAATATATATGGCGGTATATATACCCAGCAAAAAAAAGTAGCAAAAGAAGAGAAAAAGAAGCAGTGATTTTGATTCCGCTGTTGTGAAAATTTGGATCGGAGCTAATGATTTTTACATAGGGATGTCACAGGGTGGAAGTTTTCTTTTATGATCCTTTTTCATTGAATCTAATGCTCTTCTTATGGTTTAGTGAAAAATTAAATCTTTTGATGTTCCTAAATAAATTTTGAATTTGTAATTTAGATTTCAACAGGACATCTGTAATCGGGCCTTAGCCTTATTTTAACTTCTTTGGAATTTAAAAAATTTGTTGTTGTTTCCCATAAATTTGAGTTTGACTGTTGGTTAAATTATGAAATCTGGTAAATTGTAAGTAAAATATGAAAACAAATCACTTAAACTTAAAGCATATGTATAAATGTCAAATTTATATAGAAATGTCTAAGATTAATATTTAACTTTGGTTGTTTTTTAAATAAGTTACCCGTCATAGATTTCAAAATGTTAAATTTCATTAAAAAACAGATTTTTGGAAGTTGCGAAAAAGAACTGCCTTAGAAGAGGAAAATCAGGACTAAACGATACTTTGGAATCAATGAAAAATTAATTCCTTAAGAATCACTTCCATTTATTTTTGCTGGGTAGTCATATAACAGCATATATTTAATGTTTATCTTAAAAATGCAAAATTCACAACAGATGGCGTATCTTTAACACATGGTTTGTGTCTTTAATAACTTGTATGGAATTTTGGAGGGTAAACATCTGACACTTATTCTCACTTAGTCATTGAACGAAATGGTGTAAACAACAAAGCTTTTTTTCCTCGAAAATGTAAAATTTTGTGCCAACAAAGCATCGTTTGCAGGAAGTTTTGCTTTACTGCTTTAATTAAAAAAAAAAGTGCAGCTAAAGCACAAAGATTGCTGATCGAAGCTTATCCTAAATATGGTCCATCGATTTCAACGTGCGAAAGCTGGTTCGTGCGGTTCAGTAGTTGTGATTTTAGCACGAAAGACAAAGACCGCCCCAGGTCAGCCAAAAAGTTCAAAGATGATGAGTTGGAGGTATTACTTGATGAAGATTTTTGTCAAAATCAAAAAGAACTTCTGAAATTATTGGAAGTCACCAAGCATCAATTTAAAAATGTTTGCAAGCAGCGGGTATAATCCAAAAGCAAGGAAATTGAAGAAGAGATACGTTAAAATATGATTTGACATGTGCGAAATGCTGCTTGAACGCAGTAAAAAGAAGTAATTTTTGCATCCAATCATTACTGGCGATTAAAAATGGATTGATTGCGTCCGGCAACCAGCCAAATTAACGCCAAAGCCGATGATATATGGCGGCAAAGTAATGTTCTGTATTATGCGGAACCATATGGGACCCATATATTTTATGAGCTGCTGAAATCTGGCCAGACTATCACAGGGGATCTGTACAGAATACTATTGAAGCGAGCGTTTGTCGAAAAATGCCATGAATATGCGACCAGACATGAAGCCACATATTTGTAAGACCTGTTAAAAACTATTTAGAAAATAGTGGTTGGGTTGGTTGTTTTACCGCACCCGCCTTGTAGTACAGATCTTGCTCAGTCCGACTACCATTTGTGTTGGATTGATGCAAAAAGCTCTGACTGGAATACGCTTCATTTCCGAACAGGGTATCCGAAATTTATTTGATTCATTTTTGGCCTCAAAAAATTTGTAGTTCTTTTGGCACGTAATCCATATGTTGTCAGAAAGTTGGGAAAAGGTCATAGCTAACGATGGCCAATACTTTGAATAAATTTATAATGTGCCAATATTCTATAGTAAGCGATCAATATTTCCCAAAAAATTCCTCATTTTAAAATTATACACCGAATGCTCATGGTATATGCGCAGATATAATTATGCTCGTATATATTTGGATGTTCACATGGGAATCGAAACTAGCAAAAATCTCAGTTTCATTCAAAATGACAAAAATCCTAACAGCATGCTGCTCAGATGTAGTATATACAGATGTGCTAGATCCAGCATTAGAAGTAATTAAGTTGTGCTTTCCCAACCCTCCCAACTCGAAACAATTAATCCATAATTTATAACGAAGGCATTGGAAACATCGGACGAAGTTCCTAAAGCGTCTTATTGATAATAAACATGTCCCGTGTTGCAATCCATATGTCAGGTTCTATTTTTCGGCGCCTGAAAATCGATTTCATAGCTTCGGCCTTGATATTAAGGTCCAGGGGTAGCATGTTCAACATAACATCAAAGCTTCAATATCAAGAGTAGCAGCCTTTTGTAATCTCTGAGAAAAATATTTTAGAACAGGTTACCTTAGAATTTGTTCTTAAACATCCCGTGTAAAAAAAATCAGAACTAAACATATCTTATTAGATCTAATTGTATCAGATCAATTTAGATCTCAAAATTGGCGACAAATTTGAGATTTAATTAGATCTGATCTATACCGTTTTGGCGCTCCGCATATAACCAGCTCCAATTTGCTCTAGAAATTATTATTAATGTGTCGATCAGATTTAATAAGAAAAAATATATTAAAAACTTCTTTATTTTTATATACATTTTTATTCTTGTGCCTTTGAAAATGGCTCAAATGGCTACGATCTTGTACTAACATAGATCTGAACAAATTTGTTTATATCTGGCCACAAAAAATACGAACCCAGAACCATTAAGATATGAACAGATCTGGCACTAGATCTGATTAGATCCATCCATAAATTGTATCACCCAAGCCACATCTTAATACATATGATCAGATCCGGCACCAGATCATATCCAATCAGATTTAAACAGATGTGATCAGATCTAATCTTTTGTAGGCGGGATGTTCTTTTACTACACTCAGAAAAAAAGTTAGTAGAAAAATTTGTAAATGGTTTTCAATCCCACTTTACTATTTTTGTACTGATTTTTAGTAAAAAAATTATTATTTAGCAAATCTTTTTGCTATTTACATTTTACAAATTACAGAATTTGTACAGAATATCTACAAATTTTCGTTGCTAATTTCGGAAATCATATTACAAATTTTTGAAAACCGATTTGCTAAAATTAGCAAAAAAAATTACTAATTTTAAAAAAGTCTATATTGAAGGAAATGTTATTTCTAATAATTAAAACTTATACATACAAACTTAAATTGCCCTAAAATGTTATATAGGATTAAAAAAGGGATCAGAAGTGAAGATACAGACTCATGTCTAAAAAGAAGACATCCACTTAAAATAGCACTATAAAGGGTTTTTATAGTTCTAAAAATCAGCAATAAAAACAATAAAATTGAACCTTAAAAGTAAAAAAAAAAAATTACTAAAATATTTTTCAAAACAGAAATTACCAAATTAAAACAAAATGATAAATTCGTTTATGTTTTAACAATTTTTAAGCCTTTGATTTCTTTTTTTAAATATAATCAAAATTATTGATGCTCGGTAAAAAAATAAATTTCAAATTATGTACGAATATTAATAATATTTAGTAATTTTTTTTGCTGATTTTAGCAAAGAGATTTTAAATTCCACTTTACGAAAAATATACTAAAATTTAGTAGCGGCTACTAATTTTTCTACTAATTTCATTGTACTACAAGTCAACAGACTTGTGTTGCTAAGATTAGCAAAAAATACCGCTGGGCTCAAATTAGCAGAATTTCCCGTAATAACAGCAAAATTTTCAGTTGCCATTACAGACTTTTTTCGGTGAGTGTACCGTTTCCATGAAATGGGTTCTAGAACTGATTCCGGAAGTTAAAATGAAAGGTTTTACTGCCCTGGAACTAGTTCTATAACTGGTTATAGCACCAGTTCTAAAGAAACTTGTTCTAGTTAAAATGAAACCATACTATTGCTAATCTAAAACACCATACAAAAAAAAAGCGGTTATAGAACATAAATTAGAACCTATCCTAATGCGATATAAGTTATTCTACAACCTGTTCTTTGGATTTTTACTTTTTAACTTATCTGTTTTCAGCATTATTCTAGACCACTAAACACAGATTCGTAAGTTACGATGGGTCTAATAACTGCAAGGTACATCCTGGGTACAACTGTAGGTTTTATACCCGAAGTCTCCCAAAAGCCTTTGGATTTTTAGAATTTTTTACGTTATTTAGTTGGGTTTCAATAAATTGTGATCATTGTTAGTACAAAATGTATTATTTTTTAATACAAACATAACAAGAGTTTTTTCATACCTGTTTTTTTTTTGTTTGTAAACAGGATTAAAAAACTCCTGGAAATATATATTAAAAGTAAAAATTCAAGCAAAAAATAATATATGGGACTTTTAAAAAGTTTTATCTGTAAACACGTCATTTTGGTTATTAAAAATGAAAGAGTTTCGGTAGATGAAATGATTTTTTTATGAAACGCCCGAATTTCTCCCCACTAAAACGCAAAGTTAAAATCCCTTTTTTTAGGATCATAACTTCCTCTAAAAAATTTCTTATATTTTCTGTGAAATTTCCCATATAAAAATGCTGAAAAATGATGATGTTGCTGCTTTTTTGTATTAAATTTTCAAACTAAAACACAACAGATATGATGAATAGAAAATTGTTTATGTATGGAATGTGTGTTAATACTTATTTATAGTTTAAAGTAGAAAAAAAGTGCATATAAACACACACACATACGGGTCTACATGTATGCATTTGTAGGAAGTGTAAGTTTGTTAAGGTGTCCCTTAAATTACGAATTAATAATTTTCAGTCATAATAACCTCTACGTAGAGAGAGTTTTACTGGATGAGAAAAATAGTGAATGTTTTTTATTTAACTATTAAAAATATTCTACACAAAGTGAACGCAACAAGTTTTATACCATTAATAAAACTAGTTTGTCATTGAAAGTCTTTCATTAAGTATATGAAACTAATATAAATTAAATGATGTTTTTCATAAAATTTTATAAAAACCTGCATTAACTTAATGAAAAGTTCCAGTGCAACCTTATTAATTTTATACAATATTTCATTAATATTACAGTGTCGAAAATCATTACTAGATATGGGGTTTTATAACCACATATCTAGTTAAATCATTAGTCCCTGCTTTGACTATCAGCCTAAAAGCAAATTAAAATACTTAAATTGGGAAAGGAAATGGAAGGGAATGGAAAAGAGTGCAATTGAAAATGAGTCAAAGGAAATGAATTGGAATAGGGATCAAGTGGAATTGAAACAGTTGACAAGGGGAATATAATGGAATGGAATGGAACAATGAATGAGAGAAATTAAAACAATTTAATATAGCATCGAAATGGAATGGGGGACAAGTGGAATTAAAACATTAAACAAAGGGAACGAACGAAATGGAGCAAGCCAGGATTTTACTGATATTTCAACATATTTTTTTTCTATTTTAGAGTTTTTTCTCCATTTATAAAAGTGGTGTATTATTAATTACTGCTAATAAAATCTAAAATGATTGGCACTAATCATGGAAATCAAATTCGTTATTTATTGACATTATTTTAAAATTGATAATGAAACTAATTTTATAAAAATTGTAATTAAATCGTCAATTAAAACGGGTTTTTTAAAACATTTTTTTTTGGCGAGGTAGATTGTCTAGAACTAGAAATTTGCAAGATCCAGAAATGAGAAATTTTACTGATGAGGTAATTTTTGGAGTATCCAATAAGAATGGGGTTACAAAAGTGAACATTTTGCTAGAGCCTATGAACATGAAATTTGTCACGTAGGTTCATTTTCCAGTGTGTGACAACATATTTGGAAATTTTTGTAGGAAAGTCAGAAAAGGGAAAATCTCTGCACTAGTGTCCTGTCCAAGAACCTTTGGCTAGAAATTTGGCATTTAAAACATGTGTTCCCTGGGGAACACTCTTATATTTTGATATTTGAAACTGCCGCCAAATCTGTCTGTTAAAATAAATTTTGTACAGATCAATAATATAATTCATAAGGACACCAAAAAACAGGGTACGGTGCGGAATGATTTCATATATTCTAAAGAGAACAATTATCATTGCCTACAAAATATTCCCGGAGTTCAGTGTCAATATGATGTAGAATTTTTAAAAAAATATCAAGCAAGATTTTTAAAAATATGCTTCATCTTTATGAAGAAGTTTCCTCAATATTTATGAAGAAGTTGCTTTATATTTATAAGGAAGTTTCAGTAGTATATATGAAAAAGTTTTATCAATAGGATTATTTTTTTTTTAATTGGGTGGGAGTCCGTCATTATTTAGATCTACCTCCCATAGAAAGGTGCTTTATGAATTGGGCTTCAATAGTATAATGACGCACAAGCCCGTACATATCTGGCTTAAATTTGGGTTGTGTGAAATATGAGGGACCGTAAATCATGCCTCCCAATTTGGAGAATATTTGGACCCAGTCCTTTAATAACCCCACCTTTTTAGTATGTGCTTAAATTAACTTGTTGGGATCCTTCCTGGAATTTTGGACTGCTTCCAGAAATTTTACCTAAATTAAACTTGATATATTTTGTTAATAAACAATTGAAGGCGTATGAGTAATATACTTCAATATTTTATTACTCATACGTTGTGTAGTTCGTATTAATATTTACAAAGATTTATTTTTACGGCTTCCCGGTTTTTTTTCTGATAGATTAGATGGAAATTAATACCCCTTAAAAAATGTTTCCCTTTTGATGAAAACAGGATGAAATATTAATAAAATTTATTTAATGTTTGTTTGCACTATTTCTACATACAGAGAAATACAAGGTGGCGCAAAAGTAATCCTCCTATCAGAAAATGCTATAAATTTTGCGATTGGCCCCTAATGTCAGTTCTGTTTTGACATTTGTGTAGTAAACACATGCGAAATACACGTTAATATACAATGTTACGCTACACTGCTCCAGAACGCGGAATATTGGTGACTATTTATTTGAGCAATAATGAAGATGATTTTTCATCAAAAATAATCATGAGTGATGAGGCCCATTTCCATCTTAGCGGGTACGTAAATAAGCAAAATTTACGCTTCTGGGGCACTGAAAATCCGCGTGTAACCCAAGAAGAGCCATTACACCCGCTCAAAGTCACTGTATGGTGTGCTGTTTTCGCTGGAGGAGTCATCGGACCTTTTTTCTTCGAAGACGTCGCGGGCCAAACGGTTACTGTGAATGGAGAGCGCTACAGAGCAATGATCAACGAGTTCTTTTTGCCGCAACTTGATCAATTGGGATTGGAAAACATGTGGTTCCAACAGGACGGTGCAACGCCACACACTGCACGTGCCACAACCGATATGCTGAAGGATGCATTTCCCGGGCGCCTAATCTCCCATTTTGGCGATTTTCACTGGCCAGCAAGATCGCCTGATTTGACCACTCCAGACTTCTTTTTGTGGGGCTTTTTGAAGTAGCGGGTTTATGTCAACAAGCCTCAGACTCTTGCAGCTCTTAAAGACAATATCCGTCAAGAATGTGAGGACCTATCGCCGGAGGTTTTTGCCAAAGTGATCGAAAATGCCATAAAAAGGGCTCAAATGACAATCAACTGTGGCGGCGGCCATTTACATGACATCATATTCTCGACTTGATTTAAAAAAAAATTAAAAGACCAAATAAAAATAATCCACAAGAAGAATCAAAGTTTTTCATTTTTTTTTTAAATTACAGCCAAAAAACATCGGAAGGTTATTTTTGCGCCACCCTGTATTTGGTGAGTTTCCAACTGAAATTTGGTTTCTAGGACTGAAATCGGTAGATACAACGTAATATTAGTTTTCAAAACAAAATTCGGTTAACACTTTTAAATTTTGGTTGGAACCCACAAAATATTCAGCAATAACATTTCAATAAAAGTTGTGCTAACCAAATCAATTGGTTGTCGTAACCAAAATATACTTTTCAGTTCGGTTGGCATTTTATTTTTCTGTGTGCATTTATTTCAAATTGATGAGTAAATATTTATACCCTGTACTACTTCTTTGATTTAGAATGTGCTCAAGTTTTTATAACTATCAACTCAGAATCACCTACTTAGACGATTTAACGATGTCCGTCCGTCTGTCCTTATAAAATGAACGAGTTTAGCAATCAAATACAGTTTCAAAGCCCTAATTGTGCTTAAATGTTGTTACCCCCAGCCAAAACGATATTCACAAAGTTCTTGCAAGGGAACTATACAATATTATTTCCTATAAAAAATAGTCTGATTCAACTTTGGATTAGCTCCGATCGATTCCTTTTTTACAGCATTTTAAAAGCCTAAAAGTTCGACAAATTATGAACATTTTATTGCATCGTGTTTTTTTCATTCTTTGGTATAAAATTACTGATTAAATTGTATTAATTTGGAAAATAGAAGTCGCTACATAACTAATAAAGTTTCAAGACTCTAAAAAACAAAAACCAAAATAGTCCGAAAAATTCCAAAATTTTTTAAGGTTTCATCTCGGAAACTGTCTAGTATATGTGAATTCAGTAGGTGTAATATCTGATTTAGCAAACATCACATAGTCTGGAGCAGCGATATGTTCCAATATTGGGGGTTTGTGACCCACCCAACATTTTAATACACATACACTGATAATAATCAAGGCTTAAAAATACGAAATAGTGTCAAAATAACAAAAAAAAAAACATTTTGTTTAATAAAATAACAATTTCTTTCTATAGGGTCCGCCAAATAACTTTTTTTTTTGAAAATGCTATAAAAAAAACTACTGAATATTTTCTCAAATTTCTTTTTTTATTTGAAAGTACAATCCTTTCGGTTAATAATGGAAAATAATTTCATTCAAATGGCTGCCTCGGCTGGCCATGCAGTAGCCTACACGATCGGTCCAATTTTTAAGCACATTATCCATTGTGTGCAGCTGAATTTCACCAATGGCTTCACAAATATTGTCCTTTAAAGCGTCAATTGTCTCTGGCGTGTCGGCGTAACACTTGTCTTTGACGGTACCTCACAAATAATAGTCCAACGGTGTCAAATCGCAGCTCCGAGGTGGCCAAACGACATCAGCTCTGCGGCTGATAATGCGATCTTCAAAAACAGGGCGCAAAACATCGAATGTAACTTCGGCTGTGTAGCACGTAGCGCCGTCCTGTTGAAACCAAATGTTGCCAATATCCTCCTCTTCAATTTTTGTGAACAAAGATTCGTTCAACATGGCCCGATAACGATCGCCATTGACTGTAACGGCCACTCCTTGCTCATTTTCGAAGAAAAATTACCCAATTATGCCTCTGGACCAAAATTCTCACCAAACAGTGACTCGTTTTGGGTGCATCGGCTTTTCAATGTATGCGTGCGGGTTTTCTGTGCTCCAAATGCGACAATTTTGATTGTTTACATACCCGCCAAGATAAAAATGAGCTGCATCTGAAAAGATGGCATTCTGCAACATTACCATGATTTTCAAAGTAATGTCGCAATATTTCCCAGCGTTGTTCAAGCGTATACACAACATTATTCGTTCAGCGGAAGGATAAAACTAATTATCCGTCAAATCAGACATGAGCTAAGTGTTACCATTCACGAAATAAGCACTAGTTGAAAAAAAAAACGTTAGATGGCGGACCCTATACCTTACGAAAGATTTTGTTAGTTTAACATTTATTTTATATTTTATATTTGCATTGCCAGGATAATTGATATTTCTTCTCCGAATTTTAGCTGCTTCAGAGAATGTGACCCAAATCATTCTGTAGCGTACAATTTTATATAGTTAACATGACCAAATTTAACTGTTGAACTTGTTTTAAATTATTTAAGAAAATAAAAATTCAAATTTAATGAGAATTGCAAACAGCAGTGTTATGCAACCGAAATATTTTTATAATTTTTTTTTAATAAAGATAAATAAAATAAAATAATAATAACTAATAATAAAGTAATGATAAAGATTAATGAATCATTTTTTTGTGAATTATTTCATTGTATTTATTAAAACTGCTTAAATATGACTCTCAATCAAAGTATATCATAAATAGTTTATCAATAACTTTTTTCTCCGAGTGTTCTTGCATTTGCTAAAGGAAAAAAGTACAGGATAGTCCAAATATAAATGTATTTTTAAAAATTTAATAAAATTAACAAAAATTAATTTATTTTGGTGTATTATGGCTTTGTTAGAAATAATAAATATTCCTTAATGTGGCTGTCGCGGCTGGCTCATCCTATCAGTCCAAGCTTTTGTGAATGTTTCCTAGCTCTATCTCACGAAATGATCAGATGACATTGGCCTTAAGGGTGTGGATCTTTTCTGAATTATTTGCATTGAATCGGGAGGTATAATACTAACTGATAGTCAATATTTTGAACAGAAAAAATAACTTTGACTTTCAAAATAACATATGATGTAAAAAGATACCTCAGCTGCTAGCTGATTTGAACATAAGTTATTATTGAAGATTACTAAGCACAGCTAGCGATTAGGAGCAAATTTCCACTTAACTCTAAAAAACAAAGTGGATTAATTCTCATATAACTTTTTTCTTAAATTTGGGTGTTAAGTCTGAGATATTAAAAATGAACGCTATAAAATGGAAAGAATGTTGATGAAAGTGGTAGCTGACCAGAAAATGTAGTCCATTCTGCTAATTATCAATAACTTTCTGTATTTAGGAAAATGTTTATTCATAAAAATTTTTATGATTTTATATCGAGCAAAGAACTTCTCTTATTTTCCCAATCAGCGTTTTCTAAAAAAAAAAAAAAAATTGTTGTGCAATTTCGTACAAAATTTTGACAATTTGTTGCTTAAGGGACACCTTAATGTTTGGATATGAATATAATCTTTATTGTGTGTTAAACAAGTAGTATATTAAAAAAAAAAATTGCTTTGTTTATGCATATATGTAGTTTCAGAGTTGTATTTACAAAAGCTGGATTTTAGCTTAAAAAGATGTTACCTTAGCAACAAATCTTATATAAACACAAAGATAGACAATATATTGCATACGTTTGTAGTACTTATGATTTGATAAAGATGAATGTGAAAAAAAATAATCGTTATGAAATCACAGAAGAAAAATATTATAAAAAGAATAAAAAAATAAAACTATAAAATTATACCACATCTGTTATATGAATTTTAGAAATTGCAGCCAGAGAAGAGATTTGCTGTCCCTAGCGAATTTGGCAAAATTGTTCGGTTGTCATAACCCCCCCAAACAGTTGTCACAACCCTATTTATGCTGAGCAAACTGTGACAGCCGAATTTTTGGTACAACAACAGATAGATTTGGTAGACATTAATGTCGGTTGGGACCACAAAACTTTTTTTTTATAGATGTGATATAAAATAAGCTCAAGTTAATTTTGATTGATGTTAATATTAAACCAAACTTTAATTTTTCTATATTTTCAAAATCATCCTTCTCAACTTTTATTTCATAGTGTTGCAAAGGATATATATAAAAATTTCAAACGAAATATATACATATCTTTTTTTTCATTGTAAAGCTATGGTTTTCTAGTTTTAAGACAAAAAACTCCATCTGCATAATTTCTATTAGCATGTTCCTTATAAAAATTTCACTTGTCTTTATATCAATTTCTTGCTCTAAAATAAACCAATTAAAACCCACAAAAATTTGTTGAAAAATTCCTATTAGTTTTTAACTCTCCCCAGCATTTATTCTCTGTTATTTTGAGCGTAAATAACTTTAAGCCGACAATCAAAACTTTTTGAATTTTTCAAACATCGTTGTTGTTGTTACTCAAATCTTACTTTTTGTTGTTATTCCAAATAAAATTGTTAAAACCACTACAAAACATTACAAATATCCATTATTAACAAAAAATAAATACAGCAAAAAAAGTTTTTTTTTGCTTTCAAAAAACTCATATTTATTATTATGGCCTAAAGGAAAATCTCAATCAAAATACCCTTTTTATATGCTGCGGAAGGGGAAAAAGTAAATGAAATGAATGTGACGCAAAGTGTGTAGTAAAGCCAACCACTATGCGAGTACTTGTTAAAAGCATTGTTAAACATTATTGTTTAACAATTGACATTGAAATTTGTGTTCATTTCTCTTTCTTTCTTTCTTGCTTTCCTTCTCTATATATATAAATATTTTGTTGGAAAATACAAGGGAAATTATTTTGGGTCTTTTGTTTTCAGGGCTAATTGAAATTGCATTTTTAAACAGTTATTTACCTTTTGTCTGACTTTGACAATAACATAAAATTTATATTTCAAATAGTAATGAAAGTATGAGTTTTGTTTTAACAAAAAAGTTATTCAAGTAGAAGTGAGAAATTAATTTGTATTTTATATGCAATTTACACACACACACACACACAATAGCAGCAGTGCAAAAAAAGCCTGCCCTAAAGCGTTAATATTGTGATATGTCTGGATGTGTAATAAATATAATAAAAAAAATTATTACACCAGAAAAAAAGTGTTTATTATAGCTCTAGCAAAAATATTTATTTAATGAAGTGGTAAAATTTTATAAAATGTATTAATTACACCATTTAACAAATCTTATGGTTTTTGAAGAATTTCCTCTTGCAATTGTGTTCACACGCAGAGAAAAAGCATGGTTGAGGCAATCATATTCGAAGAGCATCATATATTTTTGGGTTTATGGTTGTGCCAACCATAGTCATACTATAATATTGTTATCATATTATAATTATACAATGACCATATTTTTACCATAATATAGTCCCTACAGTTATATTATGATTCAAAAATTACCATATTATGGTTCTAAGTAAAAATGTTATTAACTTGAATTTATCATATCATGATCGCACGTTATGATAGTATGCTCAATATGTTATTATATTTTATGGTTCCCCATAACTTTATTATGATTCCTGGATTATCATTATATGATCCCTACAATTATATATGATCCTTGTTATTATATTATGATTATTAATATACATAAAATGACTATCTAATATTTCCAAGAATTATTTTTCGTAAAATCATTTGATATTAAGCACTTTTTGAAAAAAAATTGTTAAGGAAAAATCATAGATTCTAAGAACTTTTTTTTAAAGAAAACTTTGATTCTGTGAACTTTTTTTTAAGAAAAATACTTATTTATTTTTTTTAATTCTGAGGACTTTTTTTTAATAAAAAAAGTCTTAGATTCTAACGACGTTTTAAGATTTTTTTTTAAAAGTTCTTAGAAAGTTTTCTTTTAGAAAAAGTCCTTAGAATCTAAGTATTTTTCATGGTGAATCTATGAAGTTTTCTTTCAAAGAAACACCTTAGAATCTAATTTTTTAGGTACCCATCTAAAAATCGAAATATATATGAGCCTGCATATGATCATACATGGGCATACATGGTCATATACGTCCATACATTGTTCAATATATGACCATACATGATCTCATATATGATCATATATCTTCGGATCCGAAATTTGAGGGTATATGGACGTATATGATCATATACGAGCATACATGAATAATATATGAGCATGTATGATAATATATGCACATATATCACCCATGCCCATGTATGATCATATACAAGCCCATGTATGATCATGTATCTTCATATATATTTCGATTTTTAGATAGGAATATATAAATTTTTTTTTAAGAAACAGTTTGCGAAAACTGAGAATTTTTGTTTAAGGAAAATTTCATAGAATCTAAAAATGCTTCCGTACAAAAAAAATTTGGGTTCTTATAAAAAATATTTAATTAATATTCCGAGAACTTTTTACAAGAAATGAATTAATAAATATATTTTATTAAAAAAAAATTATTTATTTATTGCAAAGAATTAAAAAAAAATCTTTATATAGAATCTTATAAATTGATTAGAGTAAATAATATTATATGTATAAGCAATTTAAAAAAAAAACTCTTTAAATTTTTTTTCTAAAGTTAAAAAAAAATTAACTGGATCTTAATGGGTCAATTATTAAATTGATAATAAAGGTTAATTTCTACCCATTTGATATTTGTCCAAATTTAGTAAAAATTTGATGAATTGATAAAATTTTGATTTTTATGTAAACAAGTCAATATTATGACAGTAAATATCGAAGTAATGTTTTATTTGATCTCTAATTATTCATTCATTGTTCACAGCATTTTATGGTTGAATAATTATCATATTGTTTTCATAATCAGAATTTTTGTTACCACAGTATGGTTACAGGCAATCATGTTATAAAATAGAAGGTGGCAATCATAAAATAGTAAAATATTTACTATAATAATAGTGGTAGCAACCATGTTAGAAAACCAATAACTTGATTGTGACAACTATACACGATTGCAGCAAGCACAATATAGAAGCAGTGATAATGTTGCAACCATGTTTTTTCTCTGCGTGCAATACCACTTTTGGTCAGTTTTTAATAAATGTCCGGGTATTACCTCAACGGACCAAAGTATTTGCGATCAGACGTAGTTGCCAGAAATATTCTCGTACTCCCATTAATATCTTTGAATTCTATATTTTTTTATTCACTGACTACTGTTACAAATAAAGATTTTGTGGGTGGTGGTCGCAATCCCGAAAAGATAATTTTTTCGAGTTCTGTACACTCACCAAAAAAGGTCTGTAATGGCAACTGAAAATTTTGCTGTTATTACGGGAAATTCTGCTAATTTGAGCCCAGCGGTATTTTTTGCTAATCTTAGCAACACATATCTGCTGACGTGTAGTACAATGAAATTAGTAGAAAAATTAGTAGCCGCTACTAAATTTTAGTAGACTTTTTGTAAAGTGAAATATAAAATCTGTTTGCTAAAATCAGCAAAAAAAATTACTAAATATTATTAATATTAGTAAAAAGCTTTGAATTTAATTTTCTTATCGATTATCAAAAATTTTGATTATATTTTTCAAAAAACGAATTAATTATTTTGTTTTAATTTGGTAATTTCTGTTTTGAAAAATATTTTGGTCAATTTTTTTTTTACTTTTAAGGTTCAATTTTAATCGTTCACTCAGAAAAAAAAGTTAGTAGAAAAATTTGTAAACGGTTTTCAATCCCACTTTACTATTTTTGTACTGATTTTTAGTAAAAAATTATTATTTAGCAAACCTTTTTGCTATTTACATTTTACAAATTACAGAATTTTTACCAAATATCTACAAATTTTCGTTGCTAATTTCAGAAATCATTTTACAAATTTTTAAAACCGATTTGCTAAAATTAGCAAAAAAATTACTAATTTTAAAAAAGTCGATATTGAAGCAAATGTTATTCAAATCTTCAAGGAAGAAGAAGAAGTCACCCAATGTGGAGACGAAATATTGGAAGAAATTAATAAATAATCATTATTTTTTGTAAAAAGATCTTAAACTCGATTTAAAAGAATAATATAATATTTAAAATAATAAAATAAGTATAGGGTCCGCCAAATAACTTTTTCTTTCTGGAAATGCTATAAAAAAAACTACTAAATATTATTTCAATTTCCTTTTTTTTATTTAAAAGTACAATCCTTCCGGTTAATAATGGAAAATAATATCATTCAAATGGCTGCCTCGGCTGGCCATGCAGTAGCCTACACGATCGGTCCAATTTTTAAGCTCATTATCGATTGTGTGCAGCTGTATTTCACCAATGGCTTCACGAATATTGTCCATTAAAGCGTCAATTGTTTCTGGCTTGTCGGCGTAACACTTATCTTTAACGGCACCCCACAAATAATAGTCCAACGGTGTCAAATCGCAGCTCCGAGGTGGCCAAACGACATCAGCTCTGCGGCTGATAATGCGATCTTCAAAAACAGGGCGCAAACATCGAGTGTAGCTTCGGCTGTGTGGCACGTAGCGCCGTCCTGTTGAAACCAAATGTTGCCAATATCCTCCTCTTCAATTTTTGTGAACAAAAATTCGTTCAACATGTCCCGATAACGATCGCCATTGACTGTAACGTCCACTCCTTGCTCATTTTCGAAGAAAAATGGCCCAATTATGCCTCTGGACCAAAATCCGCACCAAACAGTGACTCGTTTTGGGTGCATCGGCTTTTCAATGTATGCGTGCGGGTTTTCTGTGCCCCAAATGCGACAATTTTGATTGTTTACATACCCGCCAAGATCAAAATGAGCTTCATCTGAAAAGATGACATTCTGCAACATTACCATGATTTTCAAAGTAATGTCGCAATATTTCCCAGCGTTGTTCAAGCGTATACACAACCATATTCGTTCAGCGGAAGGATAAAACTAATTATCTGTCAAATCAGAAATGAGCTAAGTGTTACCATTCACGAAATAAGCACTAGTTGAAAAAAACGTTGGATGGCGGACCCTATAAAACTATGAAACTTCAATAGCGATGTGCTCCCTAAATAAAACTTTTTTTTTTTAAATTCTTTGGCAGATCATATTTTTTTTCCATAATAGAATATATGTAGGGTTAGCTCGCGAACTCGAACTTTTTTATTTTGGAACACCTTATTAGTCAGCAAGCCTGCCAGTCAGTCTGTCATATCATTCTTGTATAAAAGTGTGTATATAGATTGATGGATTTAATTTTAACTAAGTATTTATGTAATTTTTAATTCACCTTTCGCTATATTGTTATTGTTGACAAATTATCTAACAGTTTTTTTCATATTTAATTAAAATATTTAATAAAATTTAAATTTATAAAACCGACTTTTGTCTAGCTATGTTAAGTTGCTTAAATCTTACACAAGTGATATAAAATTAATATTAAGTATACGCCTTTGATATTGCAAACGTATGTACATGCTTCAAGTAAAGTTGTAAATTTTCTATGAATTCGTTAAAAAAGAAAACTTTTTTCTACTTAACAAAACTTTTATGTTTGTTTATAAATACATGTTTAGCATAAAGTATAGTTGAAATTGTATACCACTCATGTATCATCATGTTTTCATTTAAAACATTTAAAAGTAAACATCTGTTGTTAGTGAGTCGTTTATATATGTATATATTCGTGAATGAGTGAATGTTTAGTTGTATTAAAACAATACCGTGTGTCAATTTATGTCACAACACGTACTATATTTTGAACAAGAACAAAGATTTATACTATGACAACATGAATTTATCAGTTAGATGATATATAAAGATTTTGTTTTTAGATAATTTGGGGTATACGATGTGGCACAGTGGTAGGACAATGGAAAATATACAATAAATTTAACTAAAAAAATATATATTGCTACAATTTAAATCTGTTTTTCAACTACTGTTAATTTAAATGAATTTATATTGATTTTATTGTTTTAATTAATAGAAATATAAAATTTTTTACATTTCTCTTAAAGAAATTTATTTTAACCACAGTTTTTCTTAAAAACAGCAGGAAATTGTACATACTATGTATGCTATGTTGTAGCAGTAGCTGTGATGTTAGTGATTTGACTAATTGCTTTGCAAATCTTTGGGAAAAACTTTTTTGTAAAATTAATTAAAATCTTCAAGTCATGACATGAAATGGGTTTGTTTGCTCAAGCGTAACAACATGAACAACAACAGCAATGACAACGACGACGACAAGAGCAACAGCAACAACAACAACAATGACGACTACAGCAACTAAAAAGACATAAATAAACGACAAACTAAATAAAATAAGAGACAAGAATATAATTTGAAAAACAACCTAAAAATTGTTAAACAAAGACAAACAAAAAAAAAAAAAAAAAACGAAACGAAAATGTTTCTATTAATAAAATGTCCACAGAATATTCAATTTTATTTATTTTAGCATTCAGGAATATTGAATATTTCCTGTTTTAAATTGATATTTTTTCCCAAAACCTTTGCTAAAATATAAACTATCTCTTCTAACATAATTCTTTTGAAAAATTGACATTTTAACTCGTTTAATACTATTTTACGAATAAAAACAACAATTTCTAAAAACATTTTCAGTTTGCTATGTTATAGCAAAAGGATGCTAAAGAGATTCCTGTTTATAAAACTGTTTTATATGCATGGAAAAACTATGTTGTTGGGTTTGCATATTTGTTGTTGTTGTTGTTTGTTTTCTAAAAACCAAACTAACCAACATTGTTATTATAGTAGAACAACGTACGGTAAAACTTCAAGGCTAACAAGGTAACAAAACCACCATACATTATTCTATAGTTTGAGAATATGTAGTTGGGCAAAATAGAAGGATATAGAGGCAGACATCTAGTCATTCTATTTAAACAGTCAGTTTAACTATAAAACATTCCTGTATGAAAATTGAGTTTAATGTTGTTATTTTTTGTAGAACAATAAAAACCTCACAATATTAATAGGGAGAGAAAGAACACTACAATCATGTATGTACGTCCTGTTAAAAAAGTCAGACATAAATACAAATATTCGCTAGTAGAGACGCACATATTAATAGGGGCAGTAAAGGGTAGCAAGAGCCTTTTTAGCCTGAACTCGGATATATTTTTCCAATAACTGGATTCAAAGAGAGTTTTAGTCTTTTATGACTTTGTTTAGCAACACCCCTTAAATTTTTTTTTTTAAAAAGATTAAAAATTACTTTTTTTTCCATTGAAGGTTACTATAAATTTTCAAAACCCTTCTGTGCAAAAACAAGGAAAATATGGGTCCTCATAAGATATTTATTAAATGAGAGCGGATCAATAAGTCTGTGAATTGTTGAATGACACATTTTTTAATTTTTCAACATTATCTCCTTTTAGCTCAATACACTTAGTCTAACGTTCCTCCGATTTTTGTATCCCTTCCAAAAAATAGGATTTTTCGAGGTCCATAAAATAGGCATTTGTTTGATCAATAATTTCATCGTTGGAGCTAAATTTTTTTCCACCAATTCATGGAATTTTGCACTTGTGTAGTAAGTGTGCAACCGTGCATTATCTTGATGAAAAAGAACATTTTTCTTGGCCATATGGGGTCCTTTTTTAATCCTCGTTAAATCGGTCCAATAAGCTGGCATTATATTCGCTGCTTATTGTTTTTCCCTTTTTTTCCCTACAAAATTTCGCTTTGTTGCTAACATAACTCTAAATATAATAACAATCCAATAATTTATATATCGAAACATTATTTTCAATAACCTTTATGAAGCAATTTATTGAAAATCACTTTGTGATGAAAAACTTTTCACTGATGACTGCTACATCTTAGACTAAAAGAAGAGAAGAAAATCAATTTGAGTACATTTATTTAATAATTTTTATTTTCTATCAACCATAAGATTTAATTTTGAATGCAATACCCTCTATCAACCAAACTAAGATTTATCACAATTTAGTTAATAAAAGTCAAAGTAATATCAAGGTATGTACATAGCAATGCCCAATTCGACTAATCCTGTTTCTTTTTCATTCATTTTTTCTTTAATTATATATTGTAAAAAGGAAAAATATTAATAAAATTGCAAAACCCTCTATCAGCCAAAAATATTTGAATTTCTCAATTGCAATACCCTCTATCAACCATAGCGTTGCAAATAACCTAAATTATTATATTATTTTCATGCGTATGATTCAGTAGTTATATTTAACACATATGGTAGAAGATTAATTTATAGATTAGGAATTTTCGCATAAATCAGTTTTTTTGCTTATTGTTTTTCGCTTTTGAAGGTAATCCATGTGGATTATCCCACGTGCATCCGAAAAAACTGTTGCCATCACCTTATTGGACGACGAACTTACCTTGGCCTTTTTCGGAGCCGGTTCACCCGGAAACCCCCATTTTTTAGACTACTACTTGATCTCCACAGTATTGTAATGGATCCATGTTTCATCCACAGTTACAGAACGCCTCAAAAACTCATTAAAATTGCCGTTAAACAACTCCAAACAATCCTTTGAAGTTGTCACACGATTATGTTTATGGTCAATTGAGAGCAAACGCGACACCCATCTTGCAGACAGTTTTCTTAAATCCAACTGATCATTTAAAACCGAAACCACACTGCCATATATTATACCTATGGCATCAACAATCTCAATTGGCCGTTCAGAACGTTCGGCATCTTCCGTGCTTGTAAGGTCACAATGAAAGTCAGTAAACCACTGTTTACCATTGAAATCGATGGTACAGAGTCCCCATTTGTATTTAACAAGCTTTTCCTTGGTTTGATTGAAGGTTTTTTTTCAAAAAAATAATGTTTAATGAGCACTTGAAATTAATTTTTTTCATTTTTAAAAAAATCCACGAGGTTGTATGTTTTGAAAAGTTGTTAAAGGCAAAGTAAATCACGGAACTTGCTTTAAAATTTGACAGTAGTCTATTTACAGGTGGTACTTGATTTCATATTAAAAGATGGTGTTGCATTTCATATAACTACGAAAGATTCTCGAAAAGTCACAGACTTATTGATCCACCCTCGTCTTCATTCATCTGCGTATATAGTCTGTTACTTAAAGAATGTTTTTGTATGAGTTTGTGCTGATGTTTGTAAGTACCAAAAATATCAGACTTGGTATCATATTATTCAAATGGACTCAAAATCACTTTTCTTAACTGTCCTTCCGTGTGTCTATGAAAATTTTGTAATCAAACTACAGGTAGCAAATAAAAATATATTTGAATACAATTTTGTAGAGGGAGGAAACCTACTGTATTTGGCTCAAATCGGTACCATGCAAAGGTCCTTTCTGATTTTTTGTATTTTTTTTCTGTGATACTATTAATGCAGTGCATTGTGTTGGGGATGGCTAAATAGGTTATGGGAAGGAAAGAGGGCATAGTGTCTGGGGACATTTGACTTGAATTTCCATATATTGTAGGTAACAGAGATTTTATTCCACATACGACATGAAAGACTAATAAACAAAATTGTCCTTGTAATTCGATTGAAAAGTGATACACCACCTACAACACTCCGTCGATACTCCAATGAGTCAATACAGCTGGATAGCCCAGTGATTAATGACTGCAGACAGTCGCCTTTGCTCCAAAGCTCCAAAATAGAATTCCATCTAAGGTGGTCGAATGAGCGCACAGTGGGTTCGATGGTACCCAAAACACAGCACATAAAAACACAGTGTTTTTGGAAAAAAAAGTTTACAAATTTTTTTTAATCCGTTAAGCGCATTATTGTTTTTGGAAAAAAGACCTTAGTTCACAGATTATGCGATAAATTAATGAATAAAATTTTAAATTAAAGCATACTTAATGTGCTATTAAAAAATTCAAATAATAAATTAGAAAATTTAAATTTAAAATCCAATTTTTGTTTTTCAAAAAATTTGTATAATTGTACAAATTTTTTCAAAAAAGTCACAAAAGAGAATATTATAATTTTTTAGTAATGAATAATCATAAATACATAAAAACACAGCTTTAAAAAAATATGGAAGAAAAATTCAGTAAATGTAAAAATTAAGCTGAAAAAATTAAAAATTTAAAACTTTTTGGGGAATCTTTGTTTCCCTTTTAGCTTTTTAATAAAAAATATATTAAAATATTTGTATTATTCTGCATTCTCAAACTCATCATAAATATCCCAATTATCATAATCTTCATTATAATCTTCTCCATCATTATTATTATCACTATCTTCATCACTTTCACTTTTAATAGATGTAACACAATAATAATCGCTTGAATTTTAAAAATTTCCATTTTTTTCATATTTTTTAAAAACAGCAATAACTTTGACAGCTCGCTGAAAAGAAAGTAAACAACTTAGTTGATTGATTTTGACAGCTACTGATGAAGAATTTCATCTACTTTAACCTTATATCAAAATTTATTATAAAAACTTTATTTCTAAATTTCAATTAATCGCCACTTTGATACCATTTGAACCCAATGTGAAGCGGATATATTGTTTTTTAAAATATACGTTGAAGATCCTGCTCATATGTGGAAATTGTATTCCATCCAAGGAGATTGGATGGGTGGAATTATTTTTTACAGCATTTTGGGAAACCAAAACACTCGAATGCTTCTTTCGACACTTCAAATATGTGCTTATTTCAACGGTTATCACACTGAATTAACATATCCAAATGCTCGATATTGACACCACCCATATTTAGTGATAACACTGATGGCGCCACAGCCCAAGGGCTCTTAAATGTATTGCAATCGACTTTATTGGCGGAACACCACTCGGAGATTGCCGACGATTGAGTGTGCCATTCATAATCTGCCTTTTGCCTACAACCTTCAAAAGGCTTGGCCTACAACCCCACCCATCTAAAAATCGAAATATATATGAGCATACATGATCATACATGGGCCTGTATATGATCATACATGGGCATACATGGTCATATACGTCCATACATTGTTCAATATATGACAACACATGAGCTCATATATGACCATATATCTTCGGATCCGAAATTTGAGGGTATATGGTGATATATGTGCATATATTATCATACATGCTCATATATTATTCATGTATGCTCGTATATGATCATATACGTCCATATACCCTCAAATTTCGGATCCGAAGATATATGATCATATATGAGATCATGTGTTGTCATATATTGAACAATGTATGGACGTATATGACCATGTATGCCCATGTATGATCATATACAGGCCCATGTATGATCATGTATGCTCATATATATTTCGATTTTTAGATGGGCAGGAAAATTAACTTTAATACACGCACAGAAAAAAAAAATAGTTACAACATGATTACTGCTAATATATTATGCTTGCTGCATTCGGGTATGCTTGTCACAATCAAGTTGTTGGTTTATAAATAGTTTCAACCATCATTATTATAGTAAATATTTTATTATTTTATGATTGTCACTTTCTATTTTATAACATGATTGGCTGTAACCATACTGTGAAAACAAAAATTCTGACTATGAAAAAAATATGATAATTATGAAACTATAAAATGCTGACAACAATAAATGAATAATTATAAATCAAATAAAACATGACTTTGACATTTACATTCATGTCTTGTTTTTTTTTTTATAAAAAAGTTGATTGATATGATCATTTTCACCTGGGGAGTTTTATTTTCAAAAATAGCTTTTACATGTAACACAATAATTAACTTTAATCAATTAATTATTGAAAAAATTCATTGTCAAAAAAAATTCTATATAAATATTTTATATTTTTTAAATCTTTTCAATAAAAACAATAGAAAAATTTTTTATATTTTTTAAATCTTTTCAATAAAAACAATAGAAAAATTTTGTAAAAAATTTGTGTATTATTATCAGAATATTAATAAAATATTTTTTTTTATAAAACAAAGTTTGTAGAACCCAAGAACTTTATTATACAGAATTCTAGATTTTTGTTAGAAATTTTTCTGATTGAAACATTTTTAGATTTTATAGACTTTTCATTAAAGTTAAATTCTCAGATTCTGCAAACTGTTTCTTATATAAAAATTCATATATTCTTGAAAAAACTTAGATAATAAAAAATTCTTATATTCTGAGGACTTTTCATCATGAAAAATACTTAAATGCTAAGAAAATTTTCTAGTAGAAATAATCTTAAATTCTAAGGTCTTTTTCTAAAAGAAATATTCTGAGTGTCTAAGGACTATCTAAAGAAAATCTTTAAAATGTCCTTAGAATCTAAGAATTTTTCTATTGGAAAAAGTCCATAGAATCCTATGTTTTTTTTAAGTCCTTAGAATTTGAAATCTTTTTTTTGAAGTATTTTTTTTTCAAAGTCCATAGAATCAAAGAAGTTTCTTTAGGAAAAACATTTCTTAAATATAAATTCTTAAATATAAAGAACTTTTTCATAGTTTCAAATCATAATTCCACTGCATGGACCATATTATGGTAACATTATGGTTATTTTGTTATGATATTGTGATAACTATATTATAGTACGACTATGGTTGGCACAATCATAATCCGAAAAATATATGATGCTCTACGAATATGATTGTCTTAACCATATTTTTTTTTATGCTTGCAACAACGCATTGTGTCACACACGATCGATGATGAAAAGTCTGACTCCAACGTCCCGTACAACGAGCTCTGCGAAAACAATACTGTCGGTCGCTTAAAATTGAATTGAACACTGTTCGTATTTTAAGGGATCGTGTTTTATTTTTTTTGTGATTTTTGAAAGAGTAGCGCAAATATGCGCTTTTACTTCTGCAGTGCTTCAAAAATCATTTCAATTTTTTACTGGGATGTTTCTATAAATAGATATAAACAAGTTTTTTTCATATTGAAAAATATGGACTACAAAAATATTTCATATTGAAAAATATGAACTTCAAATATTTTGGGTGGTAAGAATGTCACTAACGATTTTTGATTTCTTCTTCAAAAGGATAAGTACTTTAAATTAAATTTCCGCAAACAAGCGATAACTATATTCAGTTTAGCCTTTAATACACACAATTGTGTAATCAAGGCCTACATGGTATTCCCTTATACCCAGCCCTTGTAAATAGAAAATACCACTTTAAAAATCCACAAATATTTGTATTTAACAAAATAAAAAAAACTTATGCAAGAAGAAATAGCTGGTACATATTTAGTGTAGTAGTAATGCTTGAGCACCATTATATCAACACTACCAGACCGATACATATTTGCAACACTAGCACACAAGTATACCGTCACTAAAAAGGAATAAACAAACTTCAAACACATTCAATATGACTATAAGTCTGTCCACTGTATATGTGTTGGTCTGTGTTACTGTATATGTGTTGGTAAATGTTATACATGTTGTTCAATTACTTTAGAAACTAGAAAAAAAAAAACTTAAATTTTCTATGTTAGTTAGTACATCTTTACCTAAAAACATAACCAACATAAATGGCTACAATATAAAGAAAAAAGTTTATAAAATGTAAACGGATTTTACTAACTTTAGTTGTGTCTTACAATTTTAACCTGCCTACATTTTGCTTAACCCTTAAAATGGCCTAATGAGATTTGCATTGAAATTTATGATATTTTATATCACGGCAAAGCAAATAAATAATAAGTTTTACTACAAAATTTCGCTTTGTTGCCAACGTAGCTCTAAATATAATAACAATCCAAAAATTTATATATCGAGACATTATTTTCAATAGTCTCTATGAAGCAATTTATTGAAAATTACTGTGTGATGAAAAACTATTCACTGATGACTGCTACATCTCAGACTAAAGGAAGAGAAGAAAATCAATTTTGGTACAATTCTTTAATAATTTTTATTTTTCTATCAACCATAAGATTTATTTTTGAATGCAATACCATCTATCAACCAAACTAAGGTTTATCACAATTTAGTTAATTAAAGTCAAAGTAATATCAAGAAATGAAGCAATGTCCAATTAGACTGATCCTGTTTCTTTTTTATTCTTTTGTTATTTAGTTATTATATATTGAAAAAAAGGACAAATATTAATAAAATTGCAATTTACATGAGTTTTATTTACTGTGCAATACCCTCTATCAGCCAAAAACAATATTTGAATTTCTCAATTGCAATACCCTCTATCAACCATAGCGTTGCAAATAACCTAAATTATTATATTATTTTTATACGTATGATTCAGTAGATATATTTAACACATATGATAGAAACTTAATTTATAGTTTAGGAATTTTCGTATAAATCATTTTTTTTGCCTGTCCTGAAAAAAAAATTTTTTTTTTGGTACATAGAGGGTTTTGAATATAAGTTTTCGATATTCTTATTTAATGAATTTTTGGTCGGTTTTATTAACGCTATGCCATCGGTTAGAGGGTTAACAGGACTATATTGTACGAGGGTCATTTCGATCTTGTACTACAAGGATGAAAGTTTACTATAACATTTTTTTCACCAGTCAACCGTATACCTGAAATAAACATTTTTTAAAAATGCAGCATTATCACCAACAGACCAGCAAAGCCGTTGAAAGCACTTGTGATGGTCAAACCTACTTTAAAATTATAAAAAATTATCCAAAGAAAATTTTCTCAATTACATTTATTTGCTTTGGCGCTTTGTTTTTAAATTAAAAAAAAAAGAAAATTCATTTTGCGAAACCTTATTTGAATAAAACCCAACAACCTTTACGATAAAAATTATTTATTATTAAATTTACAAGTAGAAATGTCATATTGCAATAAATTTACCGAATACCTCTCGTATGTGTAATGTTTACATTTTGGTTACAGTTTTTCGAAGTTGGTTCTGAAATCACATACATTTACTAAACACTTACACGTATACTCCACATTGAATACATAACCTCACATACATACGATACACTCGTACGAGGCAAAATTGTAAACAATGTAATTGGTAGGTTACCACAAAGTTAGGTTAAAATAAAAATTTACACTGAAAGAAAGGAAAGTATGAACAGAAAGTTTTAACTTTTTAGATATTTACTGAAGAGAAAATTTATGGTGTATATTCATAGCTAAAATTTTATTTCTGAAGATTTAATTTATTCAAAATTTTATTTAAAAAATTTAAAAGTTAACACTATCACAACTTTGACAAATAAAATTTGAAATTAATTAATTGTGTCTATAAGTGTTGAATATAACCATCCATTATCCCTCTTCAAAAAAAAAAACATGTCACCGAACAGGTTCTTTGGGGATAGTTCAGTGACATGTTTGGTTCTTAGAAGAGTTCCGTGACCTGTTTTAGATTTGCTTTGCGTTATATAAAAAGGGTGTTATTTTCCCCTTTTAAAATTGCGGCATGTAAAAATTACCGATTTTATGTCATTTCACATAAATATAATGTTTTTTTCTCAGTGTTACAGTTTTTAAATCTTAACTTCAATGTCATGCATGAATGCCATAGTTTAACATCTATTTTACTCATATAAACACATACAGACACATTGTTACACTTATTGGTTACACATACTAAACTGCCTCATACTAAAATCTATACATATTGATGACATAGTTGCATTGCAAAACAATGTCCGTTATTTATACACTACAATCATCAACAAGGATATATTTTTTTTTTCTTTTCGTTTTCAAAGGTGCTAAAATGAATCGGGTTTAAAAAGTTATAGATAAACCTATAACAACTATAACAATAACCATTTCCCCAAGCAATAACTAGAAGAAGACAACAATTTAAACTTGTACAATAATGTTGTAGTATATATTGGACAAATATATGTAGAATATCCTAACAACTCACATAACATCATATCGTTATAATATGATTTGTGTATGTATTAGTATCAATAACGAGAGTTGTTGCAAGTTATAACAAAATTTTGGTAAAAAGTTGTAGAGCAGTAAAAACCATTAAAGATTCCTGGTTGGAAATGTGATAGCAACATCTTAGTATATCTTTATTACATATTCCAGGTCATTAAGGAGACGACTTTTCCCCATTAGAACCCCCATTTGTACCACGTTCCTGACAAAAATTTCAGAGAAAAGCTCTACTTTGAGTTAGCTTATACTCGAGGAACACATTATTTTAATTCCGGACTTTCAGATAAAGCGGTCTGTGCAGAGCGCTTAGAAGGTGAATGTTCCTATTCCAAACCACATTTTTACCACGTTCCTGGAGAAAATTTAGTAAGTCAGTAAATTAATCTATACTCCAAGGATCACACAATGTAAAATTTATAATTTCTAGACATTTCATTTCGATCCCTGGGTTAATCTAATTGATTTCTCTTGTCTTTTGTTTCAATTTCACTCGTTTCCAGTTTCATTAAATTTCGCTTCCCTTATTTAGTGTTTCAATTCCACTCGTTCATCATCCCATACCTTTTCGTTTCCCGGTCTAGAGTTTTAATTCTACTTGTTTTCCGTTTCATTCCATTTGTCTGGTGTGTCAATTTCACTCGTTTCCCGTTTCATTTCGTTCTTTCTTCAAGTGTTCCAATTGGGTAATCCGTAATCCGGAGAGACTTTTGCCCCTTTGAACTCACATTTGTCCCTGGCGAAAAAAACATATTTTAGATTTCTGATTTTTAGCCAAAAGGTTTGGGCAGGGCGTTAAAATAGAGACTTTTGCCCATTTTCTATGTGGAATTTCCAAAAATCCCGTATTATTACTGAGTTACCCCATCTGCAAGACACACATGTTTTAAATTTCAAGTTCCCCTTTGTGCATATCCCTTTAGAAATTTCAAAAAATCCCGTCAGTTTCAGGTTAGCCAAAAGGGTTTTAGCAGGAGCTCAAGACAGAATTCCAAAAAATCCCGTCTGATTGAATATCTATGCCAGAGGATAAAATAAGTAGCACATTTCAAAGGTTTCGGCAGGCCGTCAAGCAAGATTATTTTCTCCTGTTCTGCCGCTTACCATCATAGCTGATGTCTATACCGGAGAAGGAACCTTCATACCAAATTTTACCTTCATAACTCCACCGGATTGGGAAGGCCGTTAAGGGGGAGAGTTTTTGTCTATTGAACGCCCATTTTTACCACGTCCCTGGCGGAAACTCCAAAATATGCCGTATCACTAATGTAGGCCATACTCCAGGGAACGCATATATTAAATTTCAGGTTTTGAGGCAAAGGGGTTTGTGCAGGCCTTCGAGGGGGCGGTTTTCTTGCTTTTTGCTCCTCCCTAAGGGAATTTCTAAAAATCCCGTCTTAGCGGATGGCTATGCCGGAGGGAGAACCTATATGCCAAATTTCAGTTTCCTAGCTCCAAAGGTTTTGGCAGGCCGCCAATTGGAAAATTTTCCCTATTTTACCCTTCCCCATAGCTATTTCCAAAAATTCAGCTGATGTCTTCGGGGAAGAAGGAATCTATATGCCTAATTTTCTGGAATGGGTGAAGTTGTGTGTGTAAGTCAGCTAATAACGTTATGCCTTTATATTTATAAGTACTACAGTACGTATGAGTAATACAATATTAATCATACGTACGATATCCCAACTGGTTGCACTTAGAGCAAATGCATAATTGAATTCGTATTGGATATTTAAGGTAGACAATACTGAACGAATATTTTCTTCAAAACGAAAAAGAGTAACATTAAAAATTCAGAATTGGTTCTGAATTTAAACATAATTTTTAATCTCTGTTCGATATACTACTACGCAACCAACCTACGTAAACAGTACACAAGTGCGAACTGGGAATTTTGATTTTCTTTTAAGGGTTTGAAGAATATAATAACAAATCCATTAATATGATCCAGATTCTGTGGAATAGGGACTAATGTGCCAGAACTTCAGTTTAAAGAAAATTGTTTTTTTTTTGGAAAAATAGGTTTTTCGAAAAGGTTTTTCTGAAAAACGTTTTACTTCTTGACTCTTGGTCATTCTGTAGGCATGAAAATGTATTCTATGTTTTAGGTATTTCTAAGTGTAATATATCGCAAATAAAAACGGGGTATCGTTAACTGAAATGCAAAATGTCGATTTCTTAAATGATTACGATTTTTTCATCATCCTCAATAAAAAAGTAAAAATTTCCATTAGGGCTACTTTCAATGCGTTTGCCATAGAGTTTTTAAATGAATTTTTAGAGTTTTTGTAAAGTTGTTGAGTCTCTCAATTTTTTTTTGCTCATGTATTAAATAAAAAAAGTTTAAAGGAGTTTGGTTATTTTTTTTATTTATTTCTGTTTGTATTTGTCTATAGAAACAATTTTTTTTTTGCTGCTTAGATGGAAATGTTACACATATGATGCATATTGCATGTTAGGAAAGAAATACGTACGTATGAAAATAAGGATAAATACATGCTTGGTTTGTATGTTTGTTCATGTCTGGCCTTTGGTCATTAGGAAAACTGTTTGAAAATATATATATATTTTTTTCTCTAACCAAATTATTTTTTTCTTTGTTGTGACAAGACAGTGGTTAAGAAAATGATTTTCGGGTAAAATGAAAAAATCATTGTTTATTTCAAAAATTTTACGGTAATAAAAACTGTTAAAATTTGGGTGTATTTATATTTGGTAATATTTAAATTTTTAATATATTAATATCTTTTTTAAAAGTTTTTCATATTCTTCAATTTTGACTTTTTTAATACTGATAATTTTTGATTCTAAAAATTTTGTATTTCGATCTTTTAATTTTTATTTGATCTTTTAATTTTTTTTTGATATTTTAATTTTGTGATTTTTTCATCTTTTGATCTTATGATATTTTGATATTTTGATCTTTTGATATTTTGACATTTTTGTGTAAATTTATATTTGGTAATATTGAAATTTTTAATATGTCAATACTTTTTTTTTAATTTTTTCATATTCTTCAAATTTGACTTTTTTTAATACTGATAATTTTTAATTCTAAAAATTTTGTATTTCGATCTTTTTGATTATTTATTTTTGATTATTTTGATTTTTAATTATTTGATCTTTTGATTTTTTTAATATTTTAATTTTGTAATTTTTTTATCTTTTGATCTTATGATATTTTGATCTTTTGATATTTTGATCTTTTGATATTATGATATTTTGACATTTTTGGGTAAATTTAAATTTACTAATATTGAAATTTTTAATATGTCAATACTTTTTTTTTAATTTTTTCATATTCTTCCATTTTGACTTTTTTTAATACTGATAATTTAAAATTTTAATAATTTTGTATTTCGATCTTTGGACTTTTTGATGTTTTGATTTTATTATATTTTAATTTTATAATTTTTTTACCTTTTGATCTTATGATATTTTGATATTTTGACATACTGATCTATTGATATTTTGACATTTTGATCTTTTAATATATTGAACTTTTTAAAATTTGATCACTTGATCTTTTGATTTTTTGATATTTTGATCTATTGATCTTTTAATCTTTTGTTTTTTTGATCTTTTGATCTGTTGCTCCATTGATCTTTTGCTCTTTTGATATTTTGATACTGTGAACTTTTGCTGTTTTGATCTTTTAATATGTTGGTATTTTGTTACTTTGATATTTAAATGTTTATCGGTGAATGATTCTTGCATTGGAAATATACAATATCGCATGAAAAATCTAATAAATTACCCAAATAACTCACAAAAAAATCAAGCAGAGCCGGACCTCTAAGAAATACTTTCATCTCGTGTAGGAATCACCTACCTTTTCTTGGAGGTATAACCTTTTTGTGTATCTCAGTATTATATTTCAAACAAATTTTCCTGAAAAATATATTCTCTTTCCACAGTTTCACCGCAGACAATTGAGTTTTGTTAGAGTAGTATTTTTTTTTGTTGCAAATGTTGTAGAAATGTTTGAAAACAAAAAAAATACAAAAAAATGGTCTGTAAAACCCAAACTAATGTGGTCGACCATAGAGTGCGAAACTCTAAGAATAATCTGAATAATAGTTAAATGCTGGATAACAAAAGCCAAACGAAAAAGGCTAAGAGTAAGAGACTAAAGATGGTTCATTTAACATTGTTTGCAATGACTGATTGCTTAAAATTAAAATAAAAGTTACAAAAAAAAAAAAATAAATAAGAACTGAAAGTATTCATTGTATAGCTTTAATTAAAAATTTTAAATTCGCATATATTATTATTTTAAATAAAATTTTCTTGAAATAACCTTGATTTGTTTTCTTGCATAAATAATTTCTAATTAATATTCATTGAATTATGTTAAACACAAAATTTTATAAATTATTTTCATTGCCACTTCATAATACACAAAACTATCAATCATATTCTTAATTATCAGCATAAAATATATAAATTACATTTAGGGTTTTTGTGATTGGAAATCTCACCATGGAGTTCTCCAATATTTCTCAAATATTTACAATTACAAAAAAATTTTCTTTAAAATTTTTTTAAGTTCGATAAAATGAAAGCCAAAATCGCCAAATTGTATTATTTTACTATAGACCAACGCTCAGGGTATGCCTGCTAAAAATGCAGTGCATTGTGTTGACATCAGGAAAATATGTTATTGGAAGGAGGAAAGAGGGAGTAGTGTATGTAGATATTTGTGAAATAGGCTCCGCGAATTAGACTTCCACATATTAGTGCCTCGACTAATGATCAAACTTTCCCTGTAATGCATTGTGCAATCTACTGGACAATCGACCACAAACGGTTGAAATCTGCTGGACAAATGTGCTCCATCACTTTTGACGGTTAGCAATTTAAACCTAGGAAATTTACATAAACAATGTTTAATATTGGTTCTACAGGTTGGTTGAAAAGTTCCTGTGCTCACCACGAGATGGCACTGCTAGCTCCAAACTTTTTTTTTCTCAAGTTGGTATAACTGTCCTGAGAACACATGCAAAGTTGCAAGTCATTCTGTCAATTCTTTCTTTATTTACAAGCGATTTGAAGTTGACGTGTCATTGATTTTTTTTATTATGGAAAAAATTGAATATTGTGCAGTCATAAGATTCTTTGTTTTGAAGGGTTTAAAAGCAATGGAAATTTATGAACAATTGTTAGAAGTCTATAAGGAATCCTCACCTTCAAAACGCACTGTTGAAGTTTGGGCGGGTGAATTTAAACGTGGTCGTACCAGCCTTAAAGACGATCCACGCGAAGGACGACCAAAAATTGCAACCACAGCAGAAGTCATTGAGTTATGGTTAGTGAAGATCCAAGTTTGACTAAGCGTGAAATTGCTAATGCCATAGGCATCTCAGAAGAACGAGTACTCCATATTTTACATGAAGAATTACGTATGAAAAAACTGTTTGGAAAGTTAGTGCCGCACACATTAACAATTCAACTGGATCGAGAACAAATTTCTTAGCCTAATTTGAAGCGTCTTAAGCCGAATAAAACCGACTTCTTGCGTCGTTTTATAACTATGAATGAGACTTGGATCTACCACCATGATCCTAAATTGAAACAAGAACGTTTACAGTGGAATGAAGCTGGTTGTTCTCCTCCAAAGCAGGTGAAGTCACAACGATCAGCAAAGAGGCCATAACCCAGTTTTTTGGGATGCAAAAGGAATTTTGTTGATTGAGTTTCTTCAGAAAGGTAAAACAATCAACTCTGAATATTATTGCAGCCTTTTGGATCAGCTGGATGAAAAAATTTGTGAGAAAAGACCTGCTTTAAAGTAGAAAAAAATCATCAAGACATGCACCTGCTCACAAAAGGGTTTTGACGATGGCTAAATTCAAAGAATTAAAGTACGAATTGCTTGAACATCCACCGTATTCACCAGATTTGGCTCCCAGTGACTACTATCTCTTCAGAAATCTCAAACAATTCCTTCGTGGAAAGCATTTTTCGAGCTTCCGGATGGGATAAAATTATTGGAAGATCATTGGAACAAGTGTATTGAGCTTCTAGGAGATTATATTGAATAGAAAAATATATTTCGTAACAAAAACGGTATTCTTTCATATCGAGCGCAGGAACTTTTCAACCAACTTGTATTTTGAGGTGATTTTCTGGGATTTACAAAAAAAAAAATACCTTAAAAAATGGGGAAAACCCTAATTTAAACCAAACTGATTACAAAAATGTGAGTGCGAGCTTTTAAATATTTAAGCTTTAGGCTATTTGATGGTATTCTGCATTTTTATTTTGTTGCATATATGCTGCATATTTTGATGCAGATAACTCATCACAACATTTATGTCGCCTTAGGTCATTTTCTGATATACAGGCTGACTTTAATGATAAGTCATAACTATAGTAAGTTTTTGTTGCTGTTGTTGTTGCTTAGACAAAGTTAAGCAAGAAAGTGTTGTCACTATAATACCAAAGGCATACGACGAAAGGGGAGAAAAAATATGCAAAAAATACCTAAGAGAATTTTTAAAGTTGCATTACATATAAACTCACTTGGTAGTCAATAACATAAGTTGCAGCTGCATTTGCAATTGATTTATGGTTTTTAACAGAATTTGTGAATTGATGAAATTTAAAACTACCCAGTCAGGTAAAGGTAATTAAAATGAAATTAATAAATCTTTAAGAAGAAAAAATTAAAATTTTTATAAAAATTTATAAAATATTCCTTGAAAATCAGAATCTTAAATTTTATTGTAATTTACGAATAATAAATAATCTTTTTGTATTTTTGTACTAAAAACATCACATGTTGCAACCATTTTGAAATGTTAAGTTTTTTTTTGTGTTCCCTTTTTTTTATATATATTTATCTTTACCCCAACCAAATATTCATAAATCAATATGACATTTTTGTGTTACATTTTCAATTATAACCCTTATTATATATTCTTTAGTTAGTTTTCTTTTTGATTCATAAATTTTGCTCTGATTTCTTTTCTAGTTTATATTCTTATCAATATTTTAGTTTTTGTACATTTTTTTCTTTAGTTAATATTACAAAATTGTCATATTCCCATTTTTTAATACAAATTTATATATAGTTTTTTTCTTATTTAGTTCTGGTCTTCAAAAAACGATAAGTATAACAACAAATTTAATTTCACGCTTGACGCCCTCATTTCCATTTTCTAGATTATTTCTTTTAGTTCATTTCGTTCTTGTGTTTTTTCATTCAGCATTCAATTTATTCTCTTGACAAAATTTCTAAATGTAGCGTAGCCAATAAATTTGCTATTTCTTGTCTTCTTCTCCTGTTCTCTAAATATAAAATAAGAAATCACCATAAAAAAATGTAGGAATATATATTTTTTTTTGCATAAAGTTGGTGTATATTACATGTTAACAAGCTTGTTTTAGTTTTAAAAAGCAAACCCTTTTTATAGAAAATTTGGTACAAAACAAAAATTATGACAGTTTTATTTAAAGGATTCATTGAATTGGAATATTAAAGCGGTTAAATGTCAATTTTGTTTTAAATTTTGAAAATAAATTATATATATTGAATGTTTATAGAAGGGAAATGGTTTAAATTTAGGATCACTGTTTAAGTTTTTTTCTTTAAAAAAAAAATTTAAAGAGTTTCAGTTTTTTTTTTCTATACCAAAAAGTCCTTCAATATGTGAGGATTCTATTGAAAACACCTATAGGAAGAATTCCTGGAGATATGTGGATGTTTTCTAAGGAAAAAATTCCTCAGAATTTGAAAGCTTTTCTGTGGGAAAAAATACCTCAGACTC
Source organism: Eustalomyia histrio (assembly GCA_949748255.1). Lineage (NCBI taxonomy): Eukaryota > Metazoa > Arthropoda > Insecta > Diptera > Anthomyiidae > Eustalomyia > Eustalomyia histrio. Next base: position 96,492,447 of record OX456527.1, on the reverse strand, counting down.
TAGGATTTCCCACAGAAAAAAATTCCGCAGCTACTACGGGTTTGTCTGTATAAAAAATTATTCGAAAAGTAAGTTTTTTTTTTCATAAAAAAACCTACAAAGCTAGAAAAAGAAATTATCCGAATCTAAGGGATTTTTGGGAAAAAAAGTGTAAGGATTTTTTTGTGCAAAAAAGATTTTCTCTTGAAGAAAGTTCTTAGATTTTCAGATTTTCTATAAGAAAAAGTCTTCAAAATTAGATAGAAACAAAAATATTCAGACTTTAAGATGGAGAGTTTTTTTACAGAATAAATTCCTCCCGAAATCGATAGTTATTCTATAGAAAAAAAAAAAAATCATCCAAAACTAAGAATATTTTTTTTTTTAGAAAAAAGTTTGCATAGAAAAAATTGCATAGAAAAAATTTCTTAGAGTCTGAGAGTTTTCTGTATAAAAACGTTTTTAAAATGTTATTTTTCAGAATATGACACCATTTCCCCTAGAGAAATGTCTCAGATTATGCAGATTTTGTATAAGAAAAAGTCTTCAGAATCCGATAGCTAAAATCTTCAGACTTCAGCTTTTGAAAATTTCTCTATATGAAAAGATCCTCACGAAGTCGAGAGTTTTTCTATAAAAAAAATAATTCAGAATCTGAAAATTTTTCTATAGAGAGCCCCCAGAATCTAAGGATGTTTAATTGGAAAAGTTTCTTAGAGTCTGAGAGTTTTCTGTATGAAAAAGTCTTCATTATCTAAAATTTTTCATAGAGGAAAATGTTCTTAGATTTCTAAAAATTTTTCAATAGAAAAATATTTTCAGAATCTAAGCGTTTTTATATAAAAATAATTCTTAAGATTCTGAGGGGGTTTCTCATAAAAAAGTTCCCAAAATATGTAGGTTTTTCTAAAGAAAAAGTTCTTAGAATCTAAGATTTTTCTATAGAAAAAGTAGCTAATATCTAAGGATTTTTCTATACAAAAAAGTCTTCAGAATCTTATAATATAATTATTCTATAAGAAATTTTTCACAATATTACGGTTTTTTCTTGCAGAAAGTTCCTAAAATCTAAGAGATTTTCTATAGAAAAAGTACTTAAAATCTAAGGATTTTTCTATACAAAAAAGTCTTCAGAATCTTGCGACTTTTCTATAGGAACAAGTCCTTGTAACTTAATTATTCCATAAGAAATATTTTTCACAATATCACGGGTTTTCTCTTGCTGAAAGATCTCAAACTCTAGGGTTTTACTATAACAAAAATTCTTCAGAATTTGTTTGAAAAAAATCTTCTTCTTATTTTATAAGAAATTTTTTCACAATATCACGATTTTTCTCTTGAAGAAAGTTCTTAGAATACAAGAGTTTTCTTTTAGAAAAAGCACTTAAAATCTAAGGATTTTTCTATACAAAAAAGTCTTCAGAATCTTGCAACTTTTCTATAGGAACAAGTCCTTATAATCTAATTATTCTATTTATAAGAAAATTTTTTCTCTTGCAGAAAGATTTTAAACTCTTGTTATTTTCTATAAGAAAAATTCTTCAGAATTCGTTTGAAAAAAATCTTTCGACTTCAGAATTGGAGAATTTTGCTATAGGAAAATTTACTTTAAATCTGACCATTTTGCATACATAGAGAAAACAGATTAATTGTAAAAACCAAATTTTTTGCCTACCGAATCGTTAGGTTGGAGCCACCGATATATTTGTTTGTGGCAACAGAAATTCGTGTAATATAACATAAGTTCGGTTAATACAACAGAATTTCGGTGAACGCTAAATATTTCGTTTCAGGAGTAAATTAGATTATCACAACTAAATAGTTTAGTTGCTGAATCTGTTTTCTCTGTGTAGGAAAAGCCCTCAGAATCTGAGGATATTTCTTTTGATAAAAGTCCCTGAAAATTGTATTATGTTGGAAAAAATTACTGCAAATAAGAGGTCTTTTCTGGGAAACATTTTCCAAGACCTTACTGTCGTGCCATAGGAAAAAGTCTCCGTAATGTGGGGATTTTCAATAGGTAAAAAATAACTCAGTTTTTATATTTAAAAATGTTCCCAGAATAGGAGGATTTTTCTAAAGGAAAAAGTTCTCAGTATGTAAATATTTTTCAGAATCCTAGGGTTTGTTTTATTAGAACAGTCATCAAGATCTCAAGAGTTTTCTATAAAATAAGTCCTCAGAATCGTAAGGTTTTTCTATATGAAACGAATTTCAGTGTCTGTTGATTTTTTTGGCAGGAAAATTTGAAGGCTTCCAGCCGAAAATGAGAGTTATTCTATGAGGCGTAATCTATGGTAAACCTCGAGAATTTTTCTTAAGTACAAAGTTCTCGTAATTATAATTTAAGTGATATTAAAAAACACTTGATCGTGTTTCATTTTAAAGAATAAAAGAAAGCAAAGGGTATGTTAACTACATTAGTTAATCATTTCTTATCAGCACGTTTGGGTCGTTCATAAATTATTTAATTATAAATATATTGTTACGATTTTACCCTTTATAAAATCGTTGATTTATTTACCTTTTAAATAAATCGAGTTCTTTCTATATTGCAAATAATAAACACTGTTTGAAATTATTTATAGCTCTATTTATTTATAACCGTTACTAAAAATTACAGAAATACACTTTAATAGCACACTTTATTTACACGATTTAGATAGACTAAACGTTAGCCACACTTTAGTTCTTCACACTCTGCGTTTTACTTATAAACTGAACTGCTGCGTCACCGATTACCAGTATTTATATTAGTAGTCAGGTATTCTAGTTATTTCCAATTTATTACGACACTAGATTTTTCCAGCTGTAAAAATTTGTGTGAAGAAATTTCTAGGTGTATAAATTTCGTGTAACAATATAATATTAACACCAATTTCCTCTTATTTTTGTGTCACTGATAACCAACTCTTTCGATAATACCACATAAGTCTATTATAATGGGATATTCCACATTACTCGCCTATTCCACATTACCCGCATGCACTCTATATATTTAAAATTGTTTTTGTTTGTTTTTTTTTAATATTGTTAAACTCACAAAGCTACAAATATTTAGTTTTTCCTAAAAGTATGCAGCAAGTATTACACATTTAATAATCCTAAAAATATGCAACAGTTTTTCTTTGCACTACATTTTTTTCTGGTTATTATTAAAACTATAGTTTTCAAACATATACTACTTTTTCGTTTCAATAAAAATTCCGGCATTGTATTAAAACTAAAATAAACTCAGCAAAAATATGCAAAGGTATTTTTACGTTTTATGCATTTTGTATTTTTTTTTTAACAAATGTTAAACAATAAATTTTATTACAATTACTACATGTAAAATAACAAACAATAAGCTTTTAATAACAAATTGTTAAAATATCTTGAAGAGAACCTTTTGATGCGTTAACAACACCAACAGTTAAAATGGAATTGTTTATTTGTTTTTTTTTCAAGATAATGTTAACAAGAAAAATTAAGGTGGTAAATTATAGATTCATCAAAGGTGAATAAATTGTAAAGTACTAGAATTTAAAAGCAAGTAGGCTTTTTTTAAACGAACTCAGGGTTTTCGATAAGCTATTAATAATAACTTATTAGAAAAATACGAAAATTTTAATTATAATTGTTCCTCTTTTTTTTCCCACAAACGACTGCGGTTGTTATAAATTATCTGCTTCCTCCAAGCAGCTACTTTTGCTTGACTTATTATAAATGTTACAACTAATTTATTAGCTTCACCATCCCGGGTAGGGTATTTGAAAAGGTATTGTTTATATTTATATTTGTTTCGTTATAAGAAAAATAAAACATTTGTTTTTCTTAACTCCATTTTGGTATATTTGAATGATATGCAGAAAATTTGTTATAAACTTAAGTTGAAAAGTTTGCTATTTATTTTAGCTTGTTGAAGTATGAATTTTATTTATTGCTAAAGGTAAATGATAAGACGATTTTTAAGTTTATTTTTTCTTACACATTTTTATAAAAGTCAGCAGATATTGTTTGTAAAGGTAAGTTTTTTTTTGGTATTTTTTTTAAAGGAGAAAGAAAAAGGAAAAAATAAATCAAGCATATTACCAGCAATTAATGGGAACGACTTTTTGTAAAATATTTATTCTTCTTTATGGCCCCAAAATATTGTAGCGGTTCAAAATTCTTTTAATAGCATTACCAATAAAATCTTACTAATGAATAATATATTAGTTTTAATTTATAAAAATTAATTAAAATTATTTATTTATCCCAATATTTCATCACCACATTGGGTGACTTCTTCAGGGAAAATAATAAAAAAAAAATTAAAAAAAATTTCCCAAAAGAACTCACCCAATGTGATGAAATATTGGGATAAATAAATAATTATAATTAATTTTTATAAATATAAAAAAGATCTTAAGATCATTTTAAACTAATATACTTATCAAGAAGATCGAAGAAAACTAACAAAATTAACTAATCAATAATTTTTTAAAACATTTCATTGGCTAAAAATCTGAAATGTATAGTGAGGGCATTGTGATGTAATGGTAAGATTCTTATAGGCTTTTTACACTAAACAACAACTTTGTGAAACGTGTGGAAGATGTTGAAAACGTAAAACATTTATTTACATTGGCAACATCTTTCATCTGCCATTTATTCAGCTGTGAAAAAAATTAAAGAAGAAGACGCATACTTTTTGTTAAAAATAAAAGATGGATTTAGAGAAAGCATTAATCATTAGAGTAGTTGTTGCTTTGCAAGAAAAAACCCGAATTTTAATTCAGTACATTGATATATTAAAGGTCATTCTGGAAGAAAATGATGATGAAGTAGAATTTTTGGTAGACATAAGTATGAAATTCTTACACCTGCCGCTCATTTTCCTTTGTTGAATAATTTTTTTTTGTTTATTTTCTGCAATGTCAGTTTTCTAGTCATTTTTTCAGTGATGACACTTAAAATAACGAAAGATGTAAGATGGAACAAAATGAGAAAGTATCATCTTTTGTAGATGTAGAAAGATGTACAATTTTTGGCCTATATAATTCTTATGGGAAGATGATAACATCTTTGCAAATAGATGAAAGATGAAAAATGTAGCTCAGTGGAAAAATGATATTATCCAACAGGTTGCGGATTCGTTCCCCAGCAACGGTAACATCAATATGTAAAAGTTTTTTATCCATCATACAAATCGCAACGTCCTCCTTCAGTGTTCTCATAGCTCTTTAACCCCACCGAAATAAAATAACATAACAGGGCTATGAACTAAAAAGTTTCATAGCTCTTTAACCCCACCGAAATAAAATAACATAACAGGGCTATGAACTAAAAAGTTTCAATAAGTTTGCCAACTCCTCATAAGATTTATTATCTCGTGCAATTACAGTGTTGTCATGTATTGCATTTATCATATTTTACCTCTCCAAGCAAAACATTTATTAGTAGGAAGAATTTCTTGAGTGTTCCTTCTCTTTGAAAAAACAAATGGAATTTTAAGACATTTTTACTGCTGGTGGCTGGAAATCCGATTTTCAAAAATGTGTTCCTAAGTCGGTAAATAGATTCTTATTTTAATTTCCAAAATAATTATGAAACAAGTTGAAAACATAATGTCGGCAATATAACACCCTACACTACAGTCTGATTTGGGTTATATTCCGGCCACTAAATATAGTGAAATATATAATATATGTGACCTTCTCCGAGAAAAGGGACCTAGTGTATGAAAATGAAGTTTTGAGAAAAACGCATTTAAAGTTTCATAACGCATTATCACTGTGAACACACCTTCAGATGGGAGATGAGATTTGGTATGGTTAGTTATGTGGTGTCGTATTTTTTTTTCGCTTTTAGTGTGACAATACCTTTGCTATTGTTGCTCCTCTGTTCGTTCTCAGCTATCTGTTCGCTCTCAGCAAAGGGTTGATGTGAATATAGTCGTTCAAATGTAGATTATTACAAAGATTTTGAAGATGTGGTCAATAGATTTAGCAGTAATAAATTTAACAACGCTGTGAATGGAAGTGAAGTAGAGTGGCGAACATGGGATACTCATTTCGAAGATTTTACAAAAGATTACCAGATAAACTGTCGCGATTTTGTGATTTTAATTTTTCAAATTCATTTCAATTAATTTTGCAATCATTTGCATTTTAGGTATTACCAAGTATCACCGCTTTGACTTCAAAAAAAAAAAAAAACGATATTGTATGTAAAGAACTTGTAGACTCGGAAGAATAAAGATTTAGTCTGCGATTAACGGCTGAGCTACCAAACGAATTACCTCCGCTCATTGCACCAAGCGGTTTATCGTTAGATCGCAAATGGTATTTGTATGAGAATGTCAGGGTTAGGTACTGATTTACAGAAACGGGATTTTGTAGCTCCTAAACCGAGTGAAGCCAAAGCGAAAAAAAATCGAGAAATAATTCTGAACCTGCCAGGAAGAAAAAAAAAATAAAATCGAAGCACTGGATCACGAGAAAAAGAAAGCTGAAGTCAAAGCGCCGAAAAAAGAAAAAACAGAAATTGTCAAACGGAAGAAAATCGAAGTACCAGATCACGAAACACCAAAAAAAGTCCAAACGCCAAAAAATTCGAAGACTGACTTAAAAAAAAAAAACAATTTAAAACCAAAAAATCAAAAAAAGTAAAATTTTAATCTTTTTCTCATTTTTATCGATTTTCCCAAGTTCGTTTTGTACGTTTTTATGGGGTAAATAAATTTTTATCAGAAATCTAACTCATTTCATCTTATTCTACACCTTTTAGGTACCAGAATCCACCCTAATGTCCAAACCCGTTTTTTGACACACTAGGTCCTTTTTCTCCGAGAAGTTTCCATATATTAAAAAAATAGGTCTGCGTCAAATATTTGTGGTGCTAACAAATATCAACACCAAATCATTGTACACTATAACACATATAAACGTTCAAATCCCGATTTTTCCAATTTTGGAACGTGTCGGGGCTTTGGACCAAATGTTGCCTGTTAAGTTAGATATTATAATTTCAGAATTGATATGTCACATAAATATAAGCTCTTCAGTTTCTGAGATAGTTTAGTATAACTTTTGATTAATTTTCGTTTATCGAAATTTTATTTACTAATTTTATACCAAAGACCGAAAAAAACACATAAGAGTAGGCTGCTATTTCCACTAAGACTAAGAATCTAAAAATTATTATTGGGTGGGGAAAATAGGGTAACAGTCTTTCTCTTAACATTTTGCAGGAAATCTAAAATTTAAAATATATTTTTCTGAGTGTATGGGCTAATTTACTGATAAGATATTCATTTTTTATTTTGGAAATTTTTTGCATGTTGGAGCAAAAAGTGGAAAAAACCTTATCTGATGTAGTGCCCCTAGAATAAGAACTTATTTATTAAAGCGACACTTTTTGGAGTATCCAATAAAATCGTGGTAAAAGTAGTGTTAAATAGGCGAAAGGTGTACCTTTAATGAAATCAAAATTATTTATGTGAGGGAGGAAAATCCTTGGAAAAATATATAACCATACATGTTCTCATATTGAGAGTATACGAGCATACATTAATAATATATGAGCATATATGATCATATATAACCATATACCCTTAAATTTCGGATCCGAAGGTATATAGTTATTCATGAGATCATATTCTGCGGGGAAAGGATCTATCACAGGACACATCACGAGACCGGTTTTCTATATGAAAGGGACCGGTCACTTTATCATGGGCTTGTCCTAGGGGGGAGTCAATTGCCCTCAGTGACATGTCACAGGACTGGTCTAAAAGAACATGTCACACAACTAACCCCAAAGAACATATCACAGAACCAATGCAAAAGAACATGTCATGGCCGGTCTATCAAGTGGTAGGCACATTAGGAACCGGTCCAGTTTTAACCTATCATGGGACATGTCCCAATTCCCAATTTACCCCTTCTTCCCGTAGGATGTTTGGTCATATATTTAACTTCTAATCATATATAATCATATATAAGCACATGTGTGATCATGTATGCCTACACGTATCGCCTACAGTAAACCAAGAAATGAAATTTTGTTAATCTTACCGTATCACACGTCTCATAGATGTCATTGTGAAAATTGGTAAAAATTACTAGAATTTGTATTAATATGTAAATACTAAAATTTAAAAATTAAAAAAAAAATAAGAAAAAATAACACTCATATAACAATTCGATGGCGACAACTTTAAAAAATCTCAAAAAAAAAACTTTATGAGAGTTGCTTTACTTGCATTTCTTTGGTTTTTAGTAGTTTCTGCTTCCTTTGTGCTAATTTTAAACAAATATATAAAAATTTAATATTTTCAACAGTTAATAAACATGACGCCATTTTTATGTCTTTTTATAAGCCAAAAAATAAAATAAAATGTTTATATAAGCAAAAATACATTTTTGTAGAAAAAAAAAATTATAAAATTGCAAAAGGGGTTTTATACTAAAAAATAAGGTTCATTAACATTTGTATTAAAACGCAGCCTCTTTTTCTATTATTTGGCCTGAAGCCAAAATATTTTTTTTTAAGCATACAGTTGAATTTGTTTTTTTTTTACAAATTTTTGCAATAGGTTAAATTAAACATTTGTTAAAAATGCAGACAATATAATTTGTAATATTATAGGTCAGTGAACCAAAAAAGAAAAAAAAATATTTTTTAAACAAATTTTGTCTAACACAGTCTAACAAATTAGGAAAAACAGCTTAGAGCAAAATTTTTTAATTGAATGTTAATGAATTTTTTTTTATAAACTAAACAAATATTGGAAATTTAAGGGGATTTTTTTTAATGGGTTGGGATAAAACTGTTTATTTAAAATTATTTTTATTTATTAAAAAAAAAAACTGTATACACAATAATTAAAATTTATGCAAATGTTAATTTACCAACTTAGTTTCGTACAAACTAATAACAAATTTTTGAGGGTTAACTTGTCTACAGCTTAAAATAAGAAAAAACATATTAAAATCTAGTACAAAAAAAATTAAATTAAATATTAAGAAATCTAGTACAAAAAAATCAAACTGAGTTTGTTTTTTTTTTTTTAATTTAAATATATTTCTAAATATTTTTATATTAATTATATTTATTATTAATTATATTTATATATTAATTTTGCAACAAAAAAGTTTATTTTAACTAGAAACATATTTATTTTAATAAGATTTATGCTTAATTTAAAAATGTTCATACAAAATAAGGTATTAATTCAAATATGGTATTATATGATTCTTTTCTCTCTGTGTATATATTTTTTTGTGAATTATTTATTTTTCATTATAAATTTTTGTATCATTAGATTTTTTTTAGAAAACCCCTTTTATTTTGTTTATTTTTTCCAAGCCCACCCTTAAAATATTTAAAAATTTATACTTGAAGTAACAAAAACAACAAACTTACATACGTCATTACAGCAAAAATTTTTCCAATTATTTTAAACTGCTCCCCCCCCGCCAACCCCACCCTCATTAACTTTAAAATATAAGTGCAGTGATTTAAAAGTGAAAAATAACCATAACAAATAAATCCCTTCTTCAGGCAAACCAGTTTTTACTTCTCAACCCTTTCAAAAGAAAAGGGGGTTGTTTTGTTGACATATGATGATTAAAAAAGTAAATGTCTAAATAAAATTCCAACCATTCATTGTTTAATCAAACAATATCAATTATTCTTACCCACAAACAAAAAAAAAAATGGTTTAATAATGGCCATTAAGTAAAGTAAAATGTTTAAAATTCATATGGGGATTAATGTAAATTTAAAAGGTTTTCTTTTGTTTTACAATAAATTTCACACTTCTTACTATTATATTTAAAGAATTTGTAATTAAGATTTCAGAAATAAGTAATTCAAAGGAAAAATAAATAATTTTTTTTAAATACTTATTGTTCTTAATTTTGAAAATACAATTTTTTTTAAGCTTGTGACTATTTAGATTTACACTTTAATTAATTTCTGTTGGAATTTACTCAACTTATAGTAGGAAACTGTATTCCTACTATAAATTGTGTAATTTTACACTCTTTTTGTGTAAATGAAAAAAATACCTACTTAAGTACCCAGTAAACATAAATGGAAGTGATTCTTAAGTGCTCAATTTTTCATTGATTTCAAAGTATGATATAGTTCTGATTTTCCTATTCAAAAGGAGTTCTTTTTCACAACTTCCAAAAATGTGATTTTAATGAAATTTAACTCTTTTCAAATCGATGACGAGTAAGTTATTTTAAAAATAAAGAAATTAAAAGTAAAAATAGATATTTTCTTATAAATTTGATATTCTTTATTATGGTTAAGTACTAAACTTTGGTTATTTTTAAGGCTCGATTAGTAAATGTGATTTAATGAAAGTTTTGTAAACTGCCGAAATGCACTTTTTGTACTTTGAGCTATTATTTGTCTATAAATATATTCAGTTTAACCCCGGTGCACAGTGGGAGAAATAACCAATCTAGCTCCGATTAATTCAAATTTCAAAATTTATTTTGGCGCCAAAACAGTTTAGTTTACGGTAACTAATGCTTCAGATATATCATTGACATTTTTCATTTTGTTTTCCTCTCAATATTCTCACAGCTGTTAAGCTTCAAACACAACATATGTTGCACCAGCTGCCGTCAAAAGCTTTCCCGCCTTTTTTAGCAACCAGCTGCAATTTTTAATAAAATTTTTTGAAGTGAGAATTAAAATCTATTAATTATTTATTATTAAAGCTAAAGGTATGTATTAACTAAAAAAAAACATGTTTGTGACCTGTGATTGTGTTTCGGGTTTTAGATTATTTGTTGTTTATGGTGCTGGTAAAAAATATAATGTTTATCAATAAATTAACCTGTTGTAGAGTCGAACTTCTGTGATTCGATTGGATTCGATCTAATTTTAATTTTTAAAAATAATACAGTGTCTTGTGATGTGAAATGTCAAAAATGAGCTGCATCTTTTCGCAAATTTTTGAGAAATTATTTTTTTTAGCTACAATGTCAGTGTCCAAGAGATCGCTATTTTTAATTTGGTGTGAGGAAGATGAAACTTCTAAAAATTTTCTGCTGTGGAATCCTATGTATATGACAATATTATTGATAGAAGCAAATATAATGACAATCAATCCATTGAAATTTCGAAGAAAATTAAAAATTTAACTTCAAAAATAGGCATGAAATGGAGAGAAAGCCATCGCAATCGGACGATTTTTGAAAAAAGAACAAGGTCTGGTTAGATGGTGAAATTGTATTGGTAGACCAAACTTCAAGTACTGGACGACCCGAAATAAACTGTACTGACTGTCAGGAAAAAACAAAAAAGAAAAAAGTCTCTGATATTACTAAGGAAATTCCAAGTGATGAACTAATGTCTGCGGCCAGTACTAGTTTATACAAAGCTGGCAAGAGAAATGCATCCATGGTCGTATCTAGATTGAATACAGATGAAAATTTGCCGAAAAGACTGAAATCTGCCATTCAATCCGATGATAAAGAACTTATCAAATACACAGCTGAGGAAGCTTTGGCTTTATATATTGATGGCGGTTACAAAAAAAAAAGTTTATATGGACTTGCAGAACGGCACTAAAAAGAGAAATGCAAATATATTTCCCACATATGATGTTCTGCGAAAAAACTGTGCTATCCTAATGGGTTACAAGTTACGGATCAATCTTTCGAGGTGCCTTTACAATGCTTGATTGATCACACCGTGGCCAGAATATTTGCTGCGCATTCTCCAAATTTTCAAAATACAGAAAGCAATAAAACTTTAAATATAACTGCCATTTACAAATGAGGATGTGATGGTAGTAGTGGCCACGCAACATATCGACAAAATTTTAGCAATGTTGACACTTTCACGATCGACCAACATATGTTTGCGGTGTGCTTGGTTCCATTACAAATAGTTCTTGAATCAACCATACTTTGGAAAAATATGAAACCTTCATCCACAGGCCATTAAAATTACTTTGTCAAAAGGAATCAGCAGATTTGATCCATGATGTAGTAAATAATTTCAAGAGTCAAATAGCCAAAATACAGCCAACGAAACTTGAAAATTATGAAGTTCGTCATCAGTTTCATATGACCATGATAGATGGGAAAGTATTTAGTGTTGTGGCAGAATCATCATCTCAAAAATGTGGAATCTGTGATATATCACCAAAAGAAATGAACAAGTTAGAAGTAATTAAAAATTTTACGTGCAAAGAAAATTTATATGAATGTGGATTATCAACTTTACATGCGTGGATTCGCTTCTTTGAATGTATTCTTCATATCGCGTACAGAATTCCAATTTAAAAATGGCAGGTTCGTAGTTGTGATAAGGCGATTGTTGATAAAAAGAAAACTGAGATACAAAACAATCTAAGAAAGGAAATGGCAATACTGGTCGATATTCCAGTGCCTGGATCCGGTACAACTAATAACGGCAACACAGCCAGAAAATTTTTTCAACAGCCGAAACTGGCTGCTCAAATAACTAGTGTAAGCTACATACTAATTTATCGTTTCAGTGTTATTTTACGCACAATGGCTTCTGGATATGAAATTAATACGGACGCGTTTCAGCTGTATGCATACCAAACAGCAACTATTTTTGTTGATTTGTATCCATGGTTTTATATGCCCTCATCTGTTCATAAAATTTTAATACATGGTGCAGATATTATAAAACATGTTTCGCTTCCAATAGGCATGATGTCAGAAGAAGCTCTCGAAGCTAAAAATAAAGACCTAAGCAAATTTCGCTTACATCACACTCGGAAAAATTCACGTAAAAACACAATGGAAGACTTGGCACATACACTTTTTATTTCTTCAGATCCTTTTATTACCATGTTTTCGAAAAGTTCAGTACCCTCTTCTAAAAAAAATGAGGTATTAGATAATGACGTTATCAGTCTTCTTTCTAATGCCATGAAAATACCATGTCAGATGATAGCTCATCAGATACTGAATAGCAATTTTATATGAAAATTAAAAAAATAAAAAATACTTTGCTTTTATGACATTTTTTTTTTATTGATTTTTATTGATTATATTTTAATCTATATAAAAAAATTGTCCGCATAATAATATCAGCTTTTTTTCAGAAGTTATTAATAAATCTCCGCTCCACTGTGCGGTGGTCATCAGTTTTATTAATGAAAAAAAACCAAATGACTTTTATAAGACTTTTTTCATCTTTCTTTTAGTATGCTTAACTAAATTTTTCAATTTATTGGCTGTTATGAATTGTCAACTTATGACCATTGATATGGTAAAAATATATTAATCCTACAAAACTGTTACTATATGCAATAAAATATAAATAAAATATTCAAAAATTATTTGGGAACATCAAAAGATCTCATTTTTCACTAAACCCTAAAAACTGCTTTAGATGCAATGAAAAAGGATCATAAAAGAAAACTTTCACCCTTTGACACCCCTATGTAAAAATCATTGGTTCCAATCCTAATCAAAATCACTGCTTATTTTTCTCTTCTTTTGCTGCTAATTTTTTTTTGCTGGTTATGTGTAAGTTGGTAAACACATAATGTGTAAAATTACCCTGAAAGTGTGTAAACATTATATGAAATTTTAAATTAATTTGTAAATTTACTTTAAAAAAAAAACTGGTTTAAAGAGTATATGCATGAATTAAATGCGTAAAAATGTATTCTTAAATGCATAAAAATCCCCACAAATGTGTATATTTACCCATTCAATGTTTTAATTTATTTATTGTTTAAATTCGTTTATGTGTTTCATTAATTATATATAATAAAATATATTAACCAATTTTAAATGATTTATTGCTGCTTTCAAATGGTCGCATTAAAAAGTGGTAATTTTTAATTTAAATTGTGCGCTATGATTATAAGGTGTCCTCTTTTTTGCTCTAAAGATTTGATGAATTCACAAATTTTGCAAAATATTTATTCCATTTTATCTTTCTTTATTTTATTATCGAATTTTAAAATAACAAAATATTTATTAACATACTAAGTATATGTACAAAAGTCTATGAGTAATATTTAAATTTAACAAAATAATTCTAATTTTAAACATTAAATATTTAATTCTAAGCATATTATAATTATAAATACTTTGTAAGAAAACTATTGTATATCAAAGTGTGCACAAAATTATTTTGCACTTTTGGTGTTTGTAAAACATTAAATTTTTTCCCATTTCTTTGGTAGTAAATTTTCAAACATTTTTAAGAGTGTACTCGTATAGTTGGTATTTCCTGTTATAGTGGAAAATCCTTTAATAAACTATGGTTAGTAATAAAAAATTCCATATAATTTCATTTTACAACATTAGTTTGGTTATAAAATTCTAAGGAATTTACACATTACATACAAATAAAGCGCATGACAAAACAATATATTTTTCATACTGAAGCAGCTAGATTATATTTAAAAAAAAATTCTAGCATGATAGTTTTTTTGTTTATTGTAAATTTAAAGATTTTTATTATATTTATCAATTTTGAGAAGCTAAATTTTTTCTATATTCTTGGAATGCTCAGATATTCTGTATAGCTTTATGAATTTTTAAAGATCTATAGATGTTGTTGAATTTCTATTAATATCTTTATTTTCTACTTAAATCTTTATTTTCGTAGTTAATAAGTTTTCACATCACAGAGACGATATATACAAAATTTAAGTTAAAATTGATTTAAATTTTGGATAATTAAAAAAGACAATTTACTCTCCTAAAATCAGCAAAAGATTTTGCTATGTATTAGTAGACAGAAAACTGCAGACAATTTTCGACATTTCAAAAAGAGGCAATTAGTTAAACTATGGCTGATTGTGTGTAATAATTAAAAGAAAAAATACTAAAAAGACGGCTTTACATTTTAGGGGTATACTAATGCAATTTCGTATCTCAAAAACTACTACTTATGAGGAGAGCCAAACTTAAACTTATTTCTTTTTTTTTTAACAATATTTCATTTTGGAATTTTAAAATCATCATTACTTTTTAATATAAGTTTAATATAAAAAGTTTTTGTCTTTCACCTGAAAAGTCGTAGTCGCGATACGAGGTTGTCTTAGTAAACCATCGATATGAGACTTCCAATACCAATATCAAACTCACAATATTTATTCTCATATGTGATATAATAATACATTGGAAAACTTTTTAAATTTCTCCATAAAATGGCCAAAGTAGGCGAGGTTAAATATTGGATTCATTTAATATAATATTTTTTAACTTTTAAAATTTTTGAACTTAAAATATTATTTATTTTTCAATATTTTACTACTCCATTGCGTAGCATCTTCAGGAAATAATAATAAAAAACCAACCTTAAGCTCAAAAATTTGAAAAGTTAAAAATAAAAGAAAAGATGTTTAATAAAAGTTAAGAATAATATAATTTTTATTAAAATTAATTGGAATTTACAAAATGTTAGACATTTGGCTACATTAACAGTGTAATACATAATTTAAATTCTGTAAAAACCTTAAACATTTTTCTAATTTTCTTTTTTGTTGTATAAAAAGTTAAAATATATTTTTTTTGCGATTTACAAAATTTCAGCATATTACTCAAAGAAATATTCGCTGAATTTTGTTTATTACAAATATTCAATATAAATTCGAGTAAGTGTTCTATAATCAGTTAGACCTACAGTACGTATGAGTAACATCTTATTGATCATACGCACTGTTGTCCGTAATATATTGAAATAAGAAGCTATCAATGTTTATTACATAAAATCTTACTTTTTTAGAAAAAAAAATATTGCACCTTTTTTAAGAAAAATTGAGTTACCTGCATTTATAAAAAATTTAAAAGAAGTTTAATTTTTTTAAATTTTCCATAAAAATGTTTATTGAAAAGTCAAATTTCTAGCATTTTTAAAATTCCATTAAATCAATATAAATTTTTTAATTATAATCATATAAAGAGTGGTTAAATTTTAAGGGCCGATGTTGAATGTGAACCACACCTAAACGTCAAGCTTTTTTCTGCATTTCATTTGAAAGATACACAATCGAGCAACGCGTTAAAGTTATTCAGGCTTATTATGAAATTTGGCGTTTAAATCAAAATGCATTTCGTGCGCTTCAGCATAATCGACCAAATGTGTCCACAATCGGGAGAATTGTGGGCAAATTTCAGCAAACCGGGTCTGTGAAAACACCTGTGCATGCTTGCCTAGTTCGTTCTGCGGAAAACATTGCTGTTGTTTGCGATAGTCTGTCATGAGGTCGGCCAAGCATTTACCGTGAATGGTGTTCGCTATCACGAGATGATAACGAACTTATTGTTTCCAGGAATTCAGGATATTACCCTGGACGTAATGTGGTTTTATCAGGACGGTGCCACTTTCCACACAGCTAACGAAAAAATGGATCTTTTGCGCGATAAATTCAATGGCCGTGTTATCTCACGTGGTGGCGTTATCAATTGGCCGCCAAGATCATGTGATTTGACACCGTTTGACTTTTTTCTTTGCGGTTATTTGAAAGAAAATGTGTACGTCGATAAGCCAGCAACACTTCAAGAGCAAAAGGATGAGATAATTCGGCACATTAACGGCCATAGAACCTCAATTATGCCTCAGCGTCAACGGATGGATATGTGCCGCCAAAGTAGCGGCGGCCATTTGGCCGATATTTTATTCCATACATAATTGAACCATACCACATTATCATAATTAAAAGAAATGACAATAATTTCCTAAATAATTTGTGTTTTATACAAAATCAACATCGGCCCTTAAAATTTAAGCACACTTTATAACTTAAAATACTTGAAATATTGTATTTTTGTTACTCCTTCAGCGTAAACATCCACTTAGGCGAAAAAGCCTTCCTCTTGAAATTTAAAATAAGGTAAATTTTGAAATTTTTGCCAGGTATGTGATAAAAATGGAGGTTCAAAAGTCGAAAAGTGTGTCTTCTCAAACCACTGTAGCTAGGTTGTTAAAATTTGGTGTTGAGGTTTCTCCTCAGGCGTATACAACAGCTAGCACAGGATTTTTGGAAAATTTTACCAAAACCACTGGAGCTGGAAAGTTAAAATTTAGTAAGTACATTCTTAATCCGGCGCAGACATCTACTTAGAAGGTATTTTTGGAAATTGCCACGAATAGGGGCAAAACGCGAAAAAGTTTCTCCGTTGACATCTTTGCCAAACCTCTTTCTGGAAATTCCCACGCCTAGGACAGGATTTTTAAAAATTGTACGAGGAGGAGCAAAAAGGGGCAATTCTCCTCCTTGAAGGCTTGACAAAACCGTTAGAGCTAAAAAGTTGATAGTTACAGACATCTACTTAGAAGAGACATCTACTTAGAAGAGGCACAGACATCTACTTAGAAGAGATTTTTGGAAATTCCCACGGATAGGGGCAAAACGCCGGAAAGTTTCCCCATTGACAACTTGGCCAAACCCCTTTTGCTTGAATCCAAAAATTATGAGCTAATTCACTTTTAAGGTAAATTTTTGCCAAAATCGTGATAAAAATGGGTTTTCCAAGGTCAAAAAGCCTTACCTTAAAGGCCTGCCAAAATCGTCAGAGTAGAAATTTGGTATGGTAATTCCTCCTCAGACCAGATTCTTGAAATTTTTTTTTGGAAAGACGAAGAGATTCCATCTTTTGAGGCCTGCCCGATTTCCTTTGGCGAGAAACCTGAAATTTCCTTTTGTTTCTTGGAGTATATGCTAAAGCAATTAAAGTTCATTTTGGAATTTTGTTCAGGATCGTTGTAAAAAAGGGGAATGGGGCTAACTCACTGATAATGTCAATATCGATTTTTTTGTCCAAATCGCTAGGAAGTTTAAATTAGGTTTCCCCTCCGGCAAAGATATCCAACGGGAGGGGAGAAAAGCTGAAAATTATTCCCCTTCAAATTTGGTATGTACTCGAAGGTTCCTCCTGCAGCGTTGACATCCACTCAGACGGGATTTTTGGAAATTCCTAAGAGGAGGGACAAAAATGTGAAAAGTTCACCCCTTGACGGCCTGCCCAAACCCCTTTGGTTACAAATCTAAAATATATATTCGTTAGAGATTGGGCTAACTGGTAAAACAGGATTTTTGTAAGTTTCTACGTGGAGGGGCAAAATGGTGAAAGAGAGAGAAAAAGTCTCCCCATTGATAGCCTTCCCAAGCCCCATTGACAAGAAACCCGAAGTATAAGTTATGTGTTTCTTGGAGATAACTCACTGACAAGATTATACAAAGGGAATGAAAAGACCCAGCAAAACCACACATTATCAAATAATGTGTAAAGTTATGTATATCCAAAGGGGCTCATGGATTACTTTACACTGATGAATTTTACAGGCGATGAACCTCAAAGTAATGTATAGGCCTATTACCTTACAGGTGATAATGTAATAGGTTACTTATATGGTTACGAGAATGAAAAAAGTAATGTGTCGAAAAATAGATTTTCAAAGAGGAATTTTTAATAAAAAAAAATATTACAAAAATTTTAAACGTTGTTAAAAATAATGTGGTCATGATGGGAATCGAACCTGGGAACTCTGGTTGCCAGCCAAGAACTGTACCCACTGAGCTATCGACGCATATAACTTTTGATTGCTTTAAACCTAAATGAACTGTTGCGCTTCGTTTTTTCGTTAGTGTTGTCAAAACATACATACATTACACTTTTGGTTACAAAAAAAAAAAAAAAAAAAAACAAAAAGTAATGTATCTTAAAATAGATTTTCAAAAATATTTCAATTATTACTTTACATTTATAATTCATATATTACGTAATCAATAATCAGTAACTTATTACTTTATGCTTGCAAATAATGAAAAAGGTAACGAGCTATCATTACAAGGTAACGCATGAGAATATCGCACCCATTACCAAAGTTTTGCTGGGGAATTGTACTACTAAATAGAGAAACAAAATGGAATGAAACGGGTAACGAGTGGAACTGAAACATTTGACAGATGGAACGAAATGGAATGAAACGGGAAACGAGTGGAATTGAAACACTAGGCAAGGAGAGTGAAACGGAATGTAAAGAAAAAATAAGTGGAATTGAAACACTAGATAATGGGTGCGATATGGAATAACACGGAAAATAAGTTGAATTGAAATTAAGACAATTCGCATAGGGAACGAAATGGGGAAGAGCGAGTCATAATTTGATGATGTTTACTGATTTGAACATACATATTCACGTTTTTTTAATTTTGACCGATTTTTATACATATTACGCTTTTTCCAAACCTTGTCTGTACACACAGTTTTATACACACAGTTCCAGTTCTGGTGAAAAATTTTCAAAAAAATTTTAGTGAAATATCTTTTTATTTGCGATCTGTGGAGTGAAATAAAAATATATTTATTTGCTTTTATAGAAAAAGTATTTTTTTTGTTATTATTTGAAATTAAATTCCATATTCAGAAATTGTTCATTAGTGCTTAGCATTGTATAAACAAAATTTAATGATTGTCAAAAGACTTCAATTATTATATAGATGGTCATAAGATGGATTTTTTTTTTTACATTTAAGATAAGTATACCAAATGATCTCAAGTTGTTAAATTCGAAGTATTATTACCACACTCAGAATTTTATGTAGTTAACTGTTTGTAGTTTAATAAAAAAGTTTTTCGTTCCATTTAAAAATAAAGGAATATTCATTTATTTTTCAAAGAAATATCTATATTAACTTTATCATTTACCATTTTTTCAGTTTCATTTATTTTTTTCATTTGTTTGAAATGTATTAAAAATTTATCCATAAAACGGAAACTTGTGGTTTATTTGTGTCCGTAACAGTTATTACAAATTTAAATTTTTTTTGCTGTCTGTTTCAAAAAAAAAAAATATTAAAAAAAATTTCAATTTGTTTTTTTTTATTTAAATTGGTTGTATATATACAAACATTTTCAATACAAATTACAAGAACTTCATAAACACACATACATATACAAACACATTCACACAAAAAGTGTCTATAGCTATGCATACATACATTTTGTATTGTACAAAAAAAAAAATAAATGAAAAAAAAATATTTTTTATTGAATTGGTAGGTAAAATTTTAACATTTATTTTTACTGATTATATCATTTGTTTCTTACGGATGTGTCAGTTGTTTAAACGACATTTAAAAATAAATACCAAAAGGCATTTAATTTAAATGAAAATTAAGTAGACCGGTATTTAAATGAAATATCATTTCTTGTAAATTAGATTTTCGTTTATTTTAACTTACAAACTATTTTAAGTGCACTATCGTTTTATTGTTTTTACTTGTTTTATATACCATTTTTACTTAGCGGTTTAAAATAGCTGTGTGGATTTTAAATAAGATTCTTTTATAATTCTTTTATACGTATTTTGCTTTTTTCAACTCATTCTACTAAAGGTTTTTTATGAGATAAGAGTGTCATAATAGTTTAAAGGGAAAACACCTGTAAAAATATTTTAAAAGTCTGGGGAAATAGAATTTGTTTTTAAGTTTTTTTTTATGAAGATTTAGCAGAACTAAAGGTATGTA
This sequence comes from Eustalomyia histrio, assembly GCA_949748255.1. NCBI lineage: Eukaryota > Metazoa > Arthropoda > Insecta > Diptera > Anthomyiidae > Eustalomyia > Eustalomyia histrio. The sequence continues at coordinate 96,472,001 of OX456527.1, read as the reverse complement.
AATAAAAAAAAATTTAGCATAAAAATCATAATATTATCTTTTTAAAAAGTAATTATAATGAAAGGAAGAGAATTAAATGACTGTAGGTAAAATAAAATAGAATTTTGTGTGACATAAAAAAGTTAAAAAATAGCATCTAAAATGGACAATTGAAATTTATATAAGCAGTTTTTAATATTGAAATTCAAATTGTTTTCCCAATAACCAGCCAAAATCAAAAATAAAAATTGTATAAATACAATGGTTAACTGATCAAGAGGGACTAAAAAATACAAAAAAAAAAAAAATAAATAGAATACAATACAATGACTGAACACCAAACAACAATGAAACCAAATAAAAATAATAGCTGAAAAAAAATGTAAAATAACAAGTGGAAAAATATATCAAAAACATAAAAATACAACATAAAAAAATAAATAAAAATTCAAATAACAAAAGTACCACTATAAAGTCATCAAAGTGTGTTAAATTAAATGAACACAAAACAGAACAAAAAATACACAAACAATTTGAAAGCCATCTATTGAAATTGTATGGCAACACTTAAATCATTTTCATCACTGAAGAGTACGCCATAACAGCCAACTTATGAATTAAATTTAGCGTTCATTTTAAAGATTTTTTCTTTCATTTTGTTGCAAAATGACATGAAACTAAAATAAAGATAAACAAGCCATAAAAAACAGGACAGCAAAAGTTTTATTTCAATAAAAAAAAAAATAATAATAAGATGAGAAAAAGTTTTTGTTTCGAATTTGTATTTTTTAAAGAAAAGAATTTTTTTTTTTGGTAAAAATAATGCTTAACACAGATTGAATTTTTATTTCTTATATATTTTTATATGTAAACCGTATTTATATTATTTAAATGGGAAAAGATGCGAAAGCATAACTTTTAAAATAAAAGTTTTGAAAAAAGTCATTAAAAATTTGTTAAAATATTTGTAGCTCGCCCACTGTAGCCCACATTATGGATCTACTTAACTATGCGGGACAATTTTTATAATCGGTTCCCAACCATATTTATGTTCGTTGAATTAATTTGTTTTTAAATTTGCCCAACTTATAGTAGAAAACTGTTTTCCTACTTTAAATGAGGTAAATTTACACCGTGTGTTTAAATGAAAATAAAGGGTGTCCCAAGAAGAACGCAATTTTTAAATCTGGCAACATTCGAAGTGTCATTGTTTGACATTTGAACAATTGTTATTGTTTGCTAGTAGAAGGTACGAGGTTAGTAAAAATGGAGCGCTACACGAATGAACAACGCATTCTCATTGTGAAATTGTTTTACCAAAATGGTGAAAGCTTTGCGGCTACAGTTCGCAAATTGCGATCAATTTTGGGTCACAATAATGCTCCAAAAGAGTCAACTGTAAAGAGATTAATGGATAAATTTGCCGAAACTGGGTCTGTTAGTGATGTAAAGACAACAACGCGCCATCGACCAGGTCGATCGACCGAAAATGTCGCAGCTGTACGTGATGATGTCGCTCAAACTCCATCCACCTCAATTCGACACCGAGCTCAGCAAATTGGTGTCTCCAAATCCACTTTGCAGCGAATTTTGACGAAAGATTTGCATCTTCATGCATACAAAGTTCAATTGACTCAGGAACTGAAGCCAGCTGACCATGGACAGCGAAGGGAGTTCGTTAATTGGGTATTGGAGAGACAACATGAAAATGCTGATTTTGCCGATAAAATCATCTTCAGTGACGAGGCCCATTTTCATCTTGATGGCTTCGTCAATAGGCAGAATTGTCGCATTTGGGGTGAGGAAAATCCTCGAGTGATTCACGAGAAGCAAATGCATCCTCAACGTGTCACTGTGTGGTGTGGTTTTTGGGCTGAAGGAATCATTGGACCTTTTTTTTATGAAAATGAGGCAGGTCAAGCGCAAACAGTCAATGGTGTTCGGTATCGTGAAATGATAACCAGTTTTTTCTTGCCTAGAATTGAAGAAATTAATGTTGGGGGCATGTGGTTCTAACAAGACGGCGCCACATGTCATACAGCCAGAGAAACAATTCAATTGCTGCATCAGTCATTTCCCGGTCGTGTTATTTCGCGTTTTGGAGATCAGAATTGGCCGCCTAGATCGTGCGATTTAACACCATTAGATTTTTTCTTTGGGGTTTTTTGAAGTCGATGGTTTACGCGAATAAGCCGACGACGACTCAAGCCTTAAAAGAGGAAATTGGACGCTGCATTAATGAAATACCGCAGCATTCATGCAAAACGGTCATTGAAAATTTCATTAAAAGATCGCGTGCATGCCAGCAAAGCCGCGGCGGCCATCTGCACGATATATTGTTCCATACATAACCTCATTCTGTCTACTTTACGATATAATAAAGTTTGACGATTTTTTTTTAAATATCTGTGTTTTATTTAAAATTTAAAAATTGCGTTCTTTTGGGACACCCTTTACATACATTGAAAGTGAATAAAAAATTTTCAGACATTTTGTATAACTTTATGATTTTTGTGTGTAAATTTTTAAACATTTTATTAAAAAATATAAATTATAATAATATATAGCTTAGGCTAAGATTCAATGGAAACAATTCTGCTTCTGAGCTAATTCTCCTATAGAGCACTTTCCCTATAGAAAAATCCTTAGAGAACTGTTCCCTATAAAAAACTTTATATTATGAAGACCTTTCCCATATAAAAAAATTAGATTCTGAGGACTTTTTTCTGCGGAAATATATCGGATTAGAAAAAGAAGTTTTCTCTAAAAAAAGTCTCAATGTTTCTCTACAAAACGTTCAATATTCTAAAGTCGTCAGAATCTGAGAAAGCAGTTCTCAGATTTAAAGGGGGTTTTCTGTAGAAAAAGTCTTAGGAAGCTTAGAGGTTTTCTACAGAAAATTATTCTCTCAAAATCGAGGAGCGAATTAAACCTAGTAAATTCTCCATAAAAAGATTAAATACTCCATAAAAAGATACTTTTTGGCATTTTCTATAACAATGTGCAATAAATAGGGGTCAAAGGGAAAAATATTTCTAGCTATTCTAATATGTTGGAGCTAGGATGTTAAAATTTGCAGGCTGCTATTGCGGTGTACAAATCCACTAAGACGGGTATTGTAAAAATGTTCGCTTAGAAATGTGAAATTTGAAACCAGTTTTCCCGGAGGTGTCGAGTATGCGCTATCTGCCCTCGCCTTCCAGAGGTTGAGTAGCTACTGACATAGCTATGGAGATGTTTAAGACAGATCCAGCCATTGCTAAACAGTCTGGCTGTTCATTACCGTAAAATTCCCAGAGCCTGGGGACCCATACCAACGTAATCCGGGCCTGAGTGTTTTTACGCCGACCGAAAATGGTTAAGCATGTAGTATGCAAATTCGGGAACATAAGCACCCACAGTTACCCGAGCTATAACCGCACACAAGAGTCAGGAAGCTTTCCTGTTAGCCAGTATCTTTGTCTGAAAGATACTAGCATGCTCGAATAACCTGAATGAGCTTTGTATGTCGCTATCTAGGACTAGAGTAATTAGTAATCTCAGCTGCGGGGGCTTCTGGTAAAGAAGCCTAGCATTGATCTTCCAGAAGATCCAGTGCTAGCAGAAGCTGCCATTACATATTGGATCCGTCCTGTCTTCTTAGAAGAAACCTGACCCGAAAAGGTCTATTGAAGTCAAAATCAAATTGTAGTCCTAGCAGGAGTAGAAAGTAACTGTCGCCTTTTTAAACTTGTGCTAGGTGATAAGATTCCACGATAGTATCAAGTCTAAGAAAATGCTAAGATATTTAGCATGTTCGGAGTAGATAAGTTCGTTGCCATGGAAATGAACCGTGAGGTCTCGAAGGAATTTGTACAGCGGGAGTCAGCTTTAACCACTGATAGTAATGACGCACTTCATTGCGTTACTACAGGCGAATGCAACCCACCACTGATATTTGTCAGAGCCACATGTTAGTGATCCTAACAACCTCGTTAAAACTTTTCCATTTTGGCAATTTGTCACTCTCCTCACGGCGACTGAGGATTTTTTCTTCCTCTTGCATTTAAAATGACTGCCGACCGTGAAGTAGGATATTGTTGCTTAGGCTAGGATATTATTTTTTTAGTCTGAGATGTTACCTGGTGAGTACGCTAGAGTGCTTTGGATAACACATCCAGTACCTGGGAGGTTCTTAGTTTCGTCGTTATTGTTATTGGTTTTTTTAACGATAGACCAACTTTCAGGGGAGGAAAAAGGGAGTAGTGCTTAGGATATTAGACTTGGATTTCTGTTTATTGTAGGTAACAGAGAAGACCTCCGTGGATACTCGTAGTGTATTCTACATACTACTTGTACAACTAATAAACGAATTTTCCCTGTAATGCGTTTTGCCATATATTGGATAGTCGGCTGCAAACGGTTGTGATCCGGAGATTTGCGAAAGGTGTTCGTTTAAGTTATTCATGTTTGGTTCCAGGCGAAGACACGTAAGGGATCTATGGTAGCATGCACTGAAATCATAGATGGACTATGCGAATAATATTACAACTGACCTGTGTGTCGGCGTCGGAGGGGAGCTGTTAGTTACTAGTCGTCTTTTAACTCTGACTATTCCTTTAGGGGCAAAGGAAGATGATATATTAGGGATAGTAAAAGAAAAAAGATTAATAAGGTAATTATAGAAGTAGGGAAAGTGGAAGAGAGAATGGAAAAATTTTCATCCTGCTTCTTTTAGTTTTCAGCATACTCAAATATATATAAAACATTATAAATTCTATGTGACAAACTTATAGTCCTAAAACTTCATCCATTCATTGGCGGTAGCACAGCCAAAGCATTTAAACTACCGCATATCAACAAGATCGTTATCCGGTAGCAACGGAAGGGAATAATTGCCATCATTAATCACCCAACCTAACCACTGAAACTAGGAACTTAATATGTGTCAAGTGGATTCTCCCTCAAGTGTCCTGCTCAACCTGCGGCTAGAAATCTGACAATCAAAATATGTGTCTCCTGACGAATGAGATTATTCACTGAAGCGTTTCGTTATGAAATTCCCATTTAAAACGTGATAAAAATGAGATTACAAAGAAAAAAAAAAGTGAGCGTCGCTAAGCTAAAAATGTGAAACTTGAAATCGAAACTTTCACTACAAAAAGGTCAAACAAATTGAGTTAAAGGAAAAAAATAATTAAATTTTCTTCTTAATATATTCCATTATTTAAAACTACCAGGCAACAAAGTATTGGGCTTTTAAGCGGTGCCGTGTAATAAAGCCTTATGGCCTTATTTCACACAACATTGAAAAATAATGTCATATGGCTTTATTTCAAACGGAGAAGTAAAATAAAGCCATTATGGCATTATTGCACCTTTGATAATTTTCTGTGTATTTGATTTCTTTTAATTACAAAAAAAAAAAATATATATATATAATAAGTTAAGTTAACAAATGGAATTGTGAATCGATTTTTAAAAAATTAACAATATATGAATGTGATAATAGCACGACAAATTGGGCACAACGCTTGGGAAGAAAAACGTGCTCATACAAACTAACGGTTCTTCGTGCATATCCAGTCGCCAGAAAAAAATGGTTCAATATATTGAAGAGCAGCATTCAAAATTCAATACGGCGCGTGCCGGCCGCGAAGGAGACGCGCCTTCCAAAGCCAGTACACCATACCTTTTCAACGCTTGACAATAACAACGCATTCATTTGACAATACATATGTAACTAATCCATTTTACACTGGTATGACATTATTTCCACTTCAATTGACAAACGAATATGACTTTATTTCATTCCTTCTGTGGAAATAAAGCCATATGGCGTTATTTCCCAATGCGGTGTAAAATAAGGTCATATGGCTTTATTGCATATGGCTTTATTACACGAAATCCTTTTAAGCTATGATGTAATAAAATATTAAATCGTTATTGATTGTGGACCAATGGACCAATGTAATTTTCACTTTTATTAAAAATCATCTGCTAAGGACTTTTTCTTAAAAATACAAGGTGGCGCAAAAGTAATCCTCCTATCAGAAAATGCTATAAATTTTGCGATTGGCCCCTAATGTCAGTTCTGTTTTGACATTTGTGTAGTAAACACATGCGAAATACACGTTAATAAACAATGTTACGCTACACTGCTCCAGAACGCGGAATATTGGTGACTATTTATTTGAGCAATAATGAAGATGATTTTTCATCAAAAATAATCATGAGTGATGAGGCCCATTTCCATCTTAGCGGGTACGTAAATAAGCAAAATTTACGCTTCTGGGGCACTGAAAATCCGCGTGTAACCCACGAAGAGCCATTACACCTGCTCAAAGTCACTGTATGGTGTGCTGTTTTCGCTGGAGGAGTCATCGGACCTTTTTTCTTCGAAGACGTCGCGGGCCAAACGGTTACTGTGAATGGTGAGCGCTACAGAGCAATGATCAACGAGTTCTTTTTGCCGCAACTTGATGAATTGGGATTGGAAAACATGTGGTTCCAACAGGACGGTGCAACGCCACACACTGCACGTGCCACAACCGATATGCTGAAGGATGCATTTCCCGGGCGCCTAATCTCCCGTTTTGGCGATTTGCACTGGCCAGCAAGATCGCCTGATTTGACCGCTCCAGACTTCTTTTTGTGGGGCTTTTTGAAGTCGCGGGTTTATGTCAATAAGCCTCAGACTCTTGCAGCTCTTAAAGACAATATCCGTCAAGAATGTGAGGACCTATCGCCGGAAGTTTTGGCCAAAGTGATGGAAAATGCCATAAAAAGGGCTCAAATGACAATCAACTATGGCGGCGGCCATTTACATGACATCATATTCTCGACTTGATGTAAAAAAAATTAAAAGACCAAATAAAAATAATCCACAAGAAGAATCAAAGTTTTTAATTTTTTTTAAATTACAGCCAAAAAACATCGGAAGGTTATTTTTGCGCCACCCTGTAATTTTTTTTATAAAAATTTTCCAAAGAATTTAAGAACATTCCTTTCCAGGAATCCAAATATTTTTAGGCTATTTCTTAAAATCCTTAGTAGAAAAAATTTCCTACTTATCTTATATTTTTTTAAAATACTTATTTTCAGAAATTTGTCACTTTAAGCCTTTTCAATGCATTGATTTTTTTTCTCTGGCAACCTTTCTTTAATATGCAAACATTTGTTTTCTTCTGTGTTAAAATTAGGTACTTGCACGTATGCATTTTCTCTCTTTGTGTGTGTGTGAGTATATATGAATATTAATATATTTTTGTGTGTGTGTATCATTTGTTTTTAGTATAAGTGTTCGTTTTGCGTGCATGTTGATAATGCTTTTGAATAGTTATGGGTTTCATTTTATTAGCATATTACCGTATTTTAATACAAGTATTTGTAATGATTTCAAATATGCATAACATGTGCTAAACGTGACTAAAATGCAATTTTAATATATATACATACATATAAGCAATAAGGAAAACCGTACGTAAGTAGGTATTACTATTATTTCGACACAACAACAGCAACAACAAAAAGGTAGAGATTTCAAAATAAAAATGAAATACCTAAACGTATGATGATTATTGAATTTGAAAAAAAAAAAATATAAAAATTACGTATACGTTATGAAATCAGAGAAATTTTTATTTGTGCAAATATATAAATGAAATATAAAATTTTTACGATATTAGAATAAGTAAAAATTTTATTAAAATACAGCAATGCAAAGAGTTTAAAAAAATGTAAGTGCTTTTAAGAAATTGTACAATAACTAAAATTTAGTATAAATTTTGCAGATTTGTTCTAAAGTCCTTAAAGATTTTTTTTCCTAATTTATTTTTAGGCGATATATTTATTACTATTTCCTGCATTATTTTTAATATAATTCATTATTTCTTCATTTCTTATTTTTTTTTTATTCTTCTTACAATTATATTTTAATTACGTGTTGGCATGCTTTCTTTCATTACACGCATGTCACTTGCAAATTTTTAACATCAAACACACTTACACCAGCAAAAAATTTACTCACTTCTATTTGCCACCTTCAACTACAAACATGAAAGTTTTATTAGTATCATGTTTTAATAACAAATGAAATGTTTTTTTCTTCATACTTTTCTTTATTTTTTTTTGTACAATAATATATTTCAAGTCTCTGTTATGATGCGTGTCATAAGGAAAAAAAAAAGTAACAAAAAGTGAAACCTGCATGCAACAATATAACACTTTTTTTTTTGCCACTTATACATCTACATACAAACATCTACTATTCTTTTAAATGACAACGAAATTTATATGTCTGTTATGAAAGTACAATATTTGTATTACTTTTGTAGTAAACTCTTATCAACTTGGTAGCAAAATTGTATTAACACCAACAACAACAACAACAAAATAAAATGTGAAGAAAATGTAATATATTTCTATTAACATTTCATGTTCATTTTAGGTTTTTGGTATTATTAGCCAAAATTTCAGATAGTTGAGGTTTTTTAATAAAACCAAAATGTTAAGAAAACAAACAAATCAAAAGTGACAGTTTAATTAATAATAAAGGGTGTACCAAGGAGAACGCAATTTTAAAATCTAGCAACATTCGAAGTGTCATTGTTTGACATTTGAACAATTGTTATTGTTTGCTAGTGGAAGGTACGAGGTTAGTAAAAATGGAGCGCTACACGAATGAACAACGCATTCTCATTGTGAAATTGTTTTACCAAAATGGTGAAAGTTTTGCGGCTACAGTTCGCAAATTGCGATCAATTTGGGGTCACAATAATGCTCCAAAAGAGTCAACTGTAAAGAGATTAATGGATAAATTTGCCGAAACTGGGTCTGTTAGTGATGTAAAGACAACAACGCGCCATCGACCAGGTCGATCGACCGAAAATGTCGCAGCGTGATGATGTCGCTCAAACTCCATCCACCTCAATTCGACACCGAGCTCAGCAAATTGGTGTCTCCAAATCCACTTTGCAGCGAATTTTGACGAAAGATTTGCATCTTCATGCATACAAAGTTCAATTGACTCAGGAACTGAAGCCAGCTGACCATGGACAGCGAAGGGAGTTCGTTAATTGGGTATTGGAGAGACAACATGAAAATGCTGATTTTGCCGATAAAATCATCTTCAGTGACGAGGCCCATTTTCATCTTGATGGCTTCGTCAATAGGCAGAATTGTCGCATTTGGGGTGAGGAAAATCCTCGAGTGATTCACGAGAAGCAAATGCATCCTCAACGTGTCACTGTGTGGTGTGGTTTTTGGGCTGGAGGAATCATTGGACCTTTTTTTTATGAAAATGAGGCAGGTCAAGCGCAAACAGTCAATGGTATTCGGTATCGTAAAATGATAACCAGTTTTTTCTTGCCTAGAATTGAAGAAATGAATGTGGAGGGCATGTGGTTCCAACAAGACGGCGCCACATGTCATACAGCCAGAGAAACAATTCAATTGCTGCATCAGTCATTTCCCGGTCGTGTTATTTCGCGTTTTGGAGATCAGAATTGGCCGCCTAGATCGTGCGATTTAACACCATTAGATTTTTTTCTTTGGGGTTTTTTGAAGTCGATGGTTTACGCGAATAAGCCGACGACGACTCAAGCCTTAAAAGAGGAAATTGGACGCTGCATTAATGAAATACCGCAGCATTCATGAAAAAAGGCTCATTGAAAATTTCATTAAAAGATCGCGTGCATGCCAGCAAAGCCGCGGCGGCCATCTGCACGATATATTGTTCCATACATAACCTAATTCTGTCCACTTTACGATATAATGAAGTTTCACGATTTTTTTTTAAATATCTGTGTTTTATTTAAAATTTAAAAATTGCGTTCTTCTTGGGACACCCTTTATAAATGTTGTATAAACGTAAGGTGTAAAGTGTATTCAAAGAGTTTTTGAAAATAAAGAAAATGTAATACTCTCAGTTGCGGAGGAAAAAAAATATATAAAATGTAACTGCAAAAAAGGCAGAATTGTTCATTACGAAATCAATAAAAACTAAAAAAATAGGGACAAATTTATCGATAAATCCATAAACAATACAACAATAGGGACAAATATATTCGGGATTCATAACAGATGGTGTATATTTGAGTGGGTCGCACTCCATACAAAAAAAAGTTGTGCCGGTAACCCCCTAGAATAAAAGATGTGAAGACGATATAAAAAAATTTTTTTTGCCACGCCCCTTGTTTGTTTATGAATAAAAATATGTACTGTAAAAGGGAAAATTTAATGGAATTTAAAAAACTTTTTATCGTTTAGAAAAAAATGGAAATAAGAGGGGTAGAAACCAAGATACCAGAAGTCACTTCTAGAACTTGACGTCGGAGTCAAAAGTGATCAAAGTAAAAAATATAAGAACAATGATATATTACACGTTACGATCGGACTATAAATAGAGGCACAGGAAACCAAAAACTAAAAGCGCGGGGTCAAGGGGCGTGGCAAAAAAATTTGTTGAGATCGGCTCCGCATTATCTTTAATTCTAGGGGGTGACTGGTGCAAGTTTTTTTCGACCCACCCTAGTGTATATTTTACAAATGGTTTGTGTCTTTAAAAACTTATGTGAAAAAACCCCTTCCCACGTTGCCAGCTCCTGCATATGGATGAATGGGCGTGTGTTCTTAACCCATTGTAACACCAATCAGGGTACAACAGCAGATTTTAATTATTTTTATTTATATTAATCATAATATTCCAAACTATATCCTTATAACCTAACTAAGCACTAGCAACATAGGCCATTGGCTCGTTGTAGCGAAAACAGACCAGAGACTCGAACACACGACCCCCGCACTGATAAGCTAGCACGCTACCAACTAGCATACCGGGGCGCTCATATTAAAAAAAAAAAATGGACTAAATTTTATCTGTCATTTATTTTCACTAAGTCATTGAACGAAATTACAAGGTTTTGTGGTTGGTTCGAAAATGTCCAATTTTATGCCAACAAAGCATCACTAGCGTGAAGTTTTGCTTTATTTCTTCAATTTCAAAAAAAGTGCACCGAAGGCATATAAATTGCCCAACGAAGCTTATACTGAATATATTTCATCGATTTCAACATGCGAGAGATTGTTTGTGCTGTTCAGAAGTAGTGATTTTGACACGGAACACAAAGACCACCAAGGTCAATCAAAAAAGTTCGAAGATAATAAATTTGAGGCAATACTCGATGAAGATTGAAGCAGCAATTTCAAAACGTTTGTAAGCAGCAGGACTCATCCAAAACCAATAAAATTGGTTACCACAGGAGTTGAATCCATGAGACATTGAAATTTTGCAAAAGAACAGAAAAAGAAGCAGTGATTATGATTCCGGTGTTTTGAAAATTTGGATTGGAACCAATGATTTTTACGATTCATAGGGGTGTCTAAGGGTGGAAGTTTTCTTTTATGATCATTTTTCATTGCATCTAAAGCAGTTCTTAGGGTTTGATGATCGTTTGATGTTCCCAAATAAATTTTAAATTTAAATTTCAACAGGACATTAGTAAACGAGCCTTAGCTCGTTTGAGTTTTACTATTGAATAAAATTTAAACGGGACATTCAGTAATCGAGCCTTTTTTTGTTTAATTACTTTCTTAGAAATTGTTGAAATTTTTACTACATATAATAAATTTTTTCCTTTTGTTTTTATCAATAACTACGATTTTAAGAATTTAAAATTTTGTTAAATTGTAAGTTAAAAATTAATACAATAATAACATGTTTAAAAATAACTAAAGTTTAGTACTTCACCATAGTTATAAATGCCAAGTTTATATGTAAATATCTATGGTTAAGTTACCCGTCATAGATTTCAAAAGTGATAATTTTATTCAAAATCACTTTTTTGAATTTGTGAAAAAGAACTGCTTTGGAAACAATGAAAAATTGATTTTTTAAGAAACCCTTCCATTTATTTTTGATCTATTACGACAACCCGAAGTGCAAGTAATCATACGTAAACCCCGGCCAACCAGACAAACCAACGCCAAAGCCGAGTATCCATGGCGCCAAGTTAATTTTGTTGAGCCCGGTTCCATCTATTATGAGCTGCTGAAATTAGGCCGGACGATCACTAGGTACCCGTACCGAATACACTTGATTTCGTTAGGAGTTTTGGCCGAAAAACGGCCGGAATATACGACTAGACATAAATCAGTAATATTCCATTATGGCAACGCTCGGCCACATGTTGCAAGACATAGAAACTATTTAGAACATATTAGTTGGGAAGTTTTGCCTCACCTCACTTACAATAATATTCTAAAATACATATTAAATTAATCGAAAATGCAATCAAAAAGAGGACTACTGATTTTTCATTATATTCAGTCCATTTTGTTGTTTATTTTCAATCATTGTTTAATGATCGACGAAAGTAGTAAAAACAATCATCGTTTAAAATAATCATCAATTTTTAACTGACAAAAGGTTAAAAACGATTTTTGCAGTTTGTTTTTTAAAATGAAAATATTTTTTATTGGTATGTTGTTAGTGTTGTCAAGCATTGTTTTAAGAAAACACAGAGTTGTATACAATTATTAGTAAGCATACAGAGTTGTTTAGAAATAATAATAAGTTTAAAAGTTGGAAAAACTGTTAATCAAACAGAATAAATGGATTTTATACGGCTTTTGCTAGATTATTTTTTCATTGTAAATTGGGTATTAAGAAAAAATATTTTAAGTGTAACACATGGATTTTGAAATCGATCTTATGCAAAATTTTAGCTTTAAATTTTAAGAACTTAACCGAATTTATCGACATTTATAGATTATAAATAAATTTAATTTGTATTTATAGATTTTGTCGATAGTTATCAATTTTTATTGATTAGGTCATATAGTGTCATAAGATTTTTAAGCGACACTTATTGATATTTATCGATATATATTAAGAGTTATTGGTATTTTTCGATATATATATTCATATTTGTCGATATATATTGATAGTTATAGACATTAATTAAGGCATATTTTTAGACAGTTATCGATTTAGGCAGTTATCGATAGTAATGGATATCGATAATAATGGATTAATCTATTTTTTTAATATTAATCTATTTTTTATTAGTTTCTTCACATTTTAATTGGTATTTATAGATTTTTTATCGATCTTATCGATATAATAAATTTAGATTTTTATCGGTTTTATCAATATTTATTTATTTTACAAATATTTCTCGCTTTTTTTCTACATTTGTCGACAGTTTCTAATTCTTAGTCGATATTTATCGGTTTTAGTCTTTATAAAGTATTTAGACATTTGTAGACTATAATCGATATTCTTTAATTTTAATCGATATTTTTCAATGTATATTCATATTTATAGATCTTTTGCGATGGTTATCGATACTTATTTATATATATCGATATATATCAACATTTAGTCATATATAGCGATATTTATCGTTTTTTATCTGCTAACGCTAGCAACCCTTAAACATACAGCACTGAGCTGAAACTAACCTACCGATATTTTGAGATAATCTGTATATATCGACAGTTTTATCAATTCCATCGATATTTATCGATAATTAAAGGTAGTTTCATCAATGCACTGGATATTTATCGGTTTTGTATTTTCAAAACTTTAAGATATTTATCGATTTAATCAATATATTACGATTTTTACCAATAGTTTTGATAATAATTATCGCTATTGATAATAGTTTACAATATTAACAGATAGTTGTAGATATTTTTCCATGATTATCGATTTATTTTTAATCCACTTCATTGATATTTAACATGAAAAAAAGTAAAGTTTTTTGTAATTAAATCTTTTCATAATTTTCACTTTCAAAAGTATTAAGAACAAGAATGAAACAATTTTATGGCAAATTTAACATTCATTAATTTTAATGTTCTCGTTTCTAAAATTTATAAATATTTTTAAATAATTTTATAATCTACAATAACAAATTTAATGAAAAAATCTGTCAAATTGAAAAAAACAAATTCTCAAAATAGTATTAATATTTGGCGAACATAATTTGTAAAGAATATTCTTAAATCCATTTTGCAAAATTATAATCACTATGACTATATCAGTATAAAGTTTGTTTGATACTTCCAAATAAAACTCCAAAAAAAATTTTTTTTATTGTCTATTTATTGCATATTCTTAGAATTCATTCATTTAACTTGAAATTGTCAAATGAATTATTGGCAAATATATGAACAATTATAGTAAATAGATGAATTAATTGGAAGAATGAACTAGTTTAATATATCGAAATAAATGACAAGCCATCTGCCCGAGTCTACATAAATTTTATCTAAAGGCCACCATGACGTATGATTTATTTTTATATTCCAGTAATACTCATACGTCATGTGGGTTTGTCCAATAAATCTAACTTTTTAATTAAATATTTTTTCTGTATAAAAAAAAAACAACTCTAACCCTATCACATCAAACAAATTATAGCAAAAACTACTTCTTGTAAAATTTTGTGGATTTTAATATAACAATTTTATAAGCATTTAATAAACCCTGATATTTACTTTTACAAATAACTTTTGATAACAAATCTTCTCATGTTCATTTAAAATTCTAAAGCAAATAAAATATATTTTTTTCTTTATATATTTTTTTTTGTACTTAAAAGAAAAATCCTCAATAATAAAGACAGATGTTGAAGCAAACAAGTCTCAACATTTTAAGTAAATAAAACAAAATTTGGTTTTTAAATAAATAAAAAAAAAACACATATAAACAACTTACAATAATATGAAATATATTTTTGGTAATAAAATCCACAAAACTTTAATCTAAAAATTGTGGTTGTCGACAAAACAGTTTTTGATAAAAAAAAAACTTTGTTTCATGTGGTATATTTAGTTTTGTAAGTTCCAAAAAAAAGTGAACAAATTCTATTTGAAAATTTTATGTTAATGTCAAAGTTTAGATTTTTTTTTTGGAATAACATAAAAAGCCAATTGCTAAATAAGTAGCTTTTAGCGTAAACACAGGATTTTACATGTGGTTTAAATATTTTGAATACAAATATTAACATTTACTAGTTTTGGTTGGAAAACATAAATTTATACAAGTTATACCATGGATGTATGTTTGAATGCGGTTTTTGTAAGTGGTTACAAAACAACTATTTAATCAGTTATTTATATATAGGGTGTCCCAATAAGAACGCAATTTTTAAATCTGGCAACATTCGAAGTGTCATTGTTTGACATTTGAACAATTGTTATTGTTTGCTAGTAGAAGGTACGAGGTTAGTAAAAATGGAGCGCTACACGAATGAACAACGCATTCTCATTGTGAAATTGTTTTACCAAAATGGTGAAAGTTTTGCGGCTACAGTTCGCAAATTGCGATCAATTTGGGGTCACAATAATGCTCCAAAAGAGTCAACTGTAAAGAGATTAATGGATAAATTTGCCGAAACTGGGTCTGTTAGTGATGTAAAGACAACAACGCGCCATCGACCAGGTCGATCGACCGAAAATGTCGCAGCTGTACGTGATGATGTCGCTCAAACTCCATCCACCTCAATTCGACACCAAGCTCAGCAAATTGGTGTCTCCAAATCCACTTTGCAGCGAATTTTGACGAAAGATTTGCATCTTCATGCATACAAAGTTCAATTGACTCAGGAACTGAAGCCAGCTAACCATGGACAGTGAAGGGAGTTCGTTAATTGGGTATTGGAGAGACAACATGAAAATGCTGATTTTGCCGATAAAATCATCTTCAGTGACGAGGCCCATTTTTATCTTGATGGCTTCGTCAATAGGCAGAATTGTCGCATTTGGGGTGAGGAAAATCCTCGAGTGATTCACGAGAAGCAAATGCATCCTCAACGTGTCACTGTGTGGTGTGGTTTTTGGGCTGGAGGAATCATTGGACCCTTTTTATGAAAATGAGGCAGGTCAAGCGCAAACAGTCAATGGTGTTCGGTATCGTGAAATGATAACCCGTTTTTTCTTGCCTAGAATTGAAGAAATGAATGTGGAGGGCATGTGGTTCCAACAAGACGGCGCCACATGTCATACAGCCAGAGAAACAATTCAATAGCTGCATCAGTCATTTCCCGGTCGTGTTATTTCGCGTTTTGGAGATCAGAATTGGTCGCCTAGATCGTGCGATTTAACACCATTAGATTTTTTTCTTTAGGGTTTTTTGAAGTCGATGGTTTACGCGAATAAGCCGACGACGACTCAAGCCTTAAAAGAGGAAATTGGACGCTGCATTAATGAAATACCGCAGCATTCATGCAAAACGGTCATTGAAAATTTCATTAAAAGATCGCGTGTATGCCAGCAAAGCCGCGGCGGCCATCTGCACGATATATTGTTCCATACATAACCTCATTCTGTCTACTTTACGATATAATAAAGTTTCACGATTTTTTTTTTAAATATCTGTGTTTTATTTAAAATTTAAAAATTGCGTTCTTCTTGGGACACCCTTTACATACAGTTATTTAGTTTTTTTTTAATTTAAATTAATTATAAAAATTTTAATGGTAAATTTTATTTTTAAATATAAGTTTGTGTACCAAAAGGTTTATTAATTTTTTTTTTTATTTTGTGTAATATCAATTTAAGCTTTTAAAATATTGTACATAATTGTAACTTATTTCTAAATATGTTTCAACAATTGTCATTTTTATTGTTTTTGCTTTGTAAATCTTGTTGTGCAGGATATGACACAAGTAAATAAAATAAATTAAATAAATTAAATAAATAAAACAAATAAAATAAATTAAATAAAATAAATAAATAAATAAATAAATAAATAAATAAATAAATAAATAAATAAATAAATAAATAAATTAAATAAATAAATAAATAAATAAAAAAATAAATAAATAAATAAATAAATAAATAAATAAATAAATAAATAAATAAATAAATAAATAAATAAATAAATAAAAAAATAAATAAATAAATAAATAAATAAATAAATAAATAAATAAATAAATAAATAAATAAATAAATAAATTAATAAGTAAATAAATAAATAAATAAATAAATAAATAAATAAATAAATAAATAAATAAATAAATAAATAAATAAATAAATATATAAATAAATAAGTAAGTAAATAAATAAATAAATAAATAAATAAATAAATAAATAAATAAATAAATAAATAAATTAATAAATAAATAAATAAATAAATAAAATAAAATAAATAAATAAAATAAAATAAAAAAATAATAAAATAAAATAAAATTAAATAAAATGAATAAATAAATTGACATCCGGGTTGGATTGTAAACCGCTTAAAATCCACTACCAATTCAAAATCTAGTGTCAAGTACCTGGGAGTTGTTCTGGATAAAAAATCTCCTGGGGTGACCATATTGAGAGTAGGATTACTAAAGCTTGATAGACATGTACAAGGGCAATGAAGACGATACTCTCCATCAGACTGCAGACTAGTGTACTACAATTTTCGTATTCCTGACAGGGAACGGTGGAGGATTGGAAGTATTTTTGATCATGCCAATGGAATTAATTTTAACACTGTTGGCTCCAAATTGAACGGGAGGACTGGTTTGGGTGTCTTTTGTGGAGACCTGGGAATTAAAATGTGCTTTCGACTTCCAGACCACAACACCATTTTCAGGTGGAGGCTGTGGCTATTAGGGAGTGCATTCGATTTTTAATTGTGACTGCCTATTCTATTCAATGATTGTCAGGCTACGCATAGGGCTCTGTTAGTGGAGTTTGTGAAAGTGGAGACGGATTTGAACTGCAAGAGGATGGTAAGCGCTTTTTCTGGCACCAGGACACTGTGGGTAAAGGGGAATGAGAGGATTGACGACCAGGCCAGGGATGGATCGAACCTGATGAGGCACTGGCACGAGGACTTTATACCGTCTTTTGAGGCTTGTGGAGGGTTAATTTGAAAAACTGTTGAGAAACCTGAGTGATACTGAATTTTTCCGTTTCCTATTCATCAAAGCTGAATGCCTCTTCCTCTTTTCGACCTAACCTTACCTACGTCAGAAGGTGGTCTTACGATGTTATATCCTGGTAAGCCGCACGACCAACTACTACTGGTGTTGGAGATTTACTGCCACGTGAAACTCGCTCTTAAAATGGTAGCCATAGCCCAATACATTAATGTCAACAAGAGTTCAAACACCAACTAGAAACTTAATGTACATTCAATGCTATCCTCCAATCTATCCAAGACATATTGGTAGAGCGATTGCTTCTATTGACAGATGTAATATCTTAATTGTGGTAGGATATTTCACTACATAGATAAGTTCTGATAACAGAAAAATGGAAGGTATCATGGATGTATATGGTATCGAAACGTGAAAATGTTTTCGGAGATATGTGCAACATATAATCAATTAATTGATGGATCCATCTTCCCACATAAAAATGTGCCCAAGTTAAATATAACTATTATGGCTAGGCCCTCCGCTTGATGTACGAAAATATAGAGGAGATGATATATTCAGTGATCATTACTTGCTTGTCACAAGTGTTCACTTGAAAATTGCAGCTGTTAATAAAAATGCTGAACAGTGGCAAAGAGATTCAACACACTTCGACTTAAGGATCCTGTGGTATCGTCACATTTTACTGACGCCCTTGAACAGTATATTGCTGAGGAAGGCATTAAGAAAACTGCTGACTAGAAAACGACAGAGAACACGTTTATAATTGGCACTAAAATTATGTGGGCTCACCGAGTCGAATCAAAAAGACGGCAGTATGGGAATTAAATCTTTTTTAAAAACCGCTAAAACAAGAAGCCTAACAGAAAACCCCCACATAAGCTCAACAAACTTAGACTGTGAAGTTAAGTTCTGCGCACGAAGAGACAAGCGAGCCTGGTTCATCAAACTTGCTCAAGAGGCACAATATGCAGCCGAAACAAATTGTAGAGGAGATCTTTATAACACGAGTACCATTAAAAACTGTTAGTCATACTACCCCAACAGGTAAACCTCTGAAAGATCCCAATTATAAGATGGAGCTATGAGCAGACTATTATTGAAATATTAGATATTTCTACAGATTTCACTTTAGTATGTTATAAAATGGATTCACTGAAGAACAAAAAAGTGCCTAGCTTTGATAGTACAGCACCAGAGTTACTGAAAGCTTTTGGCCATAAATTCTAATACAGGTTGGTTGAAAAGTTCCTGCGCTCACCAAGAGATGGCACTGCTAGATCCAAACTTTTTTTTTCTCAAGTTGGTAAAACTGCCTTGAGAACACATGCAAAGTTGCAAGTCATTCTGTCAATTCTTTCTTTGTTTACAAGCCATTTGAAGTTGACGTGTCATTGATTTTTTTTAATATGGAAAAAATTGAGTATCGTGCAGTCATTAGATTCTATGTTTTGAAGGGTTTAAAAGCAAAAGAAATTTATGAACAATTGTTAGAAGTGTATAAGGAGTCCTCACCTTCAAAACGCACCGTTGAATTTTGGGCTGGTGAATTTAAACGTGGTCGTACCAGCCTTAAAGACGATCCACGCGAAGGACGACCAAAAACTGCAACCACAGCAGAAATCATTGAGCAGGTACATAATATGGTTAGTGAAGATCCAAGTTTGACTAAGCGTGAAATTGCTAATGCCATAGGCATCTCAGACGAATGAGTACTCCATAGTTTACATGAAGAATTATGTATGAAAAAACTTTTTGAAAAGTTAACAATTTAACAAAAACTGGATCGAAAAAAAATTTCTCAGCGTAATTTGGAGCGTTTTAAGCCGAATAAAACCGAATTCTTGCGTCGTTTTATAACTATGGATGAGACTTGATCTACCACCATGATCCTAAATTGAAACAAGAACGTTTAAAGTGGACTGAAACTGGTTGTTCAGCTCCAAAGCAGGTGAAGTCACAACGATCAGCAAAGAAGGTTAAGGCATCAGTTTTTTGGGATGCAAAAAGAATTTTGTTGATTGATTATCTTCAGAAAGGTAAAACAATCAACTCTGAATATTATTGCAGCCTTTTGAATCAGCTGGATGAAAAAATTTGTGAGAAAAGAAGAAAAAAGGTTTAAAGAAGAAAAAACTCATTTTTCATCAAGACAATGCACCTGTTCACAAAAGTCTTTTGACGATGGCTAAATTCAAAGAATTAAAGTACGAATTGCTTGAACATCCACCATATTCACCAGATTTGGCTCCCAGTGACTACTATCTCTTCAGAAATCTCAAACAATTCCTTCGTGGAAGCAGTTTTCGTCGAATGAAGAGGCCATAGCAGTCGTAGACGGTTATTTTGCAGAGCTTCCGGAAAACCATTATAAGGATGGGATAAAATTATTGGAAGATCATTGGAACAAGTGTATTGAGCTTCTAGGAGATTATAATAAAAAAAAATATATTTCTTAACAAAAACAGTATTTTTTTATTTCGAGCGCAGGATCTTTTCAACCAACCTGTATATCGCGTATATTTAAGATTGAATATGAGGTCATCGAAGATGTCGATTCTTTTTGCTACTTAGGTTGTGTTCTGACAACATCTAATGCGGATATCGCAAACAGAATAAAATTGAAAAAGCAAGCGTTTGGTCGTCCTAGAACTGTGTGTTCTCCCAGAAAGTTAAGAAAAATATATTCAATTCCAACGGTAAGTCTAACATGGATCTCACTTGGAATACTGAGCCTCGTGAGGTAAAGGCAATGCATGTCTTTTAACAGGTGTTTGCCCAGAATTCTCAAAATTTTATGACCAATTACAATTTCTTACTGTAGGCTATGATGAACACAAATTGAACTATGAACACAAATTGACCTTGAAACACGAGGACGTAAATGAAATAAAATTGATCACACCCTAAAGAAAGATGCTCATGACATAGCTCGAACTGCAATCGAATGGAACTCCAAAGGCAGCCGTAGAAGGGAACATCGTTCATAGACCGGTCAAGAAGGAAGTGATAATGTCTAGAAAAAGTTGGGTTCAAATAAAAAACCTGGCACCAGGTAAATCAGAATCGCAATTTTTCAAAATCCTTCCGTTCGTCTTTCTGTGTGCTACTAATTTCTCGATTTGTGTTTATTAATATTACTCTGGCTTTAAACGAGGGTTACGGCCCAAAAGTTCCCTTTCTATACCTTTCCCATAATCTTCTATTCGATAAGCCTCGATGGAGTAATTTTACTTTAACTAAGTTATAAAAAATCTGATAAATTTTGGTTTTTTTTATACAAAATTTATTGGGAAATGAAATCAGTAAAAAGTATTAAGATTAAAAATAACATACTTTAGGTACTATTTAAATTAATGACATTTTCTCACTTACAAATTCAAAAAAAAAAAAAAAAAGGAAAACATGACTATGAAATATTTTAAAAATTTGATTAACATAAATGCTCAAGCACTTATACAAATGCTTGGTATACCATGCAATGCACGCCACCCTACACAATCGCACACACCTATAAGTATACATAAAAGCTTACATTAAAAGCAACATACCACTAATACTGATAACATCAACCACATCACATTCTACATGTGAATACAACTTAAGTTGAAAGTTAACATATATTTTAGCAATAACACTCTAACACACACACACACATACCCACATACCCACATACCCACTTTAACAACTACTTACATATTTACTAACATACATTTGTACAATATTCAAACATACATATAAACATAAATTTAACATTGTAAAATGACCAAACGAAACTTGTTATAATGATAAATGTCAGCGACATGTTATGCATGAGTATAAATATGATAAACAGCTCAGTTTTAGTATATGCTAAATGTATGTGTGTGTGTGTATGTATGTATGTATGGATGGATGGATGAATGTTAAAATATGTTTTTAGTTTATATGTATATTGTCAAATGGGGATGTTCATTATATTGTATGTATGTGATGATAAAATCCTATAAACATTAAAACACGCATTTTGGCAACATATTTGTGTGTATGTGTGTCTTTTATATAAAACTATCTACCACACATACCCAAAATTATGTGTGTTTGTGTACGTAAGTATGTTGAAACTATAAAATTATGTTTAATTTTATACAAAAACCATATGTTTATCATTTTAATACAAAAACACTATATACAACAAGAAGATGGCAAAAAGTATTTGGTTATATTTGATAAACTAAACCAAAGTGACAGTGTGGGGTGCCAGTCATTAGAAAGTTTGTAACAAACAAAAATTACAACTTTAGCTGTTTCGGTTAGTACATACATAGAAATATATAAAAATTTTAAAATAAACTGTTGAGACTTTTTGAAAATATTCCATATTAATACAGGAAAAACTCACATAATTAACAGGAAATTTTACTTAGATTTTTAAAATTTTTTGTAAAAAAAATAATCTCTAAATTTTAAAAATTAACTGATGCTTTTATTACATTAAAATCTGTCGAATTTGAGTAATTTTTAACCAGATAATCTTTTAATTTTATATTTGTTTTAATAAAAATTGTTTAGGCGATTTAAGATAATTACAGATTAATCGAAATATTTAAATAAAATAACCGGATGACTTTGTCCAATTTATCTTCAATTCTTAAACAATATATAGTTTTTTTTAGAACTACACATAAGCGAACATCACAAACATTTTCTTGGACGTATTATAAACTTTATAATGAACAGTTCGTATATAGTGCCTGCACCCAGCAAAATCTCTGTAAAGAGCTTGCATTCCAATATTCTGAATAATAAACTGTATAATTAAGGGCTGCTGCATAAATTTTAAAAGAGGCAGCAGCCGTATGGTCGTGCTCCTAGATACCTAGATATGCTGTAAAGCGGCTACACTAGAGCCCAAACCAAACCAGTTATCCTAGCGATATCCATATAAGACAGGTTCACCAGAGAGCAGCCCTCCGGTTCGAGATTGCGAGGCACTGGCATAACAGGTGGAGCTAAGTTTCCTCCTCCTTATATGCATGGTGACAGTTCGTGCAGAACTTATTGTTAGGAAATTCCGTCCTCCGCGCATGTTCACCAATAGCGGTGTGTCCCGTTACCACCACCAGCAGATTACACAAATGGAAAAGGGGTAGTACTATAATCGCTCCAGTTTGGCAGTGATAGCTCATCAGTTCCGGCAAGCTGCAGGTAGTACTACTCAGCTGTATGCCCTATGCGTGCCAATATCGTCGTTGAAAAGCAACGCATTACGACCGGCTAGTTCATTAGAAACATTCTTCCCACAACTGTCTCCGTGCCCCGGCACCTATATGAGTCTCAATCACGAATGTTACGCCATCTCGTTCAGAGACACGTGCCATTCATGGTTAATCTTTGATGTCGCTTGACACCCTATGGCGGCTATTTCGTCCTGCAAAATGTTGCATTGATCCGGCTGCCTGAAGGAGAATCAATAGCCATAACGATCAAAATATATAAACGCCTTTCCCTTAACTTCCTTTGCTTTTGGAACCATTGGTGTTAACCTAGGGTGCTCCCTTAATTAGATCAAGCACTTCTAATCACTCTGATCTGTCCGATATCCAAGTCCAAAACATAAAATCGAATGATCGTTGTGGGGTGCGATAATCAATATGTACAGAGGTGTCCCGCTGGAGCCTCAATATTATCAATATCTTCAAACGATCTGTAAGTCCATTCGCCGTATTCGCAACAATTTCGGTCGTAAGAAGAACGAAGAGCGCCAGTAATCAGTAAGGCCATTTGCCTTAAGATCCTCTCGAATCTCATGCGATGAGCACCCTTGTCGTGTGTCCTGGAATGGATACCCCATGCATCAGAATGGGTTTGATAACAGCATTTAAAAGCCAGTTGAAGTTACGCGGGTTGAAGCTCCAGTTCATACCTATGGCTCTTTTTCCAGCAGTAAATGACGACATCGATCTTTGGCACTCTGGCCCAGTGTTCGAGTGCTCTATTTTCAGGAAAAACTTAAGAAATTATTCCTACCAATTTATGAGTTGCTTGCTTTGGGAATGGGATAAAGGAGACTTAAAAGGCGTTAAAAAATGAAGGAATTAAAATATGGCAACACTGTAATTGTGCGAGATTATAATTCTTAGAGGAATTGTTACCCGCCATCTAATGAAGTGAAGTGGCGGAATTTTAGCTCTTAGGCCATTAAGTGGTATGGGATTACCGATGGAGAATGTTGCAATATCTATGTGAGCTTAAAACTTATATATATTGTTTTTCATACTAAATGTTACCGTCGCTGGGGATGAACAACAGTCTAATGCACTAACCTCAATATCTAACCTAAATCTGTCGGACAGCTTTAGCTATAAAAATTAGACATCACAAAGTTTGTGTCTAGTACGGCTGAGGAGAATAATAGATAGTACAGCTACGCCACCAAATGCTTTACCTACAATAAATACTTTAAAAGGCCCATTACTTCCTGATATAATTAATAAGATCTGTGCTTTTTTCGTATTCACCACCAGCTTACTACTCTTACTCTAGTCAGAGAAAAGTTTCAGTAAGGACTCCATAGCTCCGGTAGGATTTGTGGATATTTTCCGATGTCTTACACTCAGAATATTATGTAGTTAACTGTTTGTAGTTTAATAAAAAAGTTTTCCGTTTCATTTAAAAATAAAGGAACATACATTTATTTTTCAAAGAAACATCTATATTAACTTTTTTATACATTTATTCGAAATAATTTACTATCATTTAACGATTTTTTTCAGTTTCATTTATTTTTTTCATTTGTTTGAAATTTAATAAAAATTTACCCACAAAACGGAAACTTGTGGTTTATTTGTGTCCGTAACAGTTATTACAAATTTAAATTTTGTTTGCTGTCTGTTTCAAAAAAAAATATTCAAAAAATTTCAATTTGTTTTTTTATTTAAATTGGTTGTATATATACAAAATTTTTCAATACAATTTACAAGAACTTCATAAACACACATACATATAGAAAGACATTCAAACAAAAAGTATTTCTAGCTTCATATGCATACATACATTTTGTATTGTACGAGTATATTAAAAAAAAACAAAAAATACAAAAACGGAAATAATTTCAAATAAATGAAAAAAACATTTATTTTTTAATGATTGGTAGGTAAAACTTTGACATTTATTTTAACTGATTATATCATTTGTTTCTTACGGATGTGTCAGTTGATTAATCAACATTTAAAAATAAATAACAAATGGCATTTAATTTAAATGAAAATTAAGTTGACCGGTTTTTAAATGAAATATCATTTCTTTTAAATGATATTTTCAGTTATTTTAACTTACAAACTTTTTTAAGTGTAGTCGCCAGATCTTTTGTATAAGCAGCCGCCTTACAGCCAACTTTGCCAATTCGAAAAAGTTGTCGATTTATGATCCAAACATCTGTGGGGCTTCTCTAACTGCTACTTTTGATACCATTGACGTAACACTTGTAGATCGGATTACTCTAAACTTTAGCAAGTTCTTGACGAGCTTGGTAATGGAATCATCCACCCCCAATTCCCATATAGCATCCCCGATCACACGTTGTGTACTCCTTATACCAGAGCGATGTCTCGAGTTAGTGCAGTGCTATATCCACTGTCTTGCCCTTATTATAAGCATGCTGGGAGGCAGATAATAAACAAAATTCAAGCTAAATCCTAAGGTGTACTTCAAAAATCCTCTCCAGGGTCTTTAATAGGAAGGAATACCGATTTATTGATTTATAATACTTCGGTTTTTTATGAGCTGTCCTTTCTCCCGCTCCTGTGGATATAGACAACATTACTCACGGTCCATCCCTGGGAAAAGTAGAACCATTTCAAAGAGGCCACTTATATATTGGAAAGCCATGATGTAAGAAGTGCAACATCCCTCTGTAGGTCTACTAGTATGATAACATCAGGACCCGGTGATTTATATGTGTCAAAACTATCGATCGCCCTGCGCAGTCCTTTCTACTCTTTAGGTGGGGTTACTGCATTGGAAAAGTTTTGTCATGTAGGTTCGAATTTTACTGAGGATTGGACTATTCTTTTGCCTTAAAGACACGCCATTTTTTCCAGGCTTGCAATTGGTTGACTTCAGTTAAACCAAGATTTCTTACTTAAGTATGAAACAAGTCTTAAACCAGGCGTGTTTAGTTAAAAGATAGGTAGATACAATTTTGTAATTCATAAGTCTTATTAAAACATATGTAAGACATAATTTTTGCAATTAAATAAGTAGTCATGCGTAAGTTTATAAAAACGACTTTCTCTAGCAAAAATAGCTACTAGTACAGGCGCCTTAATTTTAGTTTCATTATATAACCAGTTATTTGGTAACTAAAATTTTTGCTGGGCATAAACATTAGAGTGGGCCGAAGTGGAAATTAAAATTTTAAAAATTGGTTAATGTCTTCCGTACTAAATTTCTAAGTTTCAAAAAAAAAAGACCCCAAAATTTCTGCCAGTTTATGTATGTCAAGCAATTCGTCGGTTTTAGGTAAGTTTGGTGCAATAAGAACGAATACTGCAATTTTTGAAATCGATTGCAACGGTTTAAAAATATGGACACTTTTTTTTTGGTGATAAAAATGCTGTTTTTGATTGTTATTTTAATAAATATCCTATAAATCAGTCCTTGACACTGGCAGAATCTCCATTAAATGAACCTTGCAATAAGTTTACAAAACTTTTCCGGAATGGTACAACACTAGAATAGAAAATTTTGATCTTCGGTCCCCTTTAATTGAACATATTTCAAAATGGTTTTTCTACATAATATTTCATATTTTCAGAATTTGTGTTAGTAGGAAAATGTTTCTAAAAATTTGTAAATATTAAAATATGTTTATTACATGTTTAGTTAACTACACACAGGCTCATATAGATGTATTGACACACACATAAATGTATAAATACATATGTGGCTTTTAATACCAACTGTACCGCTATAGGATCAGTGTCAAAGTTAGTTCTGTTCGAAAAAAATAAAAAATGGAACATCGTAGGCGCGCTTAAGTATTTACAAATTTAGCTAACACTTTTTTTAATAATAATTATAAGAGATTTTGTGGAAATTTTGAAAAAATAATATTGTTTTTTTTTTGTATATTTAATCTTCTAATTAGTAAATAAAACCAATATTATCATATCTTCTCTAAACTGTTCAAAATGTTAAGAAAATTATATAAATTTTATTGGTAAATTATAGAGAATAAAATTGAAAAGTTTTTATATAAAAAAGTTAGAACTTATAGTGAAATTTTAGGAAAAGTGATAAATCAGCCACATTATTTTTATTTATTTTTTTATTTATAAAAAAAATTCAATATTTATCTATCGACTAAAAAAGTTTCACCGTATTCTCCGTACTAGTTTTAGAGAAATTATTTTTTAAATATTCTTCATTGCAATTATTCATTAAAAATTCAAATATTTAGGACATCAGTGCGTATACGCAATATCTTAATTTATATATTGAGTATACGTACTGATGTCCTAATTAATAAAATATAGGGCAAAAGTTCGAATTTTGATTAAATATTTACAATGTGCAATTAGTGTTTCGGTAAACTTAAAAACGGGATTTCCTCTAGTTTTGTCTTTTTTGCAAACCGTTTAGTTGAAAAACTAAAATTTCGCTTAACCAAAAATCTGAATTATCAGATATTTTCCAGTTGGTATAAAAAGCTTCATATATGTTATAACATTTTTAAATATGTATAAAATGCCTTAAAACAAAAACTATGGTTGACACATCACGTTTATGTTAGGCCTCTATGTAGTCAACATAATGATAGGGGGAGGGGGGGGGGGGATATAAGTGCGTGTTTTGTAGGCGATAGTTAGTATGATATATTATGTGTGTGTGTGCATGTGATGGGAAATAGTTGATATCAGATCATATTTCATTTTATTTTACATACCCATACATACACACATAACTTGTCAACACAATTATTAAAGTGTATTATTAGTAACATAGTATTTTATGCGTACACACACACACATGCAACATATTGACTTATTTTTACAAACATAATTCATTGTTGACAAATGTTAAAGCTGTGTATTAAGTAGTTAATTTTTTAGTTTTTGATATCATATTTTCATTTTGTGATTTCTATGTACCCTGTTGAAATTAAAATTTTATTTAAAAAAAAATAAATTATACTGCATGTACAGTAGAGCGTACCACCTTATAGGCAAAGAAAAAAAGTGCACCGTACACCTTCGAATATAAAGTATTGTTACAAGGCCATTTAAAAAAATTATTTTCTTGCCGAAGTTTTATGCTATATCTTCAATACTTACAGTCCGATATTAAAGTGTAATATATATATATATATATATATATATGCATTGCCCATACTTTGAAGACATCTGTATATACAGCCAAAAAAGTCCCTACAAAATGCGCTGTGTCCAGTAAAATGTCTTCAGTGTAAACAGTAGAATAACGAAAAGTTTAAGGACACTCCCCAAAGTAACAAAATGTCTTCATAGTAACTTGTGGAACGAAAACCCGTCCCCGCAACATGCGCTATGCACATATATATATATATATATATATATATATATATATATATATATATATATATATGCATTTCAAATACTTTGAAGACATCTGTATATACAGCCAAAAAAGTCCCTGTAATATGCGCTGTACCCAGTTGTTTACATCATAAACGAATCTTTGTAAATTAAGTCGTAACAATAATTATACCCAAGACTATACCATTTTTTGTAACAAGTTTTTTTATTATAAAAGCTCTCTCCTTTGGAAGGGGAGATCTAACATTTACTCAATTAATTGTAAGTGCAAGGGTAAGACAATAAGTTATATTTTAATTGCAAGTAGTTGTCATCCAAAACCCGAAAAGAAAGGTAATTATACCACAATAAAATATTGAATTATTTAGTAATTAAATTCCCGCATTTTTTTCTTTTGATAAAATACTCCACAAACCCCCCGGCGCATTCATTATTTGGTCCAATCGAACCGGATTGAAAGAGTATTTACCAAAAGAAAATATATATTTTCAGAATTGGCGAAAATTAATAAACATTGAGGACAACTAATTATTAAAAAAAAAATAGAAGCACAACCCCATACATGCAATTTGGTGTAAAACATTGGCTAAAATAATATACAGCGAAGATAAACCCAGGCAATTTGTGTAACAAAGGAGAAGGAGAAAAAAAAAAATCAACTAAATAAAAAAAGCAAGTAAAAGTATATATAAAAAAAGGTATGTTCAAATGAATTTTTTCCAAAAACAAAACTTGTGCATTTCGGTCTATTATGTATGTATATCTCTCATACAGTTAGTTTTTGTTCGCCTCAAAAATATCCCTCTTTAGTAACAACGAGATCCACATCTATACTTAACAGTGATCATATTTTGAAATTAAGCAATAATTACAAGTTTCTTAACTTTAGCAACATTTTATGTTGCTTAACATACATACTTGCAGACTTTTTAACATTTTTCTTTTAATAGTAGTATTTCTAGTAGACAAATGTCTCTTACAAGTGTCTCTTAATGATGTAAAGAAATCCAGAATAAACACATAAAGTGAAAATAATATTGTGTGAAATTCTCTGCCAACATTTATCGAAGACGTTCATACGTTTAAGAATAAGAGAAAACATTTAAAATTCTTTCTGTAAACCGTGTTACATTCTCTTAACATATTATTAAATTATTAACCCCTTCCTCTACATTATCAATAATTGTTTAACTTTTGAATACAAAATAACTCTATTTCATAATATTAGTTTATCACAACGTTAACTTCTTTTTACAAATATATCAAGTTGCCTGAAACGAAACAAACAAAAAAAATTCGAAACTAAGTGCAAAAAAAAGTTAAATCTTTGGAGTTTATATACACCCAACAAATTTTGTAAGTAAAACCAACTAAATACTGAAAGGCCTTACTAAATTATTTTCATTTGCTTTGAAATTTTCTCATTTATTTAAAACAACATCTGCAAAAGGCCATACAAATTACTTGTCTCAACGGATTATCCATCTATTTTTCAGTACTTTCAGTTTTAATTTTTGTGTAGTTTTATTTAAATAACTGACGAAAAGTTAAGAATATATGTTTTTTTTATAAAAACAAATTAATTTTTTTTTACTTTTCAAAACAACAACTACGGAAAATAAGTACAATAATAATAGCTGAGTGTACTTGTACCTCAAATTGTGGTTTAATTTATTAAATTAATTTAACAATTGCTTTGATTTTTTTTATACACATGTTGAACATATTTCATACACGTTTCGTTTGGTATTTTCAAACTCCTCTTCTTACAATTTTTTTATATTGAATATTTTCTATATTAATCCAACTTACTCGCATCATGTCGAATTTAAATGCATTTATAAGAGCATCTGACCGTGTTGTCGAATTCTCCACCTATTTTTCGACTGTTCCTCAAGAGGAACACACAATTCACACATTAGCAGTACAAAAGGATGAGATGGTTCATCTTTGGGCTGCGCTTCGCTCCATTTATGACTCACTTTTGGCTCAGATTGGAACTCTCGAAACTGATGTTGACCTCGAGACTGTTCAAAATAAATTCTTTGTTGCGTATAACGCCTACCTTAAAGCCTTATCAACAGTTAACGAGCTTGTTGACCAGTTAACCAAGAAGCCGGTCGCTGTTGACGAGCCGTTTGATATTCGGACATTGCCAACTCCGAATATCTCTCTACCCCCCTGTGATACTGACATTTTCTATGGAGACTACGTTTCTTGGCCTACTTTCAGAGACATGTTCTCTGCTCTCTACAAGAACAATCCTCGATTAACCCCGGTAGAAAAACTGTGCCATTTACTTAAGAAAACACAGGGAGAGGCTCGAGATATCGTAAGAACCTGCCCACTTACAAATGCTGGCTTTGAGATGGCTTGGATGAATCTTGTTGATAGATACGAGAATGAGAGGGTACTTATTAATGCCCAGCTTAAGACTCTTTTCAATCTGTTCCCTATTTCAAAAGAATCTGGACCCAGCATAAAAAGCCTCCAGCGTACAGTTAACAACTGTGTTACGAACCTCTCTTTACTAAATATAGAGACTAATAATTGGGATGTTATTTTCATATATATATGTTCGAATTGTCTCCCCGACATCACTTTAAATCTATGGGAGCAATCCCTTCGGAACAGTTCCGAACTACCTACATGGGGACAGATGGACTCATTCCTGACCTCCAGATACCAGGCTTTAGAATCTGTAGCGGACATTAGGTCTACAATAACTACAAACAATTCTAATGCGAAAAGCCCCTCTAATAAAAATCAGAATTGTCGTGACCCAAGGAAGCTAAACAGTTATCATACTAACGTAGTTTCGAATAAATCGATGAAATGCTCCCTTTGCCGAGAGTCTCATCCTCTTAGACTATGCACTGTATTTCTAAAAATGTCAGTGGATGAACGTTTTTCTACAGTCAAAACCCAAAAACGTTGTACGAATTGTCTGGCAGCATCACATGACAGTAAAAAATGCAGAAGTCAATATGTTTGCAATTTATGCAAACAAAAACACCATTCCCTCCTTCACCGTACATCAAATGCTAAATCAAACCAAGTTTCTGATAACCATCAGAATCCAAACATTTCAGCTTCGGCTGCCCTGAATTTTAGCCCGAATACTCTTCGTGTTGCTAACCCGCCTATTTTGGCTGACCCTGATATGCAGTCAACTTCTGCTGCAGCTCGCGTACGTCAATCGTACTCGACCCGCTTACAGTCCACTCCATATTCTTCCATAATACTTGGTACTGCTTTAGTGGATGTTTGCGTAGGGGATGTTCGGTGTAAAGTTCGTGCACTTATTGACCCTGCTTCTGAAGCCTCTTTCATTTCCAAATCACTTCAGATAAAACTTTCGTTACCATCTAGAGCCTCGCAAACTGAAGTAATTGGTCTTAACGGCTCCTCAACCGCCACAGTAAGCGAAATTTGCTCCATTATGATTGGGTCTGAATTCGAAAAACAATTTTCAACCGAAGTCGATGTTTTTGTTGTCAGAAAACTCACTGGTCAGTTACCGTATCATTCTCTGCGCTCGTTTATCCAGTCTAACTTTAAGGATCTACGAATGGCAGACATTGACTTGCATAAAGGTGCCCCCGTAGATATACTTCTTGGAGGTGATATTTACCCACGAATCCTTCGCGATGGAGTTCGATGGGACAACGATCAAAACCTTGTGGCACAAAGGACAGTTTTTGGTTGGATAGTAACTGGTAAAGTTTCTTCATCCTTCCAAGGTCAAACTATTTCTTCATTTGTTAATAAAGTTGAACTCAACCGTCAGCTTACTCGTTTTTGGGAACTAGAAGAAGTTCCAGAAATAGCTCGTATATCTGAAGATGATATCTTTTGTGAGGACCTCTATCAGCGGACCACATACCGAAACGAAAAGGGTCGTTTTGTAGTCTCTCTTCCCTTTAGAAGGGAGTTCCCCAATAGTCAAACCCTTGGTCACTCACGTAATAACGCTTTATCGCAATATCTTCGCAACGAAGCTCGTCTAATAAAACAGCCCATAGCTAAATCAAACTATGATCATGTCATACTAGAATACTTAACTCTCAGCCACATGGCTAAAGTTAACCCCGATTTGTCAGCTACTCCTAACACTTCATACTATCTCCCCCATCACGCTGTCATGAAACCCGATAGTACGACTACGAAACTTCGGGTAGTCTTCAATGCATCCACCCCCTCGTCAAATGGCGTAAGTCTGAACGACATATTATTCCCGGGGCCCGTATTACAAGCTGACTTAACCATACTTATTTTAAGATGGCGATTGTTCCGATACGTCTTTAATGCCGATATCGAGAAGATGTATCGACAAATTCTAGTCGATAAAGCTCACACCCCATTTCAGCGCATTTTATTCCGTAATTCACCCGATGAAGAGCTTTGTGATTTTGAAATGAACACAGTTACCTTTGGCGTAAACTGTGCCCCTTACCTTGCAATAAGAACATTGCTGGAACTAGCCAAACAATGTGAACCGCAAACCCCCGTTGTCTCGAAAATCCTCAGACATTATATGTACGTCGATGACGTATTATTTGGTTCTCATGATCTGAAAGAAGCCATTGACGCTCGTAAAGATTTGGTTAAAGTTTTAAGTTCAGCTGGATTTTCTCTTAGAAAATGGACAGCCAATAATGACTTCCTTTTACAGGATATACCCCCCGAGCATCTATTAGGCGCAGAGTTTCTGAAACTGTCCGACGCATGTACCTCGAAAACCCTCGGTTTAAGATGGAACGCTGGAAGTGACTACTTCTATTTCAACCCCATAAAGCATCCTAATGATCCTGTCTTCACTAAAAGAGCAGTTTTATCAGAAATTGCAAAATTATTTGACCCCGCCGGATGGCTTGCTCCCAAAATAATTGTTGCAAAAATTATAATGCAACAAATTTGGAAGGATAAAACTGATTGGGATGAAATACTTAAACCTCTAACCTTGGCTCAATGGCAAAACTTCCTTGATGATTACCCAAACATCGAAAGAATTCGAATCCCCCGCTTCGTTGATTATGAACCCTCATTTTCTGTCGAATTTCACGGCTTCTGCGACGCATCGGAGAAAGCATATGCTGCTACTTTGTATCTCCGAACTGAAGGACAAGATGGTAAAGTTTGCACCAATCTTTTAGCTGCAAAAACAAAGGTAGCCCCCGTTAAATTTGTAACTCTCCCCCGATTGGAACTTTGTGCAGCCGAGTTGATGGCAAAAATGTTCAAGTCAATCCGAAACCAATTGAATATTGTAAATTATCGTACATATATGTGGACAGACTCCACTATCGTACTTGCATGGCTGCATAAACCTTCTGATCAATGGAAGACATTTGTTGCGAACCGAGTTTCGTCAATAGTGGAAGAATTAGGAAAAGACATTTGGTCACACGTTAATTCAAAGGATAACCCTGCTGATCTAGCTTCTCGTGGTATCACAGCTCGTGAGCTTATAACTAACGATTTGTGGTGGCATGGGCCTTCGTGGTTAAGACTGCCACATTCAGCATGGCCTCAAGGTATTTCAAATCTGGAAACCCAAGAAGAGATTCGTCGTGTTCGAACTTTTATAACACAAGTATCTGACACTGATATTCTAGATAATTTTTCGGATCTTGGGAGAGCTATGAGAGTACTTTGCTACGTCTTTCGTTTTTTCCACTCTATATCACCCAAACATAACATTCATTATCAAACCTATGAGCTTCACCATTCTGAAATGAAACATGTTAAAAATCGTTTGGTGTTGATGTCTCAAAAATTGTATTTCCCAGAGTATGATATTCTCTCCCGTGGCTTGTCATTACCTCGGAAAAGTGGTCTTTTGACTTTCAATCCTTTTGTTGATCCTGCGGGTTTTCTTAGAGCGAATGGTAGACTCTCTCAATCCCCCATGCTTACATATGATGAGAGATTTCCCAAGATATTGCCATACAAAAGTAAATTTACTCGTTTATATATTGAGTTGGCTCATAAATCTTCAATACATGGCGGAAACTCATTACTGTTGCGGCTGATGCGAATCGAATTCTGGGTTCCAAAGTTAAAAAACTTAGCGAAAATGGTTATATCCAACTGTAAAGATTGCGTCTTGCAAAAACGAAAACAAAGCCAGCAAATTATGGCTGCCCTTCCTGCCGAAAGAACTTCACTATCACGTCCCTTCACGAACACCGGAGTTGACTTTGCAGGCCCATTTGACATTAAGTCCTATGCAGGTCGTAGTTGTAGGGTCACCAAAGGATACGTTCTTGTCTTTGTTTGTTTCGCTACGAAGGCTATACACTTAGAAGTTACCACTGAAATATCTACTTCTGCCTTTATGGCAGCATTCTCACGTTTTTTCTCTCGTCGCGGTTGTCCATCTGCTATGTACTCTGATAATGGTACTGCTTTTGTCGGCGCTGCTAATATCCTTGCCAAAGATCATGCTCAGTTTCTCTCTTTAGTCCGGCAACATCTTCTATCTCGATACACCTTCCAATCTTTTGATTGGCATTTCATACCCCCAGGTGCTCCCCACATGGGTGGATTATGGGAAGCGGGTGTCAAGAGTTTTAAAACTCACCTTAAAAAGATCACCCACGCCCAAAAATTTACATTTGAAGAGTTTTATACAATGCTTACTCGTATTGAAGCTTGTCTGAACTCACGCCCACTAAGTCCAATGAGCGAAAATCCTTCAGATTTTTGTGCTCTTACTCCTGGTTACTTCCTCATTGGGGCACCTCTCTTAGCACCCGCTGAACCTGATTCGTCCCATCAATCGGTCAGTCATGCAAACCGATGGCAAAAGTTAAAGATACTCCACCATCACTTCGCTCTCAGATGGAAAGAAGAGTACGTGAAACAATTACATAAGCGCATCAAATGGCAATACCCTCAACGTGATTTTGCTATCAATGACCTCGTAGTAGTTAGACGCGATAATTTACCCCCAAATCAATGGCGACTTGGCCGCATAGAAAAGGTTATTCGCGGATCTGATTCTAGAGTTAGGGTCGCTGAAGTTCGTACCTCCAGTGGGCTGGTCACGCGACCTATAGTTAAATTAGTATTGTTACCTCCCTATGAACAACAATAACATTATTCTCTATATTTATAGCCAAATATGTCAACACTGCCCCGACGCCTAAAGACTAATCGGGAAACCTCCCAGGAAGTCACACAAAATCGACAGCAAGAATCGTCTTCACTCCGCCAACGAAAACTGAAAGACTGTCGATACTGTGACTCGGATCATCCCCTCCGAAAATGTTTTCAATTTAGACGACTCTCGGTCCAAGAAAGAATGAATGTGGTCCGAAAATTTCGTTACTGCGTGAACTGTTTGGCACATTCACATTTTTTGAAGAACTGTCGAAGTCGTGGCAAGTGTAAAATTTGTTCATTAAACACCATACAATGTTGCATCGGGATAATCCGAAGATTCATCAA
Source organism: Eustalomyia histrio (assembly GCA_949748255.1). Classification (NCBI taxonomy): domain Eukaryota; kingdom Metazoa; phylum Arthropoda; class Insecta; order Diptera; family Anthomyiidae; genus Eustalomyia; species Eustalomyia histrio. The sequence continues at coordinate 96,436,147 of OX456527.1, read as the reverse complement.
CATACACCTAAGAAAAACCGTCGTGTCACCAATAAACGAAACCGTCGACAACAACAACACCAACAACGTAACAACCACCCTACTATTCCAATGGGAACTAATTATTCATCTGGCTCACCTACAATCGTAATAAATGTCACACCGAAGTGAATAATCGTAATTATAATGATTTTTTTTATACTCGTAGTACATATACATATTAACAATGAATTTTCCTTAATTTAAATGAATTTAATAATGGTTACAACCATATTTCTTTACATAAATTTATATCATTTCTAACATTCCAAACCATCCTTCAAAGTGTTGCACTCTTGCAAGGGGGGCGGAATGTTTACATCATAAACGAATCTTTGTAAATTAAGTCGTAACAATAATTATACCCAAGACTATACCATTTTTTGTAACAAGTTTTTTTATTATAAAAGCTCTCTCCTTTGGAAGGGGAGATCTAACATTTACTCAATTAATTGTAAGTGCAAGGGTAAGACAATAAGTTATATTTTAATTGCAAGTAGTTGTCATCCAAAACCCGAAAAGAAAGGTAATTATACCACAATAAAATATTGAATTATTTAGTAATTAAATTCCCGCATTTTTTTCTTTTGATAAAATACTCCACAAACCCCCCGGCGCATTCACCAGTAAAATGTCTTTAGTGTATACAGTAGATTAATTAAAAGTTTGAGGACGGTCCCCAAAGTAACAAAATGTCTTCATAATAACTTGTGGAACGAAATCCCGTCCCCGCAACATGGGCTATGCATATATATATATATATATGTATATATTTTTGTCTCAGGAAGACCAATAGTTTTGTTCTAAGATCCATTGACCTCAAGGGCCCCGTTGTAGTTCTTACCCCCAAATCTCATTTCCTTCCATCCTAATATGCCACCCTAATTTTAGAAAAGTAAAGCTCGCAAAAAATCATAAAACCTTTGCTAAGGAAGTATTTCGATAATTCCAGCACAACTATTTAAAATTTTTTTTTATAAATTTTTAATGCGGAATGTAGGGGTCACATTTTTAAATGTTTCCTAATATCTTCAGTATTTCCAATCGGATGTTAAAATATGATATATTAATGTTCTTGTGTCAAAAAACTTCCATATGGTTTTCTACCATACTTCTTATGGTTTTTTGCGAGCCTTAATTTTCTGACATTAGGGTGACACATTAGGATGGTAGGAAATTAGATTTGGGTGGTAAGTACTAGAAAGCGAAACTTGAGGTAAATGGACCTTAGAGAAAATATTGGTCGACATATCACGCTTTAAGATCGGACTGTAAATACGGAAGATATTACGAAAAATTTAAAAAGGCGACCCCTACGTTCAGCAAAAAAAATATATATTTTTTGTAAATTACCTTTCAAAAACACTTTATATTCGCTGGTGTACGGCGAACTTTTTTTTCTGGTACGGTCTAATGTCCAGAGTTAAAGTCATCGTGCCAATGACCAATAACAAAAATATCTCCAATGCAGTTATTTTACTTATTCCAATAGGTCCAAAATGCATTTATGAATTATTTTTGGTAATATATGTTTCTTAATACGGGAAATTACTTTAAAAAAAAACTGTCAAATAAAATCTCTGTATGGAATATTTGTTGTATGAGATGATTTTTTGATTGGATCTGTGGCTTGATGATTGGCTAGATGCCTTCAACTCCGTATATTTTTAGGATCCTTATTTAGAGTACCAGTTAATGGCTTAGTGCACATTGTAAAAATGAAGCTGATAAGGAAATTATCCCGGTCGGTTTCGGCTATCTTGTATTTCAGATATATAAAAGCGGAGCAAAAAATAAGTCACCCGTATTTTGTCTCGTTTAAGATTGGAATTAAAATAACCATTTTTGAAATTTATATAATTTTCTTATTATTTCAAAGAAAACTATGAACAAATTGGTTATCAATTTTCCACTTACGCTAATTATACCAACATCCTGGATCTTATAAAGTTCGGTTATGCGATTATGTCAGAAAAGCTTTCGGTTTTAATACCAATATTGGGATTATTATGAAATAGAATTTTATTGTATTATGTGACTTAAGCCGTAGTTAGAAAAGCCTTAGAGAAGAATATACTTAAGACCATCCTCAAAACCTTTATTAGGCATAATGCAGAATTATAAAATTTTATGAGGACTATGATTCTAGTTCTGGGATTTATATAAATTTAATTTTGGGGATTACGGCTGAAAATGTTTCGGTTATAGTACCAATTTCCAGTTTGGCAATTATGTCCCAAACATTTTTGTATAGAATTTCAAAATTGGAATTTGGGGTTATGTCCTTTGAAGATACATATATTATGTCACTGTTTAAAAAATATGTCTGGACAAATTCAGTTTTAACAATAAAAAATATATATATTTTTTTAAAGATTTATTTTAAAGGATACTGTTGTTAATGCGCTGGCAATAAATGTAAGATTGGTCTCAAATTTTTTTTCTTGAGTACTTTAACGTTGATAAACCAAATGGTAAAAATTTGTGGGTAAATAGGTTAATATATGTAACCAAGGGCTGTATAAAACAGGATGTACAATATGCATTATGTACATCCTGGTTTATACGGTCCTTGATATAGCTACTAATATATTTTGGTTACCTGTAGCAACCTATCTTAAGGCAGAACTTCTCAACAGTTTGTAAAATCCTGCATAGCTGATGGAAGTAGCCGAAAATAAATGTGATAACTAGCAGTAGTCAAACAGCGATCAAGAAACAAGAAAAATATCAGTCAGTGAGTGGCGGGCAACAACAAAAGAGCATATTCTCACTAGAGAGACTACATATCACATTATACTCCTTGTTTTTGCATCATCTCCGTCAATCAAATGTTCAGGGGCATGTCGCAAATATTTCGACAGAACCGTGAGAAGCAAAACCTCTCGAGATTTCCGTGCACGCAAAGAAAAATCAAGGTTGGAGCAATCATATTCAAAGAGCATCATATATTTTTGGAATTATGATTGTACCAACTATATTCGTACTATAATACAGTTATCATATTATGATAATAAAATAACCATGTATTTTACCATAATAGGGTCCCTACAGTTATATTATGACTCGAAACTATGAAAAAGTTCTTTAGATTTAAGAATATTTCTTTAAGAAATGTTTTTCCTAAATAAAAAATTTGATATCAAATAATGTTTTATAAACACTGCTGATTCTATGGACTTAAAAAAAAAAATACTTCAAAAATATTTTTAAATTCTAAAGCCTTTGAAAATAAAAAATATAGATTATATTTTTCGAATGGAAAAATTATTAGAATGTAAGGAAATTCTTATGATTATTTTTAGGTAATCCTTAGAGTCTCAGAATTTTTCTATTAGAAAAAGTCCTTCGAATCTAAGAACATTTTTGTACTAGAAAAGTTTTTAGAATCGAAGTTTTTTTCATGATAAGAAGTTCTCAGGATCTAAGAATGCAATTCAATGAAAGGCCTTGGAATCTTAGTTTTTTTTTTACGTATATATGAATTTTTATTCTGAGAATATTACTTAAGGGAAAACTACATAGAATCTTTAAATGTTTTTATCAGAAAAAGTTCTAAAAATTTAGTATTTTTAAAACTTTTTCTTATAAAAAAATATTTTATTTATATTCTAGTACTTTTTCCACAAGTGAGTCGTTATTTTACAAGAAGTGAAATAACAAATACATTTTTTTTAGTAAATTTTTTATTTTACAGTTTATCTTTTTTAATAATTATATATTTAAAAATGTAGTTTTAGATCATAGAAATTTTTTTTTCAAATGAAAAAATTTTCTTATTTTTATTTAGTAATCATGGAAAATACGCAGAAAAAGTTATTAGACAGAAACTGAATGAAATGCAATTTCTGGTCCGCTACGACCTTCATCAACATTCTTCGTGCCCTTGAAAGTGCTTATTATAAATAACTCTATTTAACTCACAAATCAAAGGAAAAAGCTATTTATGCGAACAAATACAGGGTGGCGCAAAAATAACTTATGATGTTTTTTGGCTGTAATTTAAAAAAAAAAAAAATGAAAAACTTTGATTCTTCTTGATGATTATTTGGTCTTTTAATTTTTTTTACATCAAGTCGAGAATATGATGTCATGTAAATGGCCGCCGCCACAGTTGATTGTCATTTGAGCCCTTTTTATGGAATTTTCCATCACTTTGGCCAAAACTTCCGGCGATAGGTCCTCACATTCTTGACGGATATTGTCTTTAAGAGCTGCAAGAGTCTGAGGCTTATTGACATAAACCCGCGACTTCAAAAAGCCCCACAAAAAGAAGTCTGGAGCGGTCAAATCAGGCAATCTTGCTGGCCAGTGCAAATCGCCAAAACGGGAGATTAGGCGCCCGGGAAATGCATCCTTCAGCATACCGGTTGTGGCACGTGCAGTGTGTGGCATTGCACCGTCCTGTTGGAACCACATGTTTTCCAATCTCATTTCATCAAGTTGCGGCAAAAAGAACTCGTTGATCATTGCTCTGTAGCGCTCACCATTCACAGTAACCGTTTGGCCCGCGACGTCTTCGAAGAAAAAAGGTCCGATGACTCCTCCAGCGAAAACAGCACACCATACAGTGACTTTGAGCGGGTGTAATGGCTCTTCGTGGGTTACACGCGGATTTTTAGTGCCCCAGAAGCGTAAATTTTGCTTATTTACGTACCCGCTAAGATGGAAATGGGCCTCATCACTCATGATTATTTTTGATGAAAAATCATCTTCATTATTGCTCAAATAAATAGTCACCAATATTCCACGTTCTGGAGCAGTGTAGTGTAACATTGTTTATTAACGTGTATTTCGCATGTGTTTACTACACAAATGTCAAAACATTTGTGTTACTACACAAATGTTAATCGCAAAATTTATAGCATTTTCTGATAGGAGCATTACTTTTGCGCCACCTTGTACAGTTGATTTTTATTATTAAGTTTAATTGAAATTTACTTACTATTTTTGTGTTTTTTACATTCTCTTTTTATAACCGTATGTCCAAATCAGCTATTATCTAAAATTAAAGACATGTGTTTAAATTGTTTTTAGATATGTTCAAACAATTCTTTTAACCGTACCCAGTTATATTTAATAGTTAAGTTTTTATTTTTTAGTTCATATTTTTAAGACTTTTATGTATCAAAATGTATTTTTAGTCTGATTCGAGATTTTTTTCCATAGATTTTTCATAACAAAAAAGAAAATTTTTACATTTGAAAAAAAATATATATTTTTTTTATGAATTTGAACTAGACTTAAAATACATTTTATTGAAAAGAATTAAAAAATATAAAATCCTTATTTAGAATATTTTGACAGTGAATTTTTTAGACACTGAAAAAATAAAATATTGACTATAGTAATGATGGCAGTAACCATATTGATGGTTATAAAATATTTATAAGCCAATCACTTGGTTGTGACAACTATACCCGAATGCAACAAACATAATATAGTATCTGGGATCATGTTGCAAGCATGTTTTTTTCTCTGCGTGGGGACTTTTCTAAAATAACCTCATGTTTAGAGATGGAATTCTACCCGGTATTTACCTGATCCATGGGTAAATACCGGGTTAAAAAAAAATGAATACCTTTTTTGGGAATTTATTTGGGTGTTTATAAAAAGCATTTGGAATCTCGCCAATAAAGACATACGACAAATGGATACTTTCACAAAAATATTACCGGCTGAGGATGCAATCAATTTTGCAAATTCATTTGTGGAAGAACCTTCCACTGATATTACCCATTGTGCGTTTAATTATTTTCGGAGTGAAAATGAAGATGAAGCATTCAGCGACAGTGATTTCGATTTGATAATGTAATGTTGCTAAAATAAATATGTATATTAGGGTGGGTCGATTTGGCAATCAATATTGTGCTATCCTTACAAATCGGCCCACCCTAATATATATATAATATAGTTATTGCTTTAAGTTCTTATTTTTCAACTATGTAAGAATTTTTATTTTTATTAATAAAATTTAGTATAAAATTCATAAAATTTTACTGCAAAATTTTTTTGTTCAACAAATTTTCTACAACATAGATTATACCCACCTTTTTGGTAAATACCCGAATATTTACCCATTTTTACGCAATTTACCTATTTTACCGGGTATTTACCATTTGTCCATCTCTACTCATATTAGGATCGGTTCACTTCTAGAATTATTGTAATTATTGTGGAAGAGTAAATACGAAAATAAAAGACAGTACGAATGAATTAGTGTATAAGGCTAGTATATTGTAATTTTATTTGAAACATAAAAATAACCAACGATTCATTTCATTTGTCATTCTCTATCGCTAAGAAATAAGTATTCTGTGGCGAACCCAGGTTATTCCGCGAGATATAAGCAAACAGAGAAATTTCGTCGTTAATCCATTATTTAGAAAATTCTTAAAAAATAATGATTTTTAAACGGCCCATACTCTATTTAAAAGTCCGAAAGAGCTATAAGCTAGTGTAATAAAAGTTTTTTCTTAACATTTATTTTTTTTCAATTTTCCTTAACAAAATAGGTCATTTATTTCTTAAAAATCTTAGAAAATTATACAATATCCTAAAGACCATAAATGATAAATGAAGCGAAAAATGTCAACAACATAAATAAAAGAAATAGACATAAAGCATAATAAATTCCAAATAAATATCAATAATTGTTATTGCTGCTTAAAAAATTTAAATGTCTATAAAAACTCTACATAAAGAAACAAATAAAACAAAATATAAAGGAAATATTAAAAAGGTTATTAAAAGACAACCTTAAAGTTTTTATTGTTAGATTTAAAATGGCTTTTAACAAAATTAACTACAATAAAAAAGTAGCATCTTTAGTATAATTTTTCCTCTTCATTATGTTTATTATGAATAAATTAACGAAAAATGTTTTTTTTTTTCTTAAGAAACATGTTCATTTCAAAATGATATATAATAGATTTGACTCCTTATTCAATATAACATAAACAGGCAAAACCAAACACAATTTAAATAAATACTTAATGGAAACATCCCTGTCTAGAGTATTTTTTTTGTTTTCTTTAACATATTATCCCTAAGAGTAAATAAGTAATTTCTTAAATATTACTTAAATTTCATCAAAAACAAACAGAAGTTTTTTGATACTTGCTAAATACATATTATATGAGACTTAAAGTGGCTTTTTATACAACCCTTAGCAGTAGACTTAAATTAACAAAAAGCAACAGCAAAAAATGATTTTCGCGAAAATAAAAGAAGTTGCAAAAAAAAAAAAACAAATTAGCAAAATCCATTACATTTCTAACTCATCTTATTTTCGTGAATGTAAATGAAAGTCAAACTCCAGTATAAAAACGAATCCCTTTACCAAAATTTTCTACTACCTTTGTATGCTTTTCTGTATTAGAATTTGTTTCTTTCAACTAGCTTCTTTTTTTTGTAGCTAAATCCAATGTATTTAAGTAGAACCAACAAAAAAAAAATCTAAATAAGCTGCTACTTTTAAGTATGGTATTTTCTTTTTTCGTGAAACCTCTTCTTTTCATCAGACAAACATTAAGCTTTTATTTATTATTTTTAGAAAAATAGCACAGTTGAGTGTTAAGAAATAGCACTGTAATTTTTTTAAGAAAACAGTTTAGAGCAAAAAATATATTTTTTGTTATATTTATTATCCCTTTAATAAGGTGGGTATATTTTTTGAATCTACAATTTTTTCTTAAATGATTTAAATTATTTTTATATAAAAAATTATTTCAAACATTTTTGTTCCACCAAGTTTTCGTATATATCGTTTTCGTTGCGAAAAAGTGTCAAAATTAAAAACAAAATACAATAATTCCTTGAAAGGTCAGCTGCTTGTGTGACATTATTTTGCTTCTTATATTGGGTTTACAAGTTAATAATGTCGATTTTTTTTCTGGAAAAATGCATTTATTATAATAACAAAATTAATTGATACATTATTTAAAGTATTGCCTATCGTTAGGCACTATTTTTTCCCATCTTTAGCATATGGATTCCACGCCAAAAAAACTGCTCCGGTTTTGAGGTAAATAATGAATGAAGCCAATTTTTGATACCCTGTTCTGAAGTGAAGCATATTCCAGTAAGAGCGTTCTGCATCGACCGAAATAAATGGTAGTGCGAAGGGGCAAGGTCTGGGCTATAAGGCGGGTGAGCCAAAACTTCCCATCCAATGTTTTCTAAGTAGTCTTTGACCGGTCTTGCAACATGTGGCCGAGAGTCATGATGAGGATTATTGCCTAATGTCTGGTTGAATATTCTGCTCGTTTTTCTTCAAACGAATCAATTGTATTTCGTATAGATCCCCTGTGATCGTCTGATCTGATTTCCACAGCTCATAATACAAAGCATCCTTCTGATCCCATACAATACAGAGCATTACCTTGGCGCCATGGATATTCGGCTTCGGCGTTGATTTGGCTGATTGGCCGAGCTTTACATATGACTTTTTGCGCTTGGGGTTATCGTAATGCATCCATTTTTCATCAACAGTAACAATACGATGCAAAAATTACTTTTTTTTTTGTAGCGTTCAAGCAGCCTTTCAACGTCTCTCGGCTTCAATTCATATGAGACCCGATTTCCTTGCTTTTGAAGGAATCTAAATGATTTTAAACGTAGGGAAATTGCTTGTCGTGTGACTCCCAATGATAATGCAAGTTTTTCTTGCATTTAACAACAATCTTCGTAGAGTAATTCTGGCAATTCCTCATCTTTAAAATTTTTCGATTGAAAAAAAAAATTGTGTTTACAATTTGGGGTCCATTTTATACTGAAATTTAATGACAGATATTTAACCTCCAAAATACATCATTTGTTATTATTGACAGAAACCATATGTGTTAGTTATGCCATCTGTTGTCCAAATCGACATAATTTACTTGAACACCCAAAAGATATTTTGAAGTTCTACCCAGAGAAGACAAAAAAGCAAAATTCAATATATTAAAAAAAAAAGCAAAAAGTTGGAAAATTCACTTTTTTTAAAAAAAAGGACAAATAAAAAAAATATATATTTTTTTATGAAAAACGTCATAAACGTGAAAAAGCTATTTAAAGCTCAAAAATCTTAAGAAAAAGTAACTTTAAAGCTAGAAACTTGAAAAGCCAAAAAAGGCAAATTTGAGTTAAAAATTAAAAAAAAAAAAAACAAAACAAGAAAATTTGTCTTCTTTGGTTAAAACTTAAAGAATTTTATTAATATATAATTTGCGTATTACATAATACAACTGAAAAATGCTTTTCTGCGATTTCTGATGTAGCATACTAAGTGTGCCCTTAGTTTTGCGTCGACATATCATATAACATGAATGTTCCTAATATATTATTTTGGAGGTTATAATATCTTTTAATAAATCTAAGCAGATCTAGAGTTTAAGGGTTAATAGTATTTTTATTTAAAATTATATTTTAACCTTAAATTCTACTATTTTCCAGCTTTCTGTTGTAATTTTTTTCTGTTTATTTGTTAACTACACTGTTTTTGTTTGTTTGTTTGTATGTGTCATGTTACGTATGTATGAGAGTATTTGTTTCTTTATTTTTTGTTTATTCTCCATCCATTTGAAATTACAACACCCAAAGGTATAATTGAATAAAATGAGCAGGAATGAAAACAGTAAATGCAAAAAAAAAAAAAACAAAAATAATTTCAAAGATTACCTTCGTTTCTTGTGTGCGGTGATTTTGATGTTGATACTTTATTTTTTTTTCCAAACTTATTTTCATTTCAAATTAAGATGCGTTTTAAGCAGTAAAAGATAAAAAACAAAATATACAAACTGCAACAACGTTGTGTTGTTAATGATTTTTTTTTTAGCTACTTCTCAGTTTTCTTTCATCTCTTTACGATAATAATGTTGTTGAGATGCTGATGCCTTGTTGGGTTTATTTTTTTTTACTGCTAATAAAGTTTGTTCTTTTTGGTGGGATTTAATGTTATTTTTATTTCTTAAAGAAAATTAGTTTAAAATATAAACAAAAATCTGAGAACTTAGAGAATTGAATTTAATTAAAATTTTTTTAATGAAAATAGTTTTCAACCACTAAACTGTATATTGGTATTTAAAGTGCTACAATACAACTGTTAGATTTAAAATATTTCAATATGAAAGTTTTCAAATATTTGAAAAAATCTAATGAAAATCGTGACTTTTATACGAAAATTTTGATTTTTTTTGAGTAAAAATATTTAATTAATTTTATGAATTACCTCAGCAAAACCTTTTATTATCAAAAAAGTTGTAATGAAACTAAAATATATATGGTTTGGCATCACTTGGTATTAATTATTTTTGTTAAGCGAGTTATTTTTATAAGCAGTCAAGCTTAAGCGTGACTGATATGGGTAACTAGTTACTTTTTAATTAAGAATAAGTATGAGTTATATGTATAATTTACAAACTTGTAACCACTTATCTCTCAACTATTTTTTTTAGTAATTACTTTTTGTATTGAATGCACCGGTAGGTCAGTTGGTAGCGTGAATGCCAGGGTCGTAGGTTCGAGTACCACTAGATGCTCTGGTCTATTTTGCATTTTCTTGGTTTGCTTGTACTTGGTTTGGGTGTTATTATATAATTTTTAATTATATGATTAATTAGCTTAAAAGGCCGATCCTTAGTTGCTGGAATATATGAAGGAGAAAATTAAATTATTTTTTGCAAGGATCTTCCTCTTTTAAAAAAATTTGTTTTAGCATTTGCCGTTTGAGTTTCAGATTTCTGTCTTACAGGGCTTTTAGAGGTCTTTCACTGGGCAACTTTACCCTTTTCAGCGTACACTTATTTGCAAATTCTGAGAAATATCTCTTCAGTGAATAACACCATACTTCAGAATGTTTAACCATGGCGAAAAGTTTCCCGGAAATATTTTCAAGAATCTCGTTTAATGGATGTCTATATTTCATGTTTCTGGCTTTGGCCGTTGGGATGGTTGCTTAAGGGGACACTTTTATATATTTAACCCCATTTTTATAATTATTGGATATTTAAAAAAGAATCTTATAAAAGAATTAGTCCAAACATTTGAGAAAACATATTTTAAACTTCAGTTTTTCTTTATTTGATTTATTTGCTGCTCCCCTAAATAATTTTTAAAACCTTTATGTTTGTGAATGTCTCCAGCAAATTTCAAAGTTCTGTCCCCAGAGCTTTTGGATGGGTGATTATGGGACAATTTTTTCCTATTTAACCCATTTTTACCTCGCCCGTAGAAAATAAGCTCATAACCCAATAAATACATATTTAAAGTGATGAAGTTATCTTATCATTTAATTATCCAGTGACCTAAAATTTTAAAAAAATTAAATAGCAAAGATAAAAATTTGGTTGAACCTTTTTACCACTTACCTGGTGAAAATTACTCAGCCTGAATTATTCTATTTTAAATTTCATTTTAAATTTCCGCTCCACTTCGTTCCTTGTGTTTTATTTTTGCTCATTCCCTGTTCCATTCCATTTAAATACTCTTGTCTAGTGGTTCAATTTTATTCGTTGCCTGTTGCATTCCATTTAGATACCCTTAGCTAGTGCTTCAATTCAAATCGTTCCCCATTCCATTCCATTCCATTCCATTTAGTTACCCTGTCTAGTGTTTCAATTCCACTCGATCTCCATTTCAATCTTCTTGTCTAGTGTTTCAGTTCCACTCGTTCCCCTGTGGTTCCATTCCATTCCATTTAGTTACCCTGTCTAGTGTTTCAATTCCACTCGTTCTCAATTTCAATCTTCTTGTCAAGTGCTTCAGTTCCACTCGTTCCCATGTATAGTGGTTCAGTTCTACTCGTTCGCCATTTTATTATTTTCGTTTCATATGTATAGTGTCATGAATGGGAAACAATTTCACTTGCCTCCGTTCTATTCTATTTCGTTATTCTTTTCTAGTGCTAGTTCTTCTAGTGCGGTTTAATTACATTTCGACTTCCTGCTAATGTGTTTTAATTCCACTCGTTCCCTATTCCATTAGGATGCCCGCTAATGTAACTATTATAATGGAATTATCATGTCTCTAGTAAAATCGGTTTCGGCAATCCCTTTAAAATCTACATTTTTATCACGACCAAAAATTCAAAAAACATATTTTAAATTTCAAGTTGCTGTCCAAAGCTGTTTGGCCAGGCTGTAAAAAGGGTTTTTTAGCCTTTTTCAAAAATTTCGTGAGTTAATTACACCATATCCAAGAAATATGTTTTTTAAACTTAGGGTTCATAGCTAAAAGGAGTTTGGTCAGTCCGCAAGAGGCAGACTTTTTCCGTTTTTGTCCCTCCCCGTAGACATTTAAAAAAATTGCTTCTTGTCAGTGTTAAGCCCATACTTCAAAAAACAGTTTTATAGGATTTTGGGTTTCTAGCCAAAGAATGGATTCCCCCTTTTACCCCTACCCGAAGGGATATCCAAAAATTCCGTCTTAGCCCATACTCTAGCGGTTATCTGAATTGAAATTTTATTTATTTTACTTGTGTATGTTCCTTTAATGTATTTCTAAAGTGCTGAAGGCGTATGAGTAATATACTTTAATATTTTATTCATACGCGGTATTTTAAAAACTATTTATTTTGTTACTATTTATTTTAAATATTGGAATATATTTAGATAAGATTGTATTTTTTTCTAAAAGTTTTTCCTTTTGAAGGGATTATAACTATCTGAAAAATTGTGCAATGAACTTTTTATAATCGAAAAAAATTGTATATAAAAATTTTGCTAATTTTTATATATTTTATTAAAAAAACAAATATTAAAAGTATTAAATTCGGCTTTAACGATTTTTTTTACCTTTTACAGTATTTTTGTTACACAAGAAAATAAATCAAAATCAAAAATAATCAAAAAAAAAAAAAATAAAAAAAATAAAAAAAAATCAATCTGTGTCTGTTCCATAAATATTGAATCCTCGAAATCCTTTCCAGACTTACATATTTATTTATTTGTTAATAAGCTTTGCAAAAATTTTGTCTATTTATAGTTTTCCATCTGCCGGCCATTTTGTAAAATGACCATATTTTAAAAATGGGTATAAATTTGTGTAAAATTATTTACTTCAAAAGGGCATATTTATGTTAAGTAAATATTTTAAAAACTATATATTTTGTTACTATTTATTTTAAATATTGGAATATATTTAGATAAAATTGTATTTTTTTCAAGAAATTTTTCCTTTTGAAGGGATTATAACTATCTGAAAAATTGTGCAATGAAATTTTTATAATCGATTCTCCATGATCATAATTTTCTCTGAAACGTAAAGTATTTTTTATCCGATGCCCTTTCAATTGCCATTCATTTGAGTATAATATTGAGCTGATGGGTTCTCTTTAAGATTTTTACAAAAAAAAAAAAAAAAAAAAGGCAGCTTGTACACTGTGCAATGCCAAAAATTACAAAACTTGTTTCCACTGAATATTAGTTTTAAATGAAAGGGATTTAAAAGGGCATGCGATAAAAAATACTTTTCAGTGCGAAATCATGCAAAATGTTCCAGATATTTTTATACTGTTTAATAGCGCTTTATAATAATTTTTCTTATTATAATGCAGAACTGAATTAAAATTGAGCCTGTTAGTTTATCTTAATTCAGAGTAAGTTCTCCATAATCAATTAAAACTTATATTCACTACTTTTTGATACCTTTTGTTGCTAGCAAAGTCACTTACACGTATGAGTAATATTATTGTACAATATTAGTGTGATACTCATACGCCGTGTAGGTCATTTATTTACATCTAATCTATTGCCTATAAATGATTAGATTTTAACTCCCTTCACATTTTCTGCATACAATTTTAAGATATAAATATATTTATTAATCTTATTGACCCATTCAAAACAATTTATTTTCCTTTTTTTTTTGTTAACTCTTTCATTTGTTTTATTTTATTTTTATGATTGCCATAACAATTTATGTTCAACAACATTATTTTCAATTACCAGACATTGAGTCAACAAATGACACTATAACTATAAAACTATGAGAGAATAACAAATACACACACATCGTATGTGTATATACGCGCATGCAAAAAATAATATTAGCATTATCCTTAACTTTATATTGTATTGTAATACAATCAATCTTGTAGAGAGTAAAAAATATGTATTAAATTACACTAAATGTAACAAAATGTTTATGGGAGATCTGGAAATACACGTACACATACACACAGTGAAAAATTAAAACATTTGTAGATATTTATCGTGACTTTATTGGCAACAAAAAATGTACAATATAAAAATATATAAATTTCAATACAATTTATAACATACAAATAAACTGAAATGGACAATCTGTTCTATATATAAAGGAATAATGTGATTGACTGACTCACTGAAACAACATCACTTAGCCCAAGCTGTTGAAGCTAGAAAGTTGAACTTTGATACGTTTTAGACAACCGTTGAGACGGTATTTTTGCAAGTTCCCATGGGGTAGACCAAAAAGGGGAAAGTCTCTCTCATTATAGCCTGTTCAAACCTATTTGGCTAGTTATGTTCCCTGGACTAAGGACTAACTCATTAATGATTTGCCAGACGTGGTAAAGTTAGGGTTTAAAGGTCAAAAAGTGTCCTAACAGCTTGCCTAAACCTCTGGGGATAGGATGTTTAAATTTGATATGTAGATTAGTCCTCCTGCATAAATATAAGCTAAGACGGAATTTTTAAAAAATCCTTCGGGGAGGGGTAAAAAAGAGGGAAATTTTCCTTCTTGATGGTCTACCGAAACCATTGGTGCTGGGAAAATGAAATTTAGTACACTATATATTTCAATTATCTCAGGAGTACATGTGGTTGCGACAACAAAATAATTGGGTTGCTGCAAGCAACATATTCGGTTGTCAAGATGAATCTGTTTTCTCTATGAAGGCTCCTTCTTTGGCGTAGACATCTCTACTTAGACTAGATTTTTGGCAATTCCTACGGGGTGGTAAAAAAAAGGGGAAAGTATTCCCATTGAAGGCCTGTCCAAACTTCTTTGACTAAAAATCAAGAAATTTAATATATGTGTTCCCTGATGAATGGCCTAACTCACTGATAAGTTTAGTTTTAAATTTTTCGCCAGGGACTTGGAGAAAATAGGGGGTTCAAATGCCAAGAGTCTCCCCCTTAATAGCCTACCTAGCATCTGGAGCTAGGAGGTTTAAACTTTTAATGAAGGGTCCTTCCTTTGAAAAAAGCTACAGGAAGGGTCCACAAAGGGGAATATTATCCCACACGGGCTTTAGGAAATTTTAATGGGAAGGTGCAAAAGAGGTAAGTCCACCATTTGGCGACCTGTTTAACCACCTTTTGGCAAAAATAATTAAATGAAAATATGTCTTTGTGATGGATTTTCTGGAAAGATAGGGGAAAAGTTGCCCCGCCCCCTTGACTGCCAGCCCAAAAACGATTTGGCTTGAGGCATGATGATGTCATGAGTGGAATTGAAACGCTAGACATGAAGAACGAAATAGAATGGAGCGGGAAACAAGTGGAAATGAACTTCTGGATTGGGGAACGAAATGGAGTGGAACGGGGAACGAGTGGAATTGAAATACTAGACAAGGGGAACGAAATAAAATGAAGCGAGGAACGAGTTGAATTGAAATGCCAGGCAAGGGAAACGAAACGGAATGAAGAACGAGTGTAATTGAAACTCTAGACAGGGGAAACGAAATGACATGAAATAGAGAACGAGTGTATTTGAACCACTAGCCAAAGGAAATAACATGGAGTAGAAGGGACAAAGAATGAAATTTAAACACAAGGTAAGGGGAGCAAAATTTAATGAAACACTAGACCAGAAATTAGAATTGAAACAACAGAGAAGAGAAACTAAATGGAAGGGAACAGTGAAATTAAAATAGTTAGCACAGGCAACGAATTGCAGTGGCTAGAAACCAGAAATTTAAAATGTGTTCTCCACTGAGTTAAGGATAATTTTAGAATTTTCCCCTGGAATATGATGAAAAGGTTGTTTAAAATAGGAAAGTCTAACCCCTTAGCGCTATGCCCAAAACACTTTGAAGTTTGTGCTTTTAAATATGTGTTTCTCTGGATTTTTAAAAGATCAGTAAGCTTTTATTAATTTTCTTCAGGTTCAAAGAGTTCAGGTTTTTAGACCAAAAATCTGAAATTCGAAAAAATCTGAAATTTGAAATGTGGTGTATGTACTCACTTTCAGATGCTTTACTCTTTGGAATTTCTTATGAAAACGTAGTAAAAAAGGGGTTAAAATGGAAAATAGTCCTGCCTTGATCATTCATCCTAAGTCCCTGGGGATAAGATTTTGTAAGTGGCAAGCTTGCTGCTACTTCGCTGTAGACATCAACATAGACAGAAGTTTTGGCAAGCACCGATTACACTCACAAAAAAGTCTGTAATGGCAACTGAAAATTATGCTGTTATTACGGGAAATTTCGCTAATTTGAGCCCAGCGGTATTTTTTGCTAATCTTAGCAACACATATCTGCTGACGTGTAGTACAATGAAATTAGTAGAAAAATTAGCAGCCGCTACTAAGTTTTAGTAAACTTTTTGTAAAGTGGAATTTTAAATCTTTTTGCAAAAATCAGCAAAAAAAATTACTAATTATTATTAATATTTGTACAAAATTTTAAATATTTTTTTTTATCGAGCAACAAAATTTTTTTATTTTATTTATTTTTTAAAAATTATTTTATACATAATTAAAAAAAATAAAGGCTTAAAAATTTTAAAAATTTTTAAAACATAAACGAATTTATCATTTTGTTTTATTTTGGTAATTTCGGTTTTGAAAAATATTTTAGTCAATTTTTTTGTTTACTTTTAAGATTTTAAGAACCAAAAAAACTAATTAGTGCTATTTAAATGGATTTTTTGACATGAGTTGATATATTCACTTCCGATGTAACATTTTAAGGCAATTTAAGTTTGTATGTGTAAGTTTTAATTAGAAATAACATTTCCTTCAATATCCACTTTTTTAAAATTAATAATTTTTTTTGTTAATTTTAGCAAATCGGTTTTCAAAAATTTGTGAAATGATTTCTGAAATAAGTAACAAAAATTTGTTAATATTCTGTAAAAATTCTGTAATATGTAAAATTAAAATAGCAAAAATATTTGCAAAATAATAATTTTTTTTACTAAAAGTCAGTACAAAAATAGTAAAGTGGGATTAAAAACCGTTTACTTTTTTTCTGAGTGTAGAAAAAAAGAGTCTGCTCCTCAATTTCCTGTCCAAACCGGTAAGTCAGGTGCTTAAAACTTCAGCTAAAAGAGATTCTTTAAAGAAAATTATAGAATTTTCCGATATTTAGAGCAACCGGTAACGAAGTACCGGGCTTTTAAGCTATATACTATGCAAAATAATTTCTAACTGGGAGTTTTGTTATTCCCAGATATGTAAAATAGTTTTGTTTATTTATTTATTTTGATTGATACTTTTTGTTAAGGTTAAGGAAAGGAATTATGTACAAAATAAACAAATTGTTTATGCTGAACTTTTAAAGAGGCATTTTTTTCTAAAATTTTAAATTTGTATTTAAAAAATAGATTTTTGTTTTTCATAACAATTTCGTTGCGCCTTAGATTTTAATAAAATTTATGTAAAGAAAATCATAAAAATTTGAAATTTATTTACAGACTTTATAGAGTACTATTTTGGAGTATTTAAATCATCTCTTTAAAAGCAAAAACAAAATATCTACTAAAACTGGCTGCCATAAATAAAGCTACAGATTTTCAACTTCATTCCCTTAATAAAACAATTTTATTATTGTCCCCCATTTTTTTTGTTTTTGTTATTTTCCAACTAATTCATTCAATCCTTTTGTGAACTTTGTCATTATATTTAAAAACTCTTTAATTCTTTTATAACTTTTTCAACACAATAACAGCACATAAACATTTACAAAACGAACACTGCTAAAACATACATTTGCACAAATGTTAGTTCAAAGTTCAAAATTATAATAAACACTGCCAGCGTCAACATCATGAAACACCACGACATTCAAAGTAGCCATACTACGATATAACAATATTCCTATAAAACAAGCAAAAGTTTAATAGAGAAAACTTACAGCAAAATATTCACGCCATCATAAAAATAAAGTACTTGTTGTCGCCTTTTGGTAGGTAACATCTATGCAACAACAAACAGAATTGAATGAACAGGAAAATTTCTGCTAGAGCTGATGTTACACTTCCTCTGACATTTTTTGCTTTTTTTTTTTTTGAAAGAAAATAACTTACTTAGTTTTTAAGGCTTCTTTAAGCTGTTCAACTAATACCAACACAAATAATTATTTAATTTATTCTCTTGACAGTAGAAACAGTAGTAGCAGCAGAAACAACAATTAAAGTAACAATAACTTTAATACAAGAATAACAACAACAACAACAGCGTCATCGACATTAACATTTTCTACAAATTTTCGCCTGTGTTGTAAGTTGAAATTCATTTCAAAATTATATTGACGTTGTTCGTTTTTTTTGTGTTTTTTTTGTTTGGTTTGTATGTATTTGTGTGTTGGTATATTTTTTGCAATATTTCAGTTAAAATACTTGAAAAAGGTGGTGGCTGTTGTAAAATTTTGTTGTTTTTGTGAAAACATTAAGTACATAATCTTAAAATTTTACAGTTTCATATATTTAGTAGTACTACAGCCAGTTAACGGTTTATTGTGCAACCCTTTTGTTGTTTAGCGCGTGTTTTTGATTGCCATGAATTTAAGTTTAAATTGAAGTCATTTTCGTAGCCAATTTCTCTTCTAAACACTCACATACTTGTGATGTGAAATGAAAATATGCTTACTTAAGCAGTGGGGGATAAAAAAATAGCATTGCAAAATTTATAAAAAATTTCGTAAAATCAAAAAAAAAAAAAAAAAAAAAAAAAAATTAAATATAGAAATTTTGGTCATTTCTATATATTTTATTAAAAAACAAGTATTAAAAGTATTAAACTCAGCTTTAACGATTTTTTACCTTTTACAAAAAAATAAATTAAAATCAAAAATAATCAAAAAAAAAAAAAATAAATAAATTAACCTGTGTCTGTTCCATAAAAATTAAATCCTCGAAATCCTTTCTGGACCTACCTATTTTTTTTAGTTGTTAATAAACTTTGCAAAAATATTGTCTATTTATAGTTTTCCATCTGCCGGCCATTTTGTAAAATAGCCATATTTTAAAAAGGGGTTTTTTTTTAAATAATTTTTTGAATAAACCGCAAACCGGGTTTTTTTGAAAATGTCGGTGTTTTTTTTAATATTCCAGCATTGAGCATAATTTTATAATCATTGTGCCGTCACGCATTTTTGGTTTGGTCCTTTTGATTTTTTTCCTTCTTTTTCAATAATATTACTATTCTTTCTCCCACATCTGTTACTTTATTTTAATTAATAATGTCGTTTTGTATGAGTGAGAAAGGACTTTCTCTTCTCATTACCATTGTTGTTGTTGTGGGTCGGTGGTAGGTTGGTTATTAACTGCTTGCCATATTCATTTGTGCCAGTTGCATTTTGGTAATTAAGTCAATTGTAGCAATTTTCAACGAAAGTTTGTGTTATATTTTTCATTTTGATGAGTTCAAATTAAGCTTTTTTATTCATATACACAGTTAGTCAGTCAGCCAGTTATCCCATTCATTTATTTACAATTTTTTTTTTAAACTTAATGAAGAGTATAATTAAAATAATGTGTGACTTTTTATAGTTTGTACATTGTCTTTTGTTTAAAATATAAATGTAAAAAAATATTTTTAATATAAAATAATTTTAATGCAAAAACTGTTCAAAGGATTTAAAAATATATAAATGTTTTTAATATATTTTTTTTACACAGAAAATATATTCATTGTGCAACCGAATTTTTGCTAATTAAAAGTTTTACTTGAAGTCACCGCTAAAAATTTACGTGTCAAAATACTGTATAATTTCGTTGAAAATAATGCCTTTTAATTGTGTCAGAAATATGTTTACTTGCAGCAACTTTATTATTCAGTTGGAAAGAGATTTGTTTGTGAATATTGAGAATTTATATGCAATACGCTCTATAAACCAATTTCAGGAAAATCACTTTATTTCTTTTTTAATATTTGTTATTTTTCTATGAACCATCATATTTAATTTTGCATGCAATATCCTCTATCAACCACATTAAGGTTATAGACTTATAAAAACAGTATTATAACTAATTATATTAAACAAAATTATTTCCTGTACTTAACATAGCAAGACCATTTAAATGCTTGTTTATTAATGTGTTCCTCAAGCAGATTAAAAAGAATAAATAACGGAAAATTATTGGAGAGTATTTTAAGATTTTTTTTTTATTGCGGAATTCATATTTAAATTTACAGAATTAAAAGTTCATGGTGGGGCAATATTGCAATAAAATTATTAAATAATTTTATAACACCGCTGAGATTTTTAAAATTGTTATAAATGGAGATTTTGGTTATTGGATATCATATTATTTGAAAATGGTCCTTGGTTTTTTTTAGTTTTTTTTTCACTAGACCAAAAATCCTTTTTAAGTAAAATATTTGTAAGGTTTTGTTTTTAATTGTGTCAAAATCTCATTTGGGACTTAGAATTAAAAATATATCGATCTTTCAAAAATATGCATTAATATTTAATATTAAATTGAAAGTGAATTTTGATGAATAATACAATAACTTACTTAACCGAGTTAAAGAACATGCAGGATATACTGAAACACAACCCTTACTTACTTGTGAACTTTTAATTCAGCCTAAAAAATGAAAACATATACATGATTTGAAGCTCGTTATATCACCATAATAAAATTACTGTTATAATAACTTAGTTCAGAGGAAGTCAAAGTATGTAGCAATATCAAATTCGAATTATATTGTTTCTTTTTAGTTGGTATGTTAGTAAATTGATATATGTTTAAAAAAACGTTGAAACCTTAATAAAATGCCAAATTATATTTAATTTTTATTTTGCAATACCCTCTATCAGCCAAATATAATAAAGTTTTTTATTTGCAATACCCTCTATCAACCATAGCTCCACTTATAACTTAAAATATTATATAATTTTTATACGTAGGATTTAATAGTCATATTTAAGGAATACTGAAGAATATAAAATAATTCATACTTACGAATTAAAGCATAAATCAATTTTTTGCCTCCTCTAAAATAATGTATTTTGGTTCATAGCGGATATTTAATATAAGCTCTCGATATAAATTAAAATTGCAAATTATTTTTTTTATTTTGCAATACCCTCTATCAGCCAAAAATAATTGAAATTCAATAGTCATATTTAAGGAATACTGAAGAATATAAATTAATTCATACTTAAGAATAAATCAGATTTTTGCCTCCTCTTTCGATACATAGCGGATATTTAATGTAAGCTCTCGATATAAAATAAAATTGCAAATTATTATTTTTTTTATTTTGCAATGCCCTCTAACAGCCAAAAATAATTGAAATTTTTAATTACAATACCCTCTATCAACCATAGCTCCACTTATAACTTAAAATATTATATTATTTTTATACATAGAATTCAATAGTCATATTAAAGGAATACTGAAGAATTTAAATTAATTCATACTTACGAATTTAAGCATAAATAAGTGTTTTGCCTCCTCTGAAATAACGTCTTTTGCTTGATAGCGGATATTTAATGTAAGCTCTCAATATATTTTAGCGGTGTACTAATATTGTTTTAATATACCTGAATAGTACAACACTTTTCATTATCAAATATTTAATTTTATTTTGCTGGAATTTATAACTTTTATTTATTTTTATTATTCATTTACAAAAAATTGCATTTATTTTAATTAATTTGTTTGATATACTGACATGTGTTTTTTTTTTATAATTTTCCTTTGCTATACAATGTATAAAAATGTGAAAAAATATAATGGTTTAAATATATATACTAAAAATGCCTTGACAACAAATAGCACTTAACTAAATTATCATGTATGTTACAGTTGTAACAAATGTAATATATATATTTTAAAATGAATATATGTATATCCTTGTATACAAAAATGCTAGACTTACAAATGTAAATTTTAAAACCACTGGTCTTTTGTTTGAATAATTACATTTTTCTTAATTTTTTTTTATCTTCATTAAAACCTACAGACCAACATGCTTGTAGTTAAGCAAATATAGAACTCACAAAAAGGTCAGTATTTAACCAGTCAAAAGTGGCTAAAAAAGTGTGTTGGTTTTTCTGTTTTTTTTTTTTTTTTTGCTAAAAAGGGATATGCATTCGGATAAATATCTAGGGAGATATCTGTATACAAACAATCCTCATTTTATTTGTATGGAAAATGAGAAACAAATTAAAATGTAGAGATAAGAATGCGAAACTTATTATTT
This sequence comes from Eustalomyia histrio, assembly GCA_949748255.1. Classification (NCBI taxonomy): domain Eukaryota; kingdom Metazoa; phylum Arthropoda; class Insecta; order Diptera; family Anthomyiidae; genus Eustalomyia; species Eustalomyia histrio. The sequence goes on along the minus strand of OX456527.1, from coordinate 96,413,785 downwards.
GAAATATGTATATAAGAGAGGCAGTTATTTAACGAAATGTCGAAATTTATATTTTGTGCCACATATGTGATGAGGGTATATATCAGTTTATCACATCGAAATATATGCAGGTCTAAAAACCTATATATACTTTATATATATATTCCTGATTCTTATCTAATTTTAAGTCGATCTAAATATGTCCGTTTAAACGTAAAAGGGGTTTCTCGTTTTTTTGCTATTTCTCCCGTGTGGTTTGGTATTAAATATGAGCAATATCGGCCTAGCAGTTAATAAGTTATAAATGAAAATGACAAGGAAGGGTTAAAGGTGAAGTATTCATCACTTTTTTTCATAGTGCTGTTGTTTTTTAAAAAACTCATTTGTATCTCAACTTTAATTTGTGTTTTAATATATCTATTAAATTTGGTCTTTCCATTTTTTTTTCTATGATTTTTAAAATAACTCAAAACGTCTTAACTACCCCACTTATTGGGTAAATTCGACGGGTTGATGTTGTATATTTGTCACACGGTAAAAAATTTTAGTTTATTTTTAATGCCGAGCCGGTGTATGTATATATATAACAAATCCGAAATAGAATTAAATGTATTCCATTATGGTATACTTATAAAGAGATTGAACGAGAGACAGTGAGAGAGAGAGAGAGAGTTTTGTTTTTAGAGCATAAAAGAAACATCAATATGTATTAGACTCTACACTTTACAAAGAATTGGATTAATACCATAAGGAATATATTGTATTCTTGAAAAGGTGTTATTTTTAAGACCCATTGGAATGAATTTTATACTAAACGGGTATTGTTTTTAAGCTAAACAGAACTGAAATTAACTCCATTTAGGTGTTATTTTCCACACCATACGGAATGAATTGTATACTAAACGGGTGTTGATTTTAATTTAAGCAGGACTAAAATTAACACCCTTTAGGTATTATTTTCAATACCCAATGGAATGAATTTTATACTAAACGGGTGTTGATTTTAATCTAGGCAGGAATAAAATTGACACCCTTTATTTATAAACAAATTTAATTTTGAGTTTTGTAATTTTTTAATTTATTTAATAATAAAGTTTTTAATGTAAGCCTTACTCTATGATATCCGGTCTTAATAAATCAATCGAAATCAATTCCGGCACCGTCCCGATTTCTAAATTGCAATTCTCTGCCTTCTACGTCGATGTTCAGTTTTTTTACACCTAAAGTAAAAAAAAAACTGTATTATAAAAGTATTTAACTCTTCTATAAAAGTAATCAATACTTACTTGAAATTACGATTCTATTTGAAGTGAAATCCACACATTGTGGTTCAACAATTTTTACAATTAAAAATTTTCACCAATTTTTACTTTCACGAACATTTTTACACTTTTCTTTTCAATGACTTTTCAACTTTTAAACCGCGTAGTAAAAATAAAAAAGATAACTTTAACACCTTCATCGGTATTAATTGTAAGAAATAGAGAAAAATGGAGAGTTTTAAACCAAAATAAGCTAGTGAGAGAGATAGAACTTTACACATGGTTTTAATTCTTTCTAGGTGTTGTTTTTAAACTTGAAGGAATAAAATTGTTTTAAGAGAGAAATTTAATTCCTTTTTGGCGTTAATATTAAACCGAAAGTAATAAAACAAAAATAAAAAATTTCTGATACTTGTTTCGGTGTTATTTGTAAACTAACAGGAATAGTTTTTATTGTTTTTTTGGTCTTATTTCTTTTCCAAGTAGTCATTAAAAATTCGCAATTTTTTTATGGTGTTAAAACAATTCCCTTAAGTATTTAAATTTATACCGTATGGTTTCAGATATAAACTATTTAGGTATTAATTTCAAATTTAATTCCAAAGAAGTTGACAATGAACACCGCTAAGTGTACAAATTAAACCAAAACTTTTTACTGTGCATGCAATAAATATAACTTTTCTTGTTGGAAAATATATATTTACATTAAATAATAATATTAATTTATTATTTAATTTCAATGAAAAAATTTTATTGAAAAAATTTCATTCGTTTTTAATTAATTAAAAGATGATAAAGGCTACCTTATTTAAAATATGTCACTATATAACAAATTAATATTACGTATACGTAACGCTCGTATATTTTTTTGGACCAAAAACAGTATATTTCACTGAAATTTTTTAAAAAAGCAGTAAATCGATTTGGAAAAACAGTACTTTTCGCAGTATATATTTTATTCAATGTAAAAAAAAAATTAACAATCATTTCCATCAAAATCAGCTTTTGTGATTGTTTTGTATTTGTCGTTTGAAGCAATTTGAATAAGCAATGCCGGCTTTGTTTTGAGGTAATTATTGAAATCAACGCATTTGTACTTCAAATTACATTTGACGACCAGAATCGCCTTCAATGTTTGCACATCTAATCGGTTTTTGTCTGACGTCCAAGTTTTGTTCACTGCAGAGAAGATTCGTTCCACTGATGCTGAAGTTCCTAGCAAACATAAAATATATTTAACGGTCGTGGCCATTTCTTTGAATTCGCAATCGGCGTTATTGAGATGAATAAATATCTCCACCCACCGATCCACAATCGAAACATTGCCTTCTCTCCATTGCATAATTTTGTCGCTCGTACAATAGTTTTTGATATATCGAAATTGGGTGTTCAAATTTACCTCATTTTCATTGGCATTGTACAAATTGTATTCGCTCACCTTGTTCATAACGGCTTCGACTTCATTCCATGTTGGTGTTTCTTGCAATACTGCCCACGCAAAAAGTTTCAGTGGTTCGAACGGTGCTGTCCATAAATGTAAATAGGAGAGTGCAGCGGCTGCGAAATTAGTTTAAATTAGTTTTAAAGTATTCAAATCAAAGCAGGCAAAATTACCGAAAAATCAGTGCGTATAGCAGCCATGTCAATCGAATTGTATCCATTGTCAATAAGTTTTTGCTTTTCTGCTACTACGCATTTTTAGTATTTCTTCGAGCTCATTTTAACAGTGTGCAACTTTGATTGCAGTGACACCTTCAGTTTTCAGCACATATTTCCCGAATAATTAGCCTGATGAAAGAAAAATAAATTAGAAAGAGAAGAGAAAAATTCTATATAATTAGAGAAATTGAATTGGCACCCCCAATGAAATTTTTTACCTGCTCTTGAACGAATAGCAACCAAAATTGTGATGATTCTTCACTGAAAAAATCCTTCAACTTTTTTTCTCCTCCTTCAAGTCCAAGAAAATACATTTGAAGAGCATCATAGAGTTTCAAAATACGCTTGATAGCTGATCCGAGAGCCAAAAATCGTATTTTTGCATATCCGAGCAGCCTGTTATGTTCCACTTCTTCTTCTTCACAAAAAGCTTTCAATGCTGTCATGCGTACAGTGTTAAGGTAGGAGTGAGAATATGTTTTAACAACATAAGCGTCGAATGGTATTTCATCACATGCGAATTTCAATGCATTGTGTGTTATGTGAGCGGCACAGCTGATGCCGACCAAATGTGGAAGCCACTGTTTTAATCGGTGATAAACATTATTCTTTCCGCCACGAGTTTCTCCACCAAAATTAACTTTTGCATTATCGCCACAGAAGCAGACGATTTTCATCCTCAGATCGTAGTCACTGGCAGTAGACGTTATTAGATCGGATATTAAGGTGGAATTTTCACCAGCTTCTTCGGTTAAATTCAAAATTTTAACGCGTACTCTGACAGTAGGGATAAAATATCGAACGAGCACAGGAAAAAGTTTGATATTCCCATGGTTTGATGCATCTGTGTAGATTGACACATTACTACAGTCTTTTAAATCTTCTTTAAGCAATTGTTGGGCGTGCGGCGCGAAAACATTGGTGACTATTGCTTGACATGCTTATTTTTGAAGTAAACAATATTATTGCATGAACTCGCTGTTCGTCGATTTTATTTCTTTTATCTATCGAAAAACAGTATTTTGAGGGAGAAAAGCAGTACGCAGTTTTTGATGTCAAAAAACAGTATTATACTGCGAAAAACAGTACAGATATGAGCATTACGTATACGTAATATTAATTTATTATTAAAATTATACAAATTCAAGCTGGCAATATTACCCCTCTAGGTGGTCTGTCATTCACACAACGTTATGTATTTTTTACACTTTTTAGAAATTTATTAAGAAATCGTAAAATCATTTTTTTAAATTATTGACAACGTTACGTCTTAAAAGCAATTTTTTTTGAAAAATCTTTAACATTCTAACATTCAATTATTTTTTGGAAAGCCGGAAAACACACAAACGTTTTTATCCACGACCACGTATGAAGTAAAACTGTGCAATTTGGGGGCAGGGGAGATGATCAGTATATTCACCAATTATTGATTTGAATTATTTAAGAACTCTCTTTTTACATGATAAATTATTTTCACATTTAAAAATGTATTTACCTGGATTTTTTTCACCTCGACAATGTTTTCTTTTTTTATTTCATCTGTAACAAAAATAGTGAGGAGGTTATAAAAAATTCATTAAAACCGAATATACCAATTTTCAAAACTAATATCTTTGTGGATGCCCACACCGGAGGAGCAGCCTACATGCCATGTTTCAAAATCTAACCTCCAATGTTTTTATTTGAAATACGAAATCTACACGCAGAAAAATAAATTGCCAACCGAATTGAAAAGTTTATTTTGGTTGCGACAACCAATAAATTCATAAATCTCGTCCGACTTGATAACTACTCCGTAGTAGGAAACTTAATGCGAAAATTATCTCATCAGTGACTAACCGCGTAATCCAGAGAATAAAATTTTTAAATTTCTGGTTTTTTACCCAAAGCGGTTTGAGCAGGTCCCCCTATTTTTACCACGTTCCTGGCAAAAATTCCATAAAGTGCCTTGTTGAAGAATTATTTATATATTTCCCTGTGTTAACTGTATTAATTTCACTTGTTCCCCATTTAATATATTTTTTTTTTCAACTGTCAAGTGTTTCAATTCCACTGACTCCCCATTCCCCCTTTATCAGTGAGTTAGCCCATCTCCAAGAAACACGCCGTCTAGGGAGAGACTTTTCCTTTTGTGCTCCTTCCTGAAAAAATGTCTAAAAATACTGCCTGAGCTAATGGCTGTCTCCCTTTGAACCTACATTTTTACCCCGTCCCTGGCAAAAATCCAAAAAAAATATTTAAAATTTCAGGTTTCTTGCTAAAGTGTTTGGACAGGCCGTCAAATAGAAAACTTTTGCCGATTTTGCTCCTCCCCCTAGGAATTTTCTGAAGTTCCGGATTGCCAGTAAGTTAGCCCATCTCCAAGCAAGTGGGAGCCTTTATCCTTTTTTTTGCTTCTTCCAGTAAAAATTTCTAAATACCAAGCCTGATCTTTTATTCACACCGGAGGAGGAACCTTCAAATTTTAACTTTCTAGCTCCAGAGTTTTGTGCAGATCATGAGTTAGCCCATACTGTATTAAACATGTATTTTAGTCTTTAAATTTCTAGCCAAAGGGGTTTGGGCTGGCCGTCAAGGTGAAGACTTTTCCACTTCTTGCCCATCCTCGTGGGAATTTCCAAAAATACCATCTGAACGGATGCCATGCAGAAGAATAAACATTATTCAAATTTGTAATTCTAGCAGTTGTGTCAGGCAGTCAAGGGGGAAATTTCCCCTTTATTGCTCCTCTTCTCCACAATGGAGGAGGAATCTTTATACCTAATGTCAACTTCCTAGCTCTAGAACAGGGGTGCCCAAAAGTTCCTTATGGAAGAGTAAACAACAATACATTTAAAGAATAACTAATTTTTATTCAATATTTTTTATTGTAAAAACCAATACATACAAAGAAAATAGAAAAAAAAATATTCCATGTCATACGTTAAACAAAATCTACATTGATGATCGCTGTCGTCAGTGTTTACCAGCAAAGCATACGAAAGTGTTGTTGCTTTGCACTTGCGGGTATACAATGAAGAACGACAAAACAAACTAATAGGGCCTATAGCCTAATAACTAAGAGCATTTAAAAAAAACAAATGAGCATCAAGAGCATATGGCTTGGACACCCTTGCTCTAGAAGTTTGGAAAGGCCGTTTAGAGGACGGTTTTTCTTTTCTTATAATCAACATTTTGAACTCGTCCATAGCGAAAATTTTAAAATGTACTTCATCAATGAGTTAGCCCATACTTCCGGAACTAAAAACTCAAATTTCAGAAGGGAAGCTATACCTTTTTACTTCTTCCAGTAGGAATTTTCACAAATATCATCTGGGCGGATGTCTACGCCGGAGGAGGAACACACGTACGTAATCTCAACTTTCCAGTTCCAGGAGGTTTGGCAGGCCGTCAGGGAGAGAGACCAATTACTTTTGAAACCCGTTTTGTAATGTTCTTTACGAACTTCCTAAAATCTACCTTTCCTCTGTGTTAGTCTATACTCCAAGAAACGCATATTTTAAATTTTAAGTATAGCTAAAGTGTAGTTAAAGAGTACCGGCAGGCCGTCCAGGGGAAATTTTCATTCGTTGGAATTTTGACCTAGCGATTTGGGCTGGGCGATGTTGATTGAGTGAGTGAGTCATTCAGTACCTTGATTATAATCCATGCATAAAAATACAAAGAAATGACAAAATAACAAAAACTTTTGTAAATTTTACGAAAGTTTTTGTTATTTTGACATTAATTTTGTAGTCTTATGCAGTGATTGTTATGCGAGTAACTTTAAAGATAAAGTAAGAGCACGTGAATTTTAATGCTTCTACTTAGAAAAGCATTGTAATAATTTAAGAGTTTTATATTTTAAAATGCTGATTTTGTGTTAATATTTACTTTAATTTTACTAAAAAAATACCATTAATATATTAACTGCTTTAAGACAAACCATTAAAAAAAAAATACTTAGAACAAACCATAAGAACATTACAAAAACAAAAACTAAGCTAATAGTTTGTATTAATCCAGTCAATTTTCTTGTTAGTAAATTATAATAAAAATATAATTTATATGACAGTAACTATTAATTTATGTATTTAATTTTTGTAACATTGTAATAATCCACCGAAAAATATTATTGCTAACGCAGAAGCTTAAGAAAAAAGAAAAAAACTATATTTTTAAGATCTAAGTAATTTATTATATAATACCATCAACTTCTAATCTATTTTAATCACTGTCACTCAATTTTCATGCTAATCAACTCATTAAAATCTCTTAAATTATACAACTGCTTCTCTAAGGAAAAACCAAGCAGTAGTAGCATAAAAAGTGATTTTTTAATGAATGTTCATCTCAGTAAAAAAAAACGATGAATGGTAGTGATAATACAAAAGCATAAATTTTATTACCATTTTACCATTGTTACGTGTTTTTTTTTTCGTTCATTCATTTATTCAAACATTTATTCCAAAATGTACACTAAAAAAAACACACACACACACCATAAGAACGTACGAAGCCTTAGTCTCGTTAAAAGGGCTTTATCTTGATTTTGGTGACAATCAATTTAAGCTCAACGACATTGTGATTTACTACTTAAAGTTGCAAGCAAGCGAACGAGTGAGTGAATGAATGAATGAATGAGTGACTGCCTGAATTGTATTCTTTATTTTTTTGTTTTACTATTTGTTGGTTGGTTGGCTGTAAGTTGTAGAGCTGATGTTGGAAGCTGGTAGTAGGTTCAAAAATATAGTTGTTTTATTTTTACAATAAAAAAATAAAAAAAAGACAAATCTTGTACTTTAGCTGTACTCTGGTATTATTTCCTGTTCTAAATATACGCTTCAATACATTCGTTGTTATATGCTATGCTTTAGAGTTGCCAGATTTTAGGAAATTTTTACTAAGTCTTAATACTAAATTCATATCTTGGGGAAAATAATTGAGGAGCTGTTTTTTTTTGCAAATTTGGAAAATTAATGGACTTTGTGATTAAAAAATGAGAGAATCGCAGTACAGATTTCCTGATCGAAAAATGAAGGACTATAAAAGTCTGCTAAAGTTGTTGCAACAAAAATTAGTTGCAGTAAAAATTCGACTTTTCGTTTTTGTTTAATTTATTAAAGTCGAATTATCGACTCTAAAGCAAGCTGAAGTCTATTATTCGATTTTTTATACGGAAATTACTAGATCGCCGTCGTTATCAGGATACGTCCTCAAGGACTAGAAAGATGTATTAATTTAAAATTGTCTTGTTGTCACGTTCACGTTTACGACTGTCGGCAGCTGACTAAATTTTTGCAATTTTACGCTTTATATACACCTGTGTATTGTAAAAGTCCTCCTAGGTCTAGCAAATATCCCACGAGGTTCATAGACGTCCTGCTAACATCCTTCGAGGTCTTGAAAATATCATTAGGAGCCCAATGAATATCTTTCAAAGTCATGCAAATATTATCGAAGGTCGTTCAAATATCCTTCGAGATTTTTTGAATATCATTCGATACCCTGCGACTACCATTTGAGATCCCACGAATAACCTTCGAGGTCCTGTGAATATTTTTTGAGGTGTGAATATCATTCAAGGTACTTTAAAGTCCTGCTAATATCCTTGGATATCCTTCGAGGTTCTGTTAATTTCCTTCGTGGTCATTTGAATATCCAGGTCCTGCAAATATTCTTCTTTGGAGTTTGCGCAAATATTATTGGAGGTTATGTGAATATCCTATATTCTGCGAGGTCCAGTAAAAATCCCTTTGGGTCTATCCTTCCTTAAAGTTCGCGCAAATATTATTGGAGTTTATGTGAATATCCTTAAGGTCATATATACTGCGGGGTCCAGTCAACATCCCTTTAGGCCTTGTGAATCTTCTCCAGAGTGATTTTAGAAGTCCTGCGGACAATCTGTAAGTATCCTTATAACCATTTAATCTTGGTTTCATTTGCCGAGCGTAGGACTCCCCTTACAAATATTCTTCGAGTATGTACCGTGCATTGGTCACATCCTACGAAGATCCTTTGAGCATGTGCCGAATATATATATACTATATATACTGCTCCATGTACTGGAACATGTGTGCCGTGCGTTGGTCATCTCCCTTGAGTATGTGCCGTGTGTAGATCACAATTCGAGTGTGTGCCAGGCGTTGGTAACCTAGTACGAAGCGCCTTTGAGTGTTCCAATGACCGTTTAATCCATATTAATCTTAGTTTCAGTTAAGTGTGTACCGTACTTTCGTCATCACCTGCGAAGATCCTTTGAGTATGTGCTGTGTGTAGCCCACTTTCTGTGAACATCATTCAAGTGCTTGCCGTGAATTGGTCACTGTGTATTCGCTCTTCTGGAGGCGAACTAGATCTCTTTTTTCAGAGGACCCTCATTCCAATGACCGTTTAATCCATATTAATCTTAGTTTCAGTTAAGTGTGTACCGTACTTTCGTCATCACCTGCGAAGATCCTTTGAGTATGTGCTGTGTGTAGCCCACTTTCTGTGAACATCATTCAAGTGCTTGCCGTGAATTGGTCACTGTGCATTCGCTCTTCTGGAGGCGAACTAGATCTCTTTTTTCAGAGGACCCTCATTTGTTCTCTTGTACAATCTCCCTATTTTAGGTGTTTTGTTGTATTTAGATGTAGGATAAAAAGTTAATACATTTAAAAAAAAAATCCTGTTAACGTCTATCACTAAAGCAATAAAATTTCTCTGATGGAATCCTTACCCCGCTCACCACGTTTATTATTAATCATTTGTTTCTTATACCGTTTTTGTTGTTTTTGAATCGATAAAATACATTTTCAATTAAACTGTCCAATAAAATCACTGTACGGCACTTTTTTTTGATTGGCTGGATGGCGCGATGATTGGTTCAATGCCTTAACTTCTCTACATCCTCTATATTTGAACACGCAGAGAAAAAAGATGGTTGTAATATGATCACTGCTACTATATTGTGCTTGCTGCAATCGGGTATGGTTGTCACAACCAAGTTATTGGTTTTCTAACCATCAACATGGTCGCTACCATCATTATTTAGTAAATATTTTACTATTTTATGATTGGCACCTTCTATTTTATATCATGATTGGCTGTAACCATACTGTGGTAACAAAAATTCTGACTATGAAAAAATATGATATTTATGCAACGATAAAATGTTGGCAACAATCAATAAATAATTATACAATTAAAAAAAGAAAAGTTCTTAAAGTCTGTGATTTTTTTCCCTAACAGTTTTTCTTCAAAAATCCTTAATATAAATTTTTTTTAGAGAAAAAACATTTCTAAAGGAAATATTCTAAAATTTAAAAACATTTTTCATAGTTTCTAAGAACTTTTCCTTTAAGATTATCTAGGAATCATAATATAGGTATGAGGGGCCATAATATGATAAGATTTTGAGCATAATATGATTACGTGCGATCATATTATGATAAATATAACATGTTTATTTAGGACAATAATATGGTCATTTTTGAATCATAATATAACTGTAGGGACAATATTATGGTAAAAATATGGTTATTTTATTATCATAATATGATAACCACAATATAGTACGATTATGGTGGTACAACCATAAACCCAAAAATATATGATGCTCTTCGAATATGATTGACCCAAACATGCTTTTTCTTTGCGTGAAGTATCCTTGGTAAAACATTCTGGCAACTCTTTCTTAGCATTTCTAGATTTGAGCTTGTTCTCATTTTAGATGTTGCTATGTGTTTCACTTATTTTGTTTTTTTTTTTCTTGGTGCCTTTATCTTGTGGCAATGCCATTTTTAGCATGAATGTTAATTAACAATTTAATTGCTGTAATCTTACACAAGTTAAATTGATGAAGATGAATGTGCTTAACAAGTAAATCTAGATACATGTAAAATATATTTTGTTGGATTTAATATATATATATATTTTTTTATTTGGAAATTCTTCGTTTTTTTTCTTCTACTTGCTAAGATAAAAATGTTAAATTGTAAGGATTTACGTTTCCTTCAAGAGTTCAGGAAGAAGAAGAAGTAGAAAAAATAAAACATTTTTCAAATAAATTACTTAATACATGTAAGATAAAATATTTACCTCATATAAAATTGTAGAGTAGTAGGTTACTAATACTTGTATCATACTAACAGATATATCCTGTTTCCTGTGTGAGAAAAATTTCTTCTTATTTGTAATATAAAATATATAAATTTAAAGTAATTTCATAGAAAATTGGTCAATAAGCTTAAAAATTGTACAAAAAATTTCCTACAAAGATCTACTATCATATTAAAACATTATATAGTTCTGGTTTTAACCCTTGTTATTATTTTACCAATTTCTTGTTAGTGTTGGTCATATAATGAGTTCTTTATCCTTTGGATTTCTGTTTCATTTTTTTTTCATTATAATTTCGTTCAAATGTCTATGCCGCATTATTTAACAAAGTGTTTACTTTATAACCTCAACGAAGCAGCAAAGAATTTTTATTAAAAAAATTGTTAGTGGCCATCATTTACATGAAAGTATTACACAAAAAAAAAAACACACACACACAAACACCAAGACTAGGCAAAAAAAATTATATTAAGAAAGACCAGAAACAAATATAGACTTGCTGGAAAATACAAATAAAGAAATATCCTAAGAAATATAATAATAGTCTTAGTAAAACAACAGTTTTAATAATAAGATTTAATTTTGCATAGAGCTTATATCTTAAAGAAGAATATAGGATATATATCAAGAAAATGCAGCGATAAATTCTGAAAATATATTGATAATTCTGAATATTCCTAAATATACAGGGTGGCGCAAAAATAACCTTCCGATGTTTTTTGGCTGTAATTTAAAAAAATATAAAAAACTTTGATTCTTTTTGTGGATTATTTTTATTTGGTCTTTTAATTTTGTTTACATCAAGTCGAGAATATGATGTCATGTAAATGGCCGCCGCCACAGTTGATTGCCATTTGAGCCCTTTTTATGGCATTTTCCATCACTTTGGCCGAAACTTCCGGCGATAGATCCTCACATTCTTGACGGATATTGTCTTTAAGAGCTGCAATAGTCTGAGGCTTGTTGACATAAACCCGCGACTTCAAAAAGCCCCACAAAAAGAAGTCTGGAGCGGTCAAATCAGGCGATCTTGCTGGCCAGTGCAAATCGCCAAAACGGGATATTAGGCGCCCGGGAAATGCATCCTTCAGCATATCGGTTGTGGCACGTGCAGTGTGTGGCGTTGCACCGTCTTGTTGGAACCACATGTTTTCCAATCCCAATTCATCAAGTTGCGGCAAAAAGAACCCGTTGATCATTGCTCTGTAGCGCTCACCATTCACAGTAACCGTTTGGCCCGCGACGTCTTCGAAGAAAAAAGGTCCGATGACTCCTCCAGCGAAAACAGCACACCATACAGTGACTTTAAGCGGGTGTAATGGCTCTTCGTGGGTTACACGCGGATTTTCAGTGCCCCAGAAGCGTAAATTTTGCTTATTTACGTACCCGCTAAGATGGAAATGGGCCTCATCACACATGATTATTTTTGATGAAAAATCATCTTCATTATTGCTCAAATAAATAGTCACCAATATTCCGCGTTCTGGAGCAGTGTAGCGTAACATTGTTTATTAACGTGTATTTCGCATGTGTTTACTACACAAATGTCAAAACAGAACTGACATTAGGGGCCAATCGCAAAATTTATAGCATTTTCTGTTAGGAGGATTACTTTTGCGCCACCTTGTATAGATAATTCTGAATAATTCTAAATGGAATTTATTAATAAGTTGTCCTGAAATATTATTTATTATTTTCTTCTTTAATAGATAAAATACAGGTTGATTGAAAAGTTCCTGCGCTCACCAAGAGATGGCACTGCTAGCTCCAACATTTTTTTTCTCAAGTTGGTATAACTGTCCTGAGAACACATGCAAAATTGCAAGTCATTCTGTCAATTCTTTCTTTATTTACAAGCCATTTGAAGTTGACGTGTCATTGATTTTTTTTAATATGGAAAAAATTTAATATCGTGCAGTCATTAGATTCTATGTTTTGAAGGGTTTAAAAGCAAAGGAAATTTATGAACAATTGTTAGAAGTGTATAAGGAGTCCTTACCTTCAAAACGCCTTAAAGACGATCCACGCGAAGGACGACCAAAAACTGCAACCACAGCAGAAATCATTGAGTTATGGTTAGTGAAGATCCAAGTTTGACTAAGCGTGAAATTTCTAATGCCATAGGCATCTCAGACGAACGACTACTCCATATTTTACATGAAGAATTACGTATGAAAGTTAGTGCCGCACACATTAACAATTCAACAAAAACTGGATCGAAAACAAATTTCTCAGCATAATTTGGAGCGTTTTAAGCCGAATAAAACCGACTTCTTGCGTCGTTTTATAACTATGGATGAGACTTGGATCTATCACCATGATCATAAAATAAAACAAGAACGTTTACAGTGGACTGAAGCTGGTTGTTCAGCTCCAAAGCAGGTGAAGTCACAACGATCAGCAAAAAAGGTTATGGCATCAGTTTTTTGGGATGCAAAAGGAATTTCGTTGATTGATTATCTTTAGAAAGGTAAAATAATCAACTCTGAATATTATTGCAGCCTTTTGGATCAGCTGGATGAAAAAATTCGTGAGAAAAAACCTGGTTTAAAGAAGAAAAAAATCATTTTTCATCAAGACAATGCACCTGCTCACAAAAGTGTTTTGACGATGGTTAAATTCAAAGAATTAAAGTACGAATTGCTTGAACATCCACCGTATTTACCAGATTTGGCTCCCAGTGACTACTATCTCTTCAGAAATCTCAAACAATTCCTTCGTGGAAAGCATTATAAGGATGGCATAAAATTATTGGAAGATCATTGGAACAAGTGTATTGAGCTTCTAGGAGATTATATTGAATCAAAAAATATATTTCGTATCAAAAACAGTATTCTTTCATTTCGAGCGCAGGAACTTTTCAACCAATCTGTATTTTGAAAATATTAAGGTCGGACGTGCCGTTTATATGATGCCCTACGAGGTGAAATGTTGAAAATGATATTAGCCTGACCCAGAGATGGCAATATAAACAACAAAATGTAAAATGCATTGGAAACTGCCATTTGTTATATGAACACAGTTGTTCTGGCGTCTTATTCCTATATTAACATCTGTTTCAAATAGACGGGACAAGAAATTCGCAATGTAATGGTGAAGGTGTTAGGTAAAAGTGCTCTTTTAGATGCAACATGGTCGTATAAGCATTGAATATGAATCACAAAGTGGACGTCCAAAATCTGCAATAACTGCAAAAATCATATCTTATTTGTATGATATGGTAGTAGACGATCGACGAGTGAAAGTGCGTGAAATAGGTAATGCCATTGACATCTCCAATGATAGACTCGCTATTTCATTTTCGTTTCATAACATTTATCCATTACTACAGAGGCAAAATACCAATCAAAACAATTGATAAAAGCCCGGTGGAAGTGCAGCAAAGAAGGCAAAAACAATTTAATCGGCTGATGTGGTTATGGCAACTGTTTTCTGGGGTTTCAAAGGTATTTGTCGACTTACTATCTTCAAAAAGTGAAAACAATAAATTCAATTCCTTTGATGGCTTAAAACATAAAATAAAATTTTTTTTTATCAAGACAACGAACCACCCCACACAAGAGGTTTTTAACAATGACAAAAAACAACGAATTGAAGTATGAATCGCTTGATCTTATTCACCTAATTTAGTTCCCTGTGATATCTAACTGTTTCAAAATATAAAAAATGTCTTGCTGTCAGGTGTTTTACTTCGAATAAAGATGCAATTGCAGATGTAAATGATTATTTTACAGAGATTCTAAAAAATTATTTTAATCAAGGGATAGAATTGCTAGAAAAGTGCTGGACTGGAAGTGTATTATTGTTTCAGAAGATTATATTAAAAAAGAAACATAATTTTAAAAATCTAACTTTTGCTTTTTATTGTTACGCCAAGAACATTGCGAACTACTATCGTAAGTTGAAGAAGAGTAATCTAAATAGAAATTGTTCTGCGGTTTCTTGTCGTGATGGCTCCCATTATTATTTATTTCAGGAACTCCGCCCTGTTGATGAAATTCCTCAGTACATTCCACTAAGGTCTTCCAAAGTTGGAATATTGTCGCCAGATAAGTGTTGAAGCAAAGGCCAGACAGCCACAAAACGATAGTGTTCTAACAAATCACAGTGACAGTCCCTTAGTTTCTCCCCTATCGGGACCACCCCCACAAAAATGTAGTGGTCTCACTTACCCTCGCGGTTTCCTATGTTGTTCCATGAGCAATAACAATTTATTCACGTAGTTCAGTCCTAAAAGCCTGAAATGGTGTCGCATTCTCTGAGTTGACTGCGCTCAAAGAAGAACCTAATGTGGCCAATATTTCAGCCATCGGATTCGATGTTACAATGAGATTTAATTGATTTTCTCTTTGCATCTGAGGAATTGGTTTGAGTTACACTGTAGCAAGTTGATTTAACATTTGGGTGTCTAGGATTTACTACTATTGGGCACCTACGTGAGAAAAAATATTAAAAAAATCAGAATAAAATTAAAAGAAATTGCCGTTTAGTTATCCGTAAAATTTTTTATATTTCCACTAAGCTCTTCAAAAATTATAATTTTTAAGCATTTCGTGATTGCTCTTATCTCCGCTTAAAAAACGGCATTATGATCCACAAGGCGAAATCATTTTCCAAAATAGAGATCATAGCTCTGAATGGATTTCGGGCTGCGTATGGATCCTTCTCGTCGTGCCCGATTTAAAAGTCTGCAGACATTTTTCCTGAGTTTGATTAGCCCCCGGTTAGCCAGAAATTTTCTCGATTTAATAGGACTATTCGTAAACTTGTCTACTTCCCCGTCTATATCATTTCTCTCCTAAAAATAGGCTTAAACTGTGATAGGAGGGTTTTGTAGGTTAATCCTGAATTCCCACGCCTATTGCAGTCTGAAATATTCAAAGTTATGTTGTGAGAGTTTGCTTACCTGTGCGTACGGTGGTGATGTCGCCGAGCTAGACGGAAAATTAAAACTTGTAGATGGAGAGAATATCCCCTGGCTGCTGTGAATGAGTATCGTATTATCTGCCGTATATGCAATAGGCCAGCTAGCTCAATAGAGATTTGTCAACAGTATATAAAAAATTAAACAATCT
Organism: Eustalomyia histrio; assembly: GCA_949748255.1. NCBI lineage: Eukaryota > Metazoa > Arthropoda > Insecta > Diptera > Anthomyiidae > Eustalomyia > Eustalomyia histrio. The sequence continues at coordinate 96,397,728 of OX456527.1, read as the reverse complement.
AAAATCAAAAATACAAAAGTCAAGTTTGGCATGGTTGGCAAGTTCTTTGAGCCGTATTCTTGGCGTATCGGTTTATATCTAAACTCTTCATGCTTCAATCAAAACATTGTGATATCTACCAGAGAACTGCAAAATCAACTTTTTTCTTGATTTAATCATACACAAATATTCTTGTTCACATTTAACAATTCAACAAAATTCACTGTAGAATAAAATCAGCATCATGTTACTGAACGTGTAATTGGGATCAGTGTGAATCTTCTGTCGATTATGTTTTATGCAAATGTAATCACTCAACAAAAAGTCAGCGTTGAATAAATCAGAAAAAACAACAAACAACGCATATGAGTTTATTTATAATTACAACAAAATAGAAACACACATTAGGGTGGGACTTAAACCCGCTTTTTTAGAATTTTTATTAGTAATACAATACTAAAAATATTCTTCTTTGTGAAATAAAAATATTTTTTTTTTTTTAAAAAAAATTTAGGTCGATATCTCAGACTTGTCTAATCCGGAAAAATTCAAATATTGTCTAAATTTTTTTTCATCTATTTTGATTGGAAAATTAGGCAATATTTAACTTTAGCCGGATTGGGAGAGCCTGAGATATCGACCTAAATTAAAAAAAAAAAATATAAATTTCACAAAGAACAATATTTTTGGTATTACTAATAAAAATTCTAAAAAACGGATTTGAGACCCACCCTAATATACATATAACGCTATGAAATATATTTTTTTACAAAACCACCCCCTTTTTATAGATAAGAAACTATTTTGCTTTAATTATGATTACACTCATACACGTTGTTTGTTGTTTTTTCTGATTTATTCTACATCAAAATAATTATTGTTGGCTCGAATGAACAGAATAAAACAATGGTTTAACAACGACCGCTGATTATAAACCAGTGACAAAACAATTTGCACATCGTTTGATTGATTTAAAATCATCAACAAATATGTGTGTTGGAGTATATTCAGCGTTTGAACGCAAACACAATTTGTTCTTGTGTTGATTGCGTATGAACGTTTTGCAATCAGCAAATGCAGTTCTCTGATATGTACCCTACACCAAGTATAATTTTGGTCATATTTCGGGAAGCGATCGAAATTCTGAGAAGCGTCCTGATTCTCTTTTCATAAACCTGGAGAAAAACACAGAGATAAATCTAAACGAAATTTCCGATAAATTTTATTTAGGTTAATGGGGATTAAGCATAAAAATGTTACGTTTTTCTAAAAACTTGAAGGAATGATTTATGGTCTTCATGTTAAAATAAAACAATATGATACCCACAACAAGTATAATTTTAGTCAAATTTCAGAAAATGGTCCAAATTCTGAGATTTGGTCTTGATCTTTTTTCATACACGGGCGGAAAATATAGAGATAAATGTGAACGAAATTAAAGAAAAACTTTATTTAAATAAATACCAGATAAATGAGTTTATGTATATGGGGACTAGGTCTGAAAAAGTTCCAAATTCCTTTAAACTTGGGGGCGTGATTTATGGTCCCTTATAAAATTTACAACATAAATTTCAATTTGCTTTCTGTGTCTAAATAACATTTAAGACTAATAGAGAAAGGATCTTTCTATGGGTGGTAGGTCGGAATATGGGTCGATTGTAATTAAATTCAATAGGTTCATCCTTGGGCTAACATACCAAAACTTCATTAAAATATTTTTATATTTAAGTAAATACCGGCAAGGTGGATTTTTATATGGAGTCGTTACAAATATGGTCCGATTTTCTTCCAAGTTGGGACTTATGATTTATGGTCCCTTATGACATTCACAATCTAAATTGTACAGTTTTCTGTGCCTAAATATCATATAGCAAAACATGTAAAAATATGGATTTTTTTTTTGGAAAATATTGGTGAATACAAATTTGTTAGGTATTTGTTTTTACCAATTATAAAGTCACCGACTCACTGCTAAATTAAAAGTTATTTCTTTAATTAAAATGTTTTGCATTTTTATTACCCTTCACTGGTATAATCTTGAAATTTTCCTTTAAAGCAATTTCTATAAAATTTGAAAGACATTCAAGATTAATGATGTCAATTTCAATTTGCCGCTAGTTAACTACTGCATCTTTCTTTCGTTTTTTTTTATTTACTGACTTATTTGTGAGATTGATGACCAAATCAGATTTTCCGATTTTTTATTGCAATTTTTTTTTTTGTTAGTTTGATAGAGATTAAACTAACTAAAGATTTATAAAGTTAATGCAATTTAATGCAACAACAACTATAAAAACTCGCCATAGTTAAAAAAAATAACAACAAAACCAGCAACAACTATACATTTATACTCAAATAAGTGTTTAGCAATTTCCTCGTTTACATTCTTTTGTAAAGAGATAGTGAAAAAAAACAACAACAAACTAAAAGACTGTCTTGCTTAGCTTTATGCATCCAAATCTGAATTCAATACAATGCCAAGTCATCCAAAGAGACGTTTAAACAATTTTATTATACAATTACGTGCAACAAAATGTGCTTTTTTTTTGCTGTTTGGCGATTGTTATTGAAATTTTTGTTGTTGCATACGCACAGTTAGTATCAAGAGTTTGTTTTTTTTTTATTTTTGGTTTTCATTTTTGATATGGTTGTTGTTGTTGTTTCTTGTATGTAAAAATAAAATCTTTAGGGGAAGGTAACCTATACACTATACAAAATGTTAAAAAAGGTTTGTTAATAGCTGTGACCCAGCTATTCATAAATTAGTTGGTTACCAGGGTTGCCATTCAGAATGGTTTTACCACAAGGAAAGTTTTTTTGTGTTAACCCTCCAATCTTAATGAAAATGTGTGGTCAAAAACTACACCGCGAACAAGTCTTATAATCACGAAATTCACGTTGTTTAAAGGAAGTTGACAAAATATCCAGGGCTACAACTTAATCAGAATGTTTGGATTATATGGGAAAATCTACGAAATAGTACGATTTCAATTTTGAACAATGAAAAATTTCAAATTACTGGCACACGTTTTATTTTAGCGTCAACTTGTTAAAAACACATTAAAAATAAATAATCTGCTCGCGTGCATCATTTTTTTCAAGTGCTGAAAAAGTTATAAGCGAAAAACCGTAGAATTTTTAGAAGGTAAAATTTTAAACTTTTAGGGGATGCAAACACACGTTTTCGAAAAACCTTTCCATTCTAAGTCCGAACTTGGGTTCCAATTTTGTCCAACACATCTGGTTTTTGGAGGAAATTAAGGCTAATGATAACAATTATCTTAATTTTTTTTTTCAAAAAATTTTTTTCAAATTATTTCTCCAAAATTCGCTGAAAGGCAAATTTAAAATGGAAGGCACACCCGCAATTTTGAGAATTACGGCATCAAATATATTTTAAATTCTCCGTATGACCAATGCAGTTATTATGTGAAAGTGCTAAATAGATCGGATGACGTTTTAGCTTTACGGCACTTTTTTCTCCACAGAACGGTAAAAATTAATTTTTTAATTGATTGGCACATCAGCAGGTTAAAGAATTAAAGGTTGAAATTTGGCTTATATCATAGAGTTTATAGGCACTATTGTTTTGTGAAAGTACTAAAACGATGGGATTATCCATTTTGGTTTTATTGCAAGTTAAGCTTGAAAAACCTATGAAAATCAACAAAATTTAAACTTAAGTGGCTCTCGGCACCAAAATAATAATTTGATCTATTTAGCACTTACACACAATATTAGTAGTACTGATATTTACCGATCACACAGGGTTGCCACTAGTTATTTCTCAAACTACGGATGTGCTCTTCAAAAAATATGAAATTTCATGATCTGCACGCATGGACCTGATGATGTTTGTACTGTCATAATTTCTTTGTTTTTGAAGGCACACCAAATCGGTTGGTCGCTTTTTGTTAGTATGTTTGTCGTTTATAATCCAATATAAAAAAAATTGCAATTGCGTTGAGGCTGAAAGCGCAAAAACGAAAATCCTCTTAATTTTCGTTTTATGGAAAAAGAGAGTGACAGATTTTGAAGAGCTACCATTAATTGCTGACTGATGGCACATGCTTTTTTCAACATGTAGAAGATTTTGAAACATCATTACTATCATCCACAAAAGGATTAGAACGATTTCCTTTTATGCTGAAAAAATTATAGCCAAAAGAGTTGAACAACTTTCGAAAGTTACAAGCAAAATTAGGGTAAATTAGGGTAGACCTTAGCTCAGTAAAGCACATTAACAGCATAATTATAAAACTTTAGGATGTTGGCGAGGTTAAAATCGTCGTTTTGAAAATTATGACACTTTCAGAAATATTATATATTGCTCTTAAAGTGGTTAAAAACGTGAGTGACATGGAATCATACTATACCGCAGATTTGCCCATATATTACAGGTTAATGTACACTCAAAATATTATTTCCCTAAAAACTCCATCAAATACATATTGAGTTAATCGAAAATACAATTAAAAAGATAACCACCGAGTTTTTATTATATTCAACCTATTTTGTTAATTATTTTCAACTGTAAGTAAAATTTCAACTTTTTAAATGACACAGGAAAACACGTAAAGTATATTTAAGGTCTTGAAATCCTGTGGTATACCGTGTTTTGAAAAGTTAGGTCGTTTTAAAAATATACCTATATTCTAAATTGTTATTGAATTAAGTGACTTTTTGATTATATTGTAATGAAAAGATTTCGAAAACTCTTTTGCAATGATCTAATTAATTTTAATTTTTTTTTACTTATTTACTATTTATTAATATTATTTTTCGTGTGCAACCTAAAATAAATCAGTCATTAAAACCTTTTACTGGCATGTAATTTACCCGCGAGTCGTATGAGTAATTTATATTATAAATTCAAATATTACGTATACGTGGTGGTGTACTTTAATTTGTTTTAAACAAATCCCAGTGTAGACTCAATATAGGGGTATAATTATATTTTTAATTGCAAATAATGATAACTCCTTACCTTCTAGATTATTTTAAAAATAATATTAATAAATAATTAATAAATAAATAAATAAATAAATAAATAAATAAATAAATAAATAAATAAATAAATAAATAAATAAATAAATAAATAAATAAATAAATAAATAAATAAATAATTAAATAAATAAATAAATAAATAAATAAATAAATAAATAAATAAATAAAAAAATAAATAAAAAATAAATAAATAAATAAATAAATAAATAAATAAATAAATAAATAAATAATTAAATAAATAAATAAATAAATAAATAAATAAATAAATAAATAAATAAATAAATAAATAAATAAATAAATAAATAAATAAATAAATAAATAAATAAATAAATAAATAAATAAATAAATAAATAAATAAATAAATAAATAAATAAATAATTAAATAAATAAATAAATAAATAAATAAATAAATAAATAAATAAATAAATAAATAAATAAATAATTAAATAAATAAATAAATAAATAAATAAATAAATAAAAAAATAAATAAAAAAATAAATAAAAAAATAAATAAATAAATAAATAAATAAATAAAAAAATAAATAAATAAATAAATAAATAAATAAATAAATAAATAAATAAATAAATAAATAAATAAATAATTAAATAAATAAAAAAATAAATAAATAAATAAATAAATAAATAAATAAATAAATAAATAAATAAATAAATAAATAAATAAATAAATAAATAAATAAATAAAAAAATAAATAAAAAAATAAATAAATAAATAAATAAATAAATAAATAAATAAATAAATAAATAAATAAATAAAAAAATAAATAAATAAATAAATAAATAAATAAATAAATAAATAAATAAAAAAATAAATAAACAAATAAATAAATAAATAAATAAATAAATAAATAAATAAATAAATAAATAAATAAATAAAAAAATAAATAAATAAATATTTCTTGGTTAATTAATTAAACATGTCAAAAAAATTATTCTATTTTTAGAAACAGAAAACATAAAATTTAACATTTAACTGAAAATATTTATTTGTACTGAATAAACTTATTTCTTGAATGACTGATATTTTTAAATATTTCAATTGATTCTTTAAATAAAAACAAATTTGAGGTATTGCTTTTGAAATAAAAGCATCTGGAAAGAGAAAATATATTGTGGATATAGAAATATTGATAGATGGTCTGAAATTTTTTATATTATATGTTATGCTATTGGACTAAACTGTTAAGTATCAAAAGATGGACCGAATGTATCTAGAAAAGGAAAATTTTTTCTTAAATATATATTTTATGTTTATTTGATAATTTTGTTTAATTGCCTTAGAATGACCTAAGTCACATTAATATATTCGCCAGCTCTTTATGAGATAGCGATCAACAACTGTTTTATCTCTCCTCTATTCGCTTGCCCAAGAAAGCAATTAAAAAGAAGTATTTCCTAAATGTAAGTTAAAAAAAAAATAAAAAACGTGTATGCCATCTATATGAAACCCTACACTAAGAACAATTTTGATCATATTTGGGGAAGCGGTCTAGATTCCGAGAAAAGTCAAGATCGATATTTTATGAACAAAGCAGAAAATCTTTATATATAAAGGAATAAATTTAGAGAATGACTGACTCACTAATCCACTCAACATCGTCCAGTTCTAACCACTGAAGCTAAATAACGCTGAAATTTTGTAGGTAGATTCCTTCTTCGTTGTAGTAGACATCCGCTATGACGGAAAGTCTCCCCCTTGGCGGAAGTCTTCCCCTTAGCGGCCTACCCAATCTCCTTTGTATAGATACATGCAATTTAAAATATGTATTCTCTGGAGTGTGGTCTAACTCGCTGATAATATATATTTTGGAATTTTTTGCCAGGGACGTGGTAAAATTGGGGGTTCGCAAAGCGAAAAGTCTTCCCCTTAATGGTCCGCCCAAACCGCTGGGACTAGGAAATTGAAATTTGTTATGAAGGTTGCTTCTTAAGTGTAGATACTCGTACAAGCAAAGATGGTATTTTTTTAAAGTCCTACGGTCAGAGATAAAAAGGGGAAACTTTTCTCCTTGACGGCTTGCGAAAACAGCTGGATCTACGAATTTGAAATTTGGTACATAGGATTCTCCTCTGGTATAGAAATATACTCATATTATATATGTGGACATTCCTATGGGGTGGGGGCAAAAAGGGAAAGTCTCAGCCTAAACGGCCTGCCCAAACCTCTTTGACTAGAGATCTAAGATTTGAAATATACTCGTATGTGTTTCATTGATAAGGTACATTTTAGAATATTTGCCCGGGAGGTTGTTAAAATAGGACTTTAAATCGCGAAAAGCTTTCACCTTAACGGCCTGCACAAACCGCTAGAGTTAAGAGGTTGAAATTTAGTGAGCTGTTTTCCTTCTTCGGTGTAGACATCAATTAAGGAAAAAAATTTTTTGGAAAATCTTATGGCGAAGGGCAAAAATGGGAAAAATTTACCCCTTTGACGGCTTGCCAAAATAGCTGAAGCTAGGAAGTTATAATTTAGTACATAAGTTCCTCCGCCGGTGTCGATATGTATTCTGATGGGATTTTTGCAAATTCCTATAGGAAGGGTCAAAAATCAGGAAAATCTCCCTCTTGACGGCGTGCCCAATCCCCTTTTAGCTAGAAACTTGAAATTTAATATACATGATTGCTAGAGTTAGCCCATTACTGGCAAGGTAAAATTTTTGGATATCTACACGGGGAGGGGCAAAAAGGGCCTTTACAAATCCCTTTTGGCTAGAAAACCTAAATTTGATATGCCCGTTTTTGGAGTATGGACAAGAAAGGATTTTTGCCAATTTCTAAAAGGTGTCCCAAGAAGAACGCAATTTTTAAATCTGGCAACATTCAAAGTGTCATTGTTTGACATTTGAACAATTGTTATTGTTTGCTAGTAGAAGGTACGAGGTTAGTAAAAATGGAGCGCTACACGAATGAACAACGCATTCTCATTGTGAAATTGTTTTACCAAAATGGTGAAAGTTTTGCGGCTACAGTTCGCAAATTGCGATCAATTTGGGGTCACAATAATGCTCCAAAAGAGTCAACTGTAAAGAGATTAATGGATAAATTTGCCGAAACTGGATCTGTTAGTGATGTAAAGACAACAACGCGCCATCGACCAGGTCGATCGACGGAAAATGTTGCAGCTGTACGTGATGATGTCGCTCAAACTCCATCCACCTCAATTCGACACCGAGCTCAGCAAATTGGTGTCTCCAAATTCACTTTGCAGCGAATTTTGACGAAAGATTTGCATCTTCATGCATACAAAGTTCAATTGACTCAGGAACTGAAGCCAGCTGACCATGGACAGCGAAGGGAGTTCGTTAATTGGGTATTGGAGAGACAACATGAAAATGCTGATTTTGCCGATAAAATCATCTTCAGTGACGAGGCCCATTTTCATCTTGATGGTTTCGTCAATAGACAGAATTGTCGCATTTGGGGTGAGGAAAATCCTCGAGTGATTCACGAGAAGCAAATGCATTCTCAACGTGTCACTGTGTGGTGTGGTTTTTGGGCTGGAGGAATCATTGGACCTTTTTTTTATGAAAATGAGGCAGGTCAAGCGCAAACAGTCAATGGTGTTCGGTATCGTGAAATGATAACCAGTTTTTTCTTGCCTAGAATTGAAGAAATGAATGTGGAGGGCATGTGGTTCCAACAAGATGGTGCCACATGTCATACGGCCAGAGAAACAATTCAATTGCTGCATCAGTCATTTCCCAGTCGTGTTATTTCGCGTTTTAGAGATCAGAATTGGCCGCCTAGATCGTGCGATTTAACACCATTAGATTTTTTTCTTTGGGGTTTTTTGAAGTCGATGGTTTACGAATAAGCCGACGACGACTCAAGCCTTAAAAGAGGAAATTGGACGCTGCATTAATGAAATACCGCAGCATTCATGCAATACGGTCATTGAAAATTTCATTAAAATATCGCGTGCATGCCAGCAAAGCCGCGGCGGCCATCTGCACGATATATTGTTCCATACATAACCTCATTCTGTCTACTTTACGATATAATAAAGTTTCACGATTTTTTTTAATATCTGTGTTTTATTTAAAATTTAAAAATTGCGTTCTTCTTGGGACACCCTTTACAAGGATGGGATATGTCTTCCCCTTGGTGGCTTGCTTTTCTTTTGGTTAGAAACATGAAATTTAAAAAATGGGAACTCTGAAATTTAACTTATATAAGTGTGTGCTAATTCTCTTGTAAGGTACTTTTTGAACCACATTTATTTGAGGATTTCGGACAATCCCGGGTTTTAAGCCGCGCAAACTTATTTCTACGCTAACAACGTAGTGGGCTTTTCCAGCTAGTGTTGAGATAAATTTGAATGAAATTGTGAAAAAGTGTTCGAATTTTTTTTTATAGTTTCCAATTTTTTCTTATAGAACATTGACAACACAAAAACCACATATCTACGGTTTTGTGTAAATGCTTAGGCAGAAAAATCGAAGGAAGCCAGCACAAGAAATCGTTGATAGGAGTACTTGCTAAAAGTGCTTTCCCAAAAACGAAATGATAACACTGTTCTACAATGAAGGCAATGCTTTACAAAGCAATAGGGTGGCACCTAAAAACTTAAAAATTAAGTGTCTTCCCAACGCACAAATAAACAAAATTAAAGTACTTTTTATAGTTCCAAATGATAACACCGTTCAACGGTGAAGACAATACGTTTTTAAATTTAATTTAAAAAAAAAAAGTAGAAAAACAAAGCATTTATATTTAGTGCTTTCCCAGTACTTGTATTGAAATTTTTAATTTTTTTTTTAAATTTCATAATTTTAATTAATCCCTTAAAATTTTTTTCTTTAATTTAACCTTTTTCTTTTTATTTCCTCAAGATGCTACACAAAATATTGAAAAATAAATTAGTTATTAATCACTTATATATCTTCAAGTCTAATTATTGAGCAGCCTTCCCATTTAGTTGACATTGAATGCGTAAAACGTTGTCTTTGCCTCAAATTAAATGAAACCAAGTCCAAGTAGTGTTTTTGTTGTTTTATTGAAAGTTGTTAAGAACATGATTATAATACTACTGGTGGTACTTGTATATACCAGTACATAAGCTACTAACTGTAGCACCACTAACTGTAGGACCACTATCACTGCAACTAACTACTAACAACATCTACTATTACCACTCGTTGTTGGCTGTTTATTTTGAGTGTGATTACTTGTGTTTGATTGCAATTTAGTTAAAACTAATAGTAAGTGACTGGATGGTTGGTTGGTTGGTTGGTTGTTTAGTGCAAAGAGTTTGTTGTTTTTTTTATTTGGTGGCATGGTAACCAAACATCTTCTACTATTAGTTGTCAGCCATAGCATGGCGCAAGTGCATAGTTGTTGTTAGTTTAAGTTGCTTTAAATACTTTTAAATTGCTTTCACATGTAAAATTAAAGAAAATTGCCTCGTTAGTTTAACAAATTCAATGTTATACTATTTCAATTTCTTTTTTCTTTTCATTTTTTTTTGCATAAATGTTAGTAATTTTATAGACAAAAAAATAAAAGAGAAAATTGTTAAGAATAATTTATTAAATTGCTTAGGAAGAAAAGAATAATTGAAGAGAACATTTTAATACTTAGAATAATAAATAAATTGTTAAATAACAAGAATTTTTGTTAAGTAAAAAGTTAAGAAATTATTATGTCGGAAAATTTTCTTTCAAGTTATTCATATTTTTACATGATTATCCTTAATCATTGCCAAGTTGCTAATATTAATATCTCATTTATGACTAATGAAATATTTAACAGATATTTTATATTAAATTTAATTACTAAAGTTTTGTGCTTTATTCTATAACTTGCCCATTATATTTGTTAATTTGTTTAAGTTATACACAAAAATAATTTTCAAATACAACCTAAAAGTATACTTGAATTTTTGCTACACTTTTAATTACTTTAGCTAATTAGCCAGTATAAAACTAAACTTGAAAATGTACATCTTGTTAACATTTAAAAATAAACAATAAGCAAAAATAAAATTAAGGCAAAATATTTTATTAAATATACAATTTTTAAGAAAAGCAATACTTTTTGTAAGTTTTTGAATCCTTCACTTTATACTTCTTCTTTTTTTTGTACATAATGACAACTAAAAGTATGCTTTAAAATATATTATATTTCAAATTATTTCTATAAGTTTTATTTTATATTTTATATTGACATATTTTCAATTGTTTTGTCTTTTTAAATTAAACTAAAAATGTAAGTAATTTTTATATAGTTTAAGGATTTTTTATTGCTATTGTTTGTAGATCTATAAGGTTCCCTTTTTATTTAACAATTGACCACACAAGTTTATTTGTTATTTGGTAATTGCAATCGTGAGCAGACATGTATTGTTTGTTGGTTTGGTTTTATGTTTTTGGGGTAGACAGACAGACCTACAACATCAAAATCAAATAGAAAATTTACTTTCATCTGGTAACAACAACAATTCTGTTTGATTGTCTGTGTGAATGATGACTACTACTACTACTATAGTGTTTTTGATTTGTGTTTACACAAACTGGACGGAAACATAATGGTGGTTGGTCAACAAATATATATTTGTAAAGGACACACATCTATGAGCAAATATATTTAGTTAGGGGCACAAAAATAGGCAGATTGTAGTGAATTCAAAAAAAAAAGTCAGCGTAGACACGATACGAATATTGTTCATACCGAATAAGCATTTTGAAATCCATGGTCAGACAAGTCATACGACTTGATGTATGAAAAAAGATTTTGAGTAGTATCAACTTTTAAAGCACCAGAGTAGTGCGACCCACAAAAGCCACTTCTTATGAACATTTTTCAAGTACACTCACGGAAAAAGTTTCATCATATTCTAGAAAGTGTTTCATAAATCGTTTGTTATCAATTTTTTCAAAATATTTATGAAGTTTTCATAAATATGATGAAATATTTCATAAATCTTCATAATTTTCTAAAAAATAATAAAAAGCTCTTCTACTAAAACTTTTCTAAAGTATTTTGAGCTACTTACGAAGAACTTGAAACTAAAAATTTTGTAAACTTTATATTCAAAATAAGTTTAATGATATTTTGGTATCGATAATGCCACAAAACATCAACCTTTGTTCCCGCACTTTTTTATGGTTAGTATTGAGGCTGAGGCTAAAGATTGAATTTTCATTGTAATTCTACAAATAATTTAATTAGATAATTTAAAATATATTGCCTGGTTTTCATTATGTCATATGAACTGTCAACAAAAACTGACTCAAATGAATTCTCGTCATTTTGTATCATATGCGTTTTAATTACATCTTAAAAACTGACAATAAATCGATAAAGCAGAGCTTGTCAAATACTTACGTCAAATTTTGGTGTCAGTTGACTGACTCGCTGTTTTCATTACAATGGTCAAATGTGATGCGTAAACTTTTGGCAAGCGAACAGCTGATTAGACAAGAAATAAAAATTTACAAAGAGGAAAAAATTTAAAAATGCTAAAAAAGTAACAAATGTCTATAGCTAGTGCGGCGCTTAGTGTTATTACAACACTAAGGGCTTGGAAAAATAAAAGGAAGCAGCTAAAAAAAAATATTTTGGATTAGGCCATTTCGTTGCTACTTCGGATCGTGGCATTTTTATAATTTTTATATATATGTGCCGATAATCTCTGGACGGGAAATTCCAAGTACCTTCCCTTGCTTCTACCTCTTGAATGAGCCTCTCCGGTTGCCCACTCGTACACTTTTTTTATTTAAAAAACTACCATTTACATTTATTTTTCCAGCAAAAAAAAAAAAACAAAAACAGCTTTGCGATCGGCAAAAAAAATGTACAACTTGTTGTCAATTTTATTTTAGATAAGAAATGCTGCCATATCTGTTGACAAACTGAAATTTGACGTTTTACTTGTCTGTCATTTTAGACGGCAGTTCATGTGCATAACTGACTGCAAACTCAGATGACACCATATGACGACCAGTTTTCATACAATTACCAACAATTTGGACAAATTGACATTAAAAATGTCATAGTGAAAACCATGCATATGTTAGAAAATATCAAAAAAGGCCAACCTTTGTTGCCCATACATTTTTTTTGTTTAAGATCCAGGAGGTCTAAGGTTAAAGTTTTTGTGTACAATATTTATTCATTAAATATTAAATAATATTATAAATTTTGAAAATATCAGAAAAGGCAAATCTTTGCCCCATCCTTTTTGGTTCTTAACATTCAGGAGGCCTAATACTATATGCAGTCAGTTCAATTGGATAATTGAATAATATTGTTTGTTATAAGTTCCCAGAAAAGCCAACATTTTGTTATGAGTCAGTGAAGACAAATGTTGTTTTTTCTGAGAAAAAAATCTGCATTTAGTTCTATGGCTAATTAAATAATATTGTTGATCAGAGAAGACCAAAATTTTGCCCTTGTAGTTTTCCTTTTATTATTATTCAAGGGGGCCAAATGTTGATTTTTTTTTTTTGTTTACAATTTGGGTATGAATATAAGGGCTTAACAAATATCAGCAAAGCCAAACCTTTGACGCTCTACATATTAAAAAATAGTGCCCATGCCAAAGGTTGGCGTTTTGTTGCATTATCTTTAACTAAATACTATGTCACTATTATCGAAACTAAAAATTTAATGGTTTTCTTAGATAATTAAGAAAAAACTATTGTATTAAAATATTAAGTTAATGTTGCAAAAAAATATGGAAATTAGGTTCAAAATTTTGATTTATTTCTAAATGTAGCAACGCATTTACGAGGTTGACCACTCTATTTATTCCTTGAAGTATCTACTATGGATTTAAATGTTTTTATTTTTTTTAAGCAAATGTAAACGCCTTAAGAACAGATTAATTCCCTTAAATATCATTTACCATTTCTCAGCATGATTATGTTCAAATTTTATTTGGAAATCAAATCCGTATTTCTCTGGTGATGTGATATAACTTTTTTGATATTCGATTCTTGTTTAGGAGACCAAAATTATTTAGTGTTATTTAATTCGATTGCAAAACACTGCTGTTTGTAATTCTCATTTAGTTAGAATTTTTATTTACATAAGAAATTAACAAAAAAACAAATTAAAATAAACAAAAACTACATAATGATGAACTTCATTTCATTTCTTCATAAATATGGATAAAACTTTTTCATAAATACAAGAATCTTTTTTGTAAATATTGTAGATTTTTTTTTTTATAAATGAGAAAAAATATGAAGAAGTTCTAACAAAATAGTATAAATATACTGAAAGTGTTATTTACAAAAAAATTAAAAATCATATTAAAACCGGTCCACTAACTTTTCATTTATTTTTAAATGTTAATAACTTAACTTAGAATATCCCTTAATAATAAATGATTTTTTATTTGTTGTATCAGTTAATAAATTAACCAGAAATCTGTAAAAAAAGAAGATATTTGCTTTATTTATTTTTTTAATTAACTTCGAAATCTGTAAAAAGTATTTATGTTTCCTTTATATAGATTTTTTTTTAACTTTCAAAAAATTAACTACAAAATCCGTAAAAATAAATAATATTTTCTTTTTCCCATTTTAAAATGTCATAACTATAAAGTCTGTAAAAATAAACCACTTTCATTTATTTTGTTTGTTTAACTATTAAACAATTAAAAATAAAATAATAAAAAATATTTTTTTTTTAATTTTTTAAAATAAAAATATTAACTTAAGCAAAAAATATAGATTTTATTTTTATATAAATTTCTACATTTATATAAAAAGAAAATCCATATATTCTATTTAAGTTAATATTTTTATTTCAAAAATTAAAAAAAATGTTTTTTATTCTTGAAAAATATATTTCTTGTTATTTTAACTATTTAATTATTTAAAAACAAATTGTAGGGATAACTTTTTAAATAAACTAAAGTCAGTTACTGTAGAAATATTTTGAGTGTATTTCGTCATATCTAAAAAATATGAAGAAACGTGTAATTAATTTGAGTTGTTATAAAGCAGCTTCATTATATAGCGTGATCCATTTCGAGGTTCCCTACTTTTTTAAAGAAAAAAACACAGAAAATTCAAATTTAATAGGGAATGTTTATTATCATTTGAAAGAACATTCTTTGGCATTTATTTTTTGAAGATTATGTCTATCAAATGTTGAGTCCGTTGAGTCCAATTTTCGATGACTCATTGGAGCATTTCGACTGGTAACTAGCGAAAGACACGCGTGATGCCTGAATCCAAGCGGATTTGTCTGCATAAACTTTAGCCTTTACATATGCCCACAGGAAAAGTCTAACGGTGTGATATCACACGATTTGGTGGCCAATCGACTGGCCCAAAACGTGAAATTATGTGCTCACCGAAGTGTTCTCTCAATAAATCCATTGATTGATGCGATATGTGGGAAGTGGCGCCGTCTTGTTGAAACCAAATGTCGCCGGGATCACGAGCTTCGATTTTAGGCACCAAATAGTTGGTTATGATGGCACGATAATGGTTGCCATTGACGGTAACGTTCGCACCGGTCTTCGTGTACACTCTCAGCTACGGCCGCTATATTTTCTTCACAGCGTGCTGAACGTCGTCTATTCGGTCGAATATTATCCAATAATGAATACTGGGTCTCAAAATGGGTGCTGGTGTTGCGAATAGTACACTCAGTAGGCCGATTATGTTGACCATAAGTTGAGCGAAGTGCACGAAACACATTCCTCACAGTACGTGAATTTTCGTAATAAAGTTGAACGATTTGTAAACGTTGTTCAGGCGTAAGTCTTTCCATTATGAAATGCCAAACAATACTAAACAAAAAATAACATGACAGCATGACTCACAAGTGATCTGTCAAAAAAGGCTATTGAAAAAAGTATCTCTACTTGGATCACCCTTTATTTAAGAATTATTTTATTGGACGAAAAGCTGTGAAATTTTTCATTATGTTTATGAAGGTTTTCATAAATATGACGAAACGTTTTCCCTAAATCTTGAGTTTTAAAAAAATGTATTAAACAGCCTGATTTTTAAGTATTTCCATAAAAGTAACCATATGGTTTTTTACTGGTACCTTTGGTACTATTTTGCTTTTTTGAATTTACTGTTGTAAAAATTTTAAAAATTTTGGTTACTTTATATGAAGAAGTTTACTGTATTTCATTTCTTATTAAATTTCAATGAACACGTATTTTGTTTATTGATATTCGTTCTATTTTGGATTTTAATTAATTTTCTGCGAAGATCTTTTTTGATACTTTTGGAACAAATTTACAACCCTATGCTAAAACATGGACATTATGTACATCAAACTTCCTCATTTGAAGAATATTTTATTTTAATGTTGTTGTTGTATAGAATTTCAAATATTACTGATATGTTGCCGAACAAAAAAGTCACCGAAAATGTCGAATTCTATTTCACCCTCTACATCCCCGAGGTGGTTATTCTTGGAGAGAGGTTATTGTAAGATTTCTTTTTTATATCACATATCCTAATTTAATCAAAATCAATTAATAAGCTACATAAAAATAAGCTTAAATAATTTCTCAAATTTAACTTAAATATTTTACAACATTATCTGAAAAATTTTTCCTATTACAATTTTGTTTTACATTTATATTATTCATCTCTATTTTTTTGCTTTCATCTATAAATTCAAGTATAATTTTCTTTTTTTTTGGAGAAATTAAGCAAGTATTAATTTTAAAGACAATCAAAGAGTTTAACTACACAATAGGTTTTATGGTTTATAGGAATTTCAAAAAAAAGGAACAAAAAACGAATTATACTACGATATTGTACAAGCAATATTTCCGTTACAGCCCTATCAATTGTTCATAAAAATTTTGGTTGGAATTTTTCATTATTTCAAAAACTTCAAACTGACCAGTTGTACTATTACCCAGTATTATGCTGTACAACCATCATTGAACATGGTTAATCATGTTTTGTGGTAACACAACATGTTTTTCTTCTCTTTATAAAAGTGATGATTTGGTTTGTTTTCAAAACTGATGCTGTTGCTGCTGCTGTTGTTACTGTTATTGATTGGTGTATGCTATATGGAATTGTTGCTGTTACTACCGCTGCTGCTGTTGTTGTTATTGTTCACAAATATACAACAAAGACAAATGTCAATTACAAACTTTTATTGGAATTTTAACAAGTATTGAACAACAACAACAACAACAATTACATTCATATATGCTGTTGTATTTTACTACACACATAAAATATACCGCCATAAAGTTTTTAAACGAGTATAAAACATACCTGAGGTGTGAGTTATTTGATCCCTGTAGAGAAAGTGGAGTTTTTGTTTGTATTATGTGTGTGTGTGTTTTTTTTTGTTGTTGTTCATCGTATGAGTGTTTCGCAAGTTTTCTATTTTACTCTACATAACAGGATTAGAGGATATGTTAAAGTTGTTAACACGTTTGGTAATTGTGATAATATCGTTTAAAACTGTACTTAAACTAAAGTCATATTTCAGTATTTTATCATAAAAAATATACTTATCAATTTATAAATTAGTATCTTATACATCGGTAGAATAAAGTATGTTGTATAAGCCACAGATAAAGATTAATACAAAACACAAAGTATTTCTATACAACTTAAAATTGAGTATTATACTTTAACTCTGGTTTTACATTTAAACACAGAGAAAACAGATTCCTCGTGAGAACGGAATTTATTGTCAATTAGATATTTTTGTTACAACAACCGAAATATTTGATTGTTGCACTCAAATGCAATTAAAATATATACAGTTTAAATATATAGTTTTAATCGAAATTCTGTCGTATTAACTAAATCTCGGTCGCCCTAGATAAATATATCGGTGGCTCCAATAAATTCGTTTGTCACAATGAATCTGTTTTCTCGGTTTAATGTCAAAGTGTTTTACAAAGAAAGTACCCCAACCTAAATACTCTGATTTTGATGAAATTTAGATATGTGATAGAAAAAGGAAAAAATTAACAACAACCTCTCATCCTTGTTTACTCACCTCGGGAATATAGTGGGTAAAAAAAGAAGAAGAGATTTAGATATTTCTATAAAAAATAAATCATCTAATGGAGACTTTTAATATAGATAATGCCGATGTTTTAATATAGGGTTGTCAAGTTGTTCCCAAAAGGGCTTTGCGAAAAATTCGTTTTAATCCAAAATAGAGGATAATATACAAAAAGTACCAAGAAAAGGTACCAATAAAAAGCAAATAAAAATCCCTTTTCGAGGATAACTTATTATGCATATGAATTATTTATTCTAAATATCTTATAATGCTAATAAACCCCTTAAAACCCCTAAGAGGTCGATCTAAAATTAAAGGGGAATTTTTCCCTTTTTTTCCTATCGTTCGTATTGGACAATCCAACATGTGCCTTCCCGGTAAACATATTCACTTAGAAAAATAAATTGCCAACCGAATTAAAAAGTGTATTTTGGTTGTGACAACCAATAAATTTGGTTAGCACAACGAAATTTAAAATGAGTTTGCTAAATATCTAAATTCAGTTGGATTACCCGAATTTTGGTGTGGATACCAATATTCAATTACACCAACCGATTTCAGTTGTAGAAACTGAATTTCAGTTGGAAATTGGCCAAATTTTTTTCTGTGTGTAATAAATTACAAATACCTAGCTGAAGTTATTAGAGCGATGTTTAGTGCGAGATTACCTCCCTATTTGTTCCACCCCCTAAGCAGAATTCGCGTTTCAGTGGATGTCTACACCGAAATAGCAGCAAAAAAATTTCAATTTATAAGCTTTAGCGTAATCTCTATCTTAAATTTCTAGCTCCGGCGATTGGGACTGGGTGATTAGTGTGCTCTTTTTTCATTTTAATCCAATACAAATTTGAGATTTCTAGCAAAAGCGATTTGGGTAAGGGGGAAATTTCCCCTTTAGATTCGTGATTAAGGGGAAAATTTTCTTTCTTTTAACCTCATTTTTAACACCATTTGATTAAGTTTAATATTAGTTAATTGGCTCATACCCCAAGGAACACATGTTTCCTTCAGATTTCTAGCCAGAAAGGTTTGGGCAGGAGCCTTTAAACTTGTTGATCCCGTTCTTGCCTTACACATTTCTGGCGAAATTTCATAATATTTTTTTCTTAACGATGTTTTACATACTTTAAATTTCAAATCGCCAGCCGAAGCAGTTTACCACGTTTCTGACGAAAATTTCATATTTTAAATTTTTGTTTTCTACCCAAAGCGGTTTGGGAAGGGTGCTGATTGAGGTACTTTTCCGTTATAGGGGAAAATCCAAAAGGTTTCTTCAGGGAACATATATCATTTAAATTTCTGATCTTTAGCACAAAGCGTTTTGGGTAGAACCTTAAGGCAGAGACTTATTCTCCTACCCGAAAATATTTTCAAAACTCCTTCCAAGTAAATGCCTACCATACATGGGACTAATACATTAAGTGGACTAATTTATTAATGATATCTTTTCTATGCATTCATTTCATTTCAAGTCTAATCAAATTAATTTTATTACAAATTGTTTAGTACTTAAATTTAACTGGTTGAGGCTAGAAACCTGAAATTAAAAGAAATTTTCCTTAGTACTAAAAATTAAAGTCGGAAATGAGAACTATATGATACCATATAACAAGTATAATTTATATACTATTCCGGGAAGCGGTTAAAATTCAGGATAGGGACCTGATTTTTATATAATGATAAGGCCTCAAAATATAGAAAAAATCAAAAATAAATCGGAATGAAATATCGGAAAGGTGGGCTAAGTCCAAATATGATTCGATTTTCTTCGAATTCGAAGGCATTATTTTTGGTCCTATTTAACAACTTTCAAATTTGATCCTGATAACAATGGTTTTATGTGTCTAAATATAATTTAGAAAGGACGTTTCTGTGGTAGGCAGGTGTGAATATAGACTGATTCTAATCGAATTCAATAGGGTTCGTCCTTCGGCCTATAAAAAGCCTTTGGGAGGATGACCAGGCCTTAGAACATAATCTTAGTGGCTGTACGGATTTTACATAAATTAAGGTTCAATAATTATCTAACGACAATTTTCCAACTTTTGGTGACTTTAGTGAACAGGATAGAGTTCCTGAAATATACAGGAACCTCCGCAACATAGGAGCGTACACAACAAGCCAACTATCCAGATTAAGTGTTTGTCCATTTTTTTTTGAACATAAGCCAGTTGTGAAGTTTATCTTTACATCCGAGTCCTGCTTATGCAGAGAAAATACATGTTTGCAACAGGATCACTGCTACTAAATTATGCTTGCTGCATTCGGGTATGGCTGTCAGAATCAAGTTATTGGTTTATAAATATGTTCGAACCATCAAATAGGTTCTACCATCATTATTATAGTAAATATTTTATTATTTCAAATTCATATATTTATATTACTTCAGAATTTACAATTCTTATATTATTAAAAAAATTCAGATTCTAAAAATTCTTTGAGTGAGGACTTTTCATCAAAATCTTAAATATGTCTTTAGAATCTTAAAATTTTTCTATAAAAAAAAATTCTATAAAATATATATAATATTAAAAAGTCCTTAGAAGTTAAAAATTTGGTTGAAGTATTTTTCTTAAAAAAAAGTCCATAGAATCAAAGAAGTTTTCTTGAAAAAGTGCTTAATATAAATTTTTTTTTTTGGAAAAACATTTCTTAAAGACATTTTCTTAAATTTAAAAAACCTTCTTATAGTTTCGAATATAATCATAATATGATAACGTATTATAGTACGACTATGATTGGCACAACATAATCCCAAAAATATATGATATCCCTAACCATGTCCTTTCTCTGCGAGCTGATGGTCTAAGTGGGTCATCTCGCATAATTTATTTTATGAATGCAGGCCGTCTTTACAAATTCACTTTGAACCTATAAGATTTATGTATGAATCTCTTACTTGAAAAATTATAACTGGCAAAAACTCTGGGACAAGCATACTTGCCTTTGGTCATTAAACAATTAAACTCAGACTGCCTATGGCAAACCTCATAAAGTCTTATAACATACTACCTCTCAAGCCTTATACTCAGTTGAAACATTCACTTATTTGTTATAGCAGAGTATTTAAAATTCGTTATTACCTTTATTTGGCAAATTTTTACTTTATTTTCGCATCTTTCTCTCGGTGTGTATAAAAACGTTTTATCTTGTTAGATTCAAATAATTAATTTCAAAAAAAAAAAACATTTATATAAAAAAATATACATTTTTTTATCTTTACAACAATTTTGTTGTTAACTGATTGTCATTGGGATAAAAAAAAAATACACAGAACGTTAAAGCTTTTAAATGTTTAACTGGTTGCCTGGCTGTAGATTTGTGTTTTTGCATCATTGTGCCTCCAAAGAGCAGTTAGTTTTGCTTTTTTTTTCCTTCATCATACTTCACTACATATGCAGTTTTAAACCACAAGAATAGGTACAATCTAGATTGTTATACTATATATCGATGGTTATAAGTTGAGAACTTATAATTGAAGATTTAATTTTTTTTTCCATATTCTATATTATTTATTGGATCTTCTCATTTAAAAACTGTGAACTAACAATAATTATCCAAATCTTAAAACTAAATATTAATTATTAAGTCCAGCCAGTGCCAGACTGATGTTATGTGGTTTAACAGAGACCATTATTTCTCCTTATTATTAGCGGACCAGATCCACAGTGTCTCTCCTTCTAAGACGCTGGTGGCCGTGATTATTAGTTAAGTTACGGGCTAGTATGTTGGGGTGTGTTTCCAGTTTTGTTAAATAGCGTTGACAGTGTCTAATAATTTTATCTTTGACCAGGGGTACATTCAAATCTTTATGTATGTTGTAATTCCTAACATACCAGGGTGCATTCGTGATCGTCCTCAAGAATTTATATTGCATTTTCTAAATTTTCCCTATAATGGACGCAGAGGCAGTACCTCAGAGCTGAATTCCGTAACACCATATGGGTTTCATGATCGAATTGTAAGTGAGTAATTTGCAGTCCAGGCCTAGTTTAGAGTTTTTGCCAGTAAGCCAAGCGAGTTGAGCAGTTTTTAGCCTCATCTGAGTTATTTTCGCATCTATATGATTTTTCCACATGAGTCGACGGTCAAGGTGAATACCGAGATATTTCACACATGTGTGTTGGGGTATATTCAGATTATTAATTTTAATGGGTGGACACGTCTCTTTTCTCAGTTTGAAAGTAATGTGGATACATTTCTGTTTATTCTCCTTAATTTTTCACTTATCCAACCAAGCTTCCAATTGTGAAATGTGAGTTTGTAACATTCTAGACGCAATTTTTGAGTCATCGTGGACGCTTAAGATTACAGTATTGTCAGCGAAAGTGGATGTGTAGGTATTAACATCTAATGGCATGTCTGAAGTATAGATGATATATAACAGAGGACCCAAAATGCTACCTTGTGGAACTCCGACTTGTATATCTTGAGGAGAGCTGACAAAACTTTTTTCAGCAAGAGTGAATTATCGATTTGTTATATAGCTTTCAAGTAGTTTGTGAGTATTTGTTGGTAACAAAAGTTTTATTTTAAACAGTAGACTTTCATGCCAAACCTTATCGAAAGCCTGTGAAACATCGATAAAAAGGGCAGAGCAGTATTTTTTCTCCTCGAATGTTTTTCTGACAACAGTAACTAGCCTGTGAGCTTGCTCAATGGTGCTGTATTTTCTTCTGAAACCAAATTGGTGTGCTGGAATACAGTTGTTTTGTTCCACATAAACAGTTATGTTTTCCATTAGGATTTTCCCGAACAACTTTGACAAATTGGATAATAGGCTAATAGGCCTATACGATTCCACTTTTGTGTGATCTTTGCCTGGCTTGGGTATCATTTTAACGAGTGAAATTTTCCATTCTGGGGGATAGTATTCAAGGCGTATAATAGCATTAAAAATAAAGAGAATTATCTTTAATACTATACGGGGTTACTCCAAGAGCATCTTGTTACCGATTTCATCGATACCAGGAGCTTTTTTGGGGTTTAGTTCAAAAATAGCCTTTTCGACCTCTCTCATCTCAAACGTCAATCGGGTAGCTGCTCGGTGCTGGGGTAAAATCGGTGGCAACTCTGTTACATAACTTGTTATATTTAGTGTGAATACTTTTCTTAAATGTTCTACAAACAGATCTCCTTTTTCAGTATCATTTCAAGCCCAACCTCCGTCTGATTTTCTCAAAGGAGGCTTACATAAGACAGGTCTTTTTAAATTTTTCGTTGCACGCCATAATGAGTAATCAGTTCTTGATGTTGGATCTAAATTTTCAAGATATCTGTTTAATGAAGCAGTTCTATTATGTTCAAGTAGCTTTCTTAATTTTTTAGTGCATTCTTTCAACCGTTCCTTAAGTTGAGGAGATCTGTGCTATTGCCACTCTCTTCGAGCTCTTCTTTTTTCATTTAAGAGTTGTTCGACATCGGCAGACGATTTAATTATAAATTGGAGATTTAATTAAATTGGAGATTTAATTACAAATTGAAATATAAATGCCAAATGATTTAATTCATATTGTAATTCCAATTTCAGTTATGTGATATCAACTTATGACCATGGATATCCAACAGTTTTTTTTATTTAGCAATTTTTTTCCATTTGCCATATAGTTGGCATTATGGCGTTTTTTTTTTTCTGTAATTTACTTAACTGCGCATGTGATTAAATCTACAAAAGAAACGCATTTTTATTCTACTGCTTCTGCTTCTTTAACTTGTGTTGTATCAAGAAATGATTGCAGCGGCAATATGCAGTAGTTGTAATTTTTATATTTTTTTTTAATTTTGCGTTTGCCATACTGCAGAGACTCAAGTCTTTTTGGTTGATTTAACAAAAAATAATAGTTTATAAAAGTCACATAGAAATTGCTTAACATATATCTTTAAACAGTAAAATCTTTATAAAAAGGAGTTATTTGTATAATATGGAGCATACAATTACAATACAAAAAAAAAAATACTACTGTTAAGAATGAAATTTTTTTCGATTTAACTGGCATTTGACAATTTCTAAGGATACAGAAATATTTTTGATAATTTTATCTCTCAAATTACTAATGGCAAGGGAGGACGAAGAACTTTGATATAATAATAATTAATAAATATAATAAATAAATAAATAAATAAATAAATAAATAAATAAATAAATAAATAAATAAATAAATAAATAAATAAATCTATAAATAAATAAATAAATAAATAAATAAATAATAAAAATAAATAAATAAATAAATAAATAAATAAATAAATAAATAAATAAATAAAAAAATAAATAAATAAATAAATAAATAAATAAATAAATAAATAAATACATAAATACATAAATAAATAAATAAATAAATAAATAAATAAATAAATAAATAAATAAATAAATAAATAAATAAATAAATAAATAAATAAATAAATAAATAAATAAATAAATTAATAAATAAATAAATAAATAAATAAATAAATAAATAAATAAATAAATAAATAAAATAGTAATAATTGTATGAAAATTCCCAAAAAATAATCCTTTATAAGGATCCTTCTCTGTTCACATGTGCAGATAATATATATTTGTTTTAAAATAAAAAACCGTTTTCTTCTTCTTTTTCTATATATTTTTCTTTCGTTTTTCCTATTTTTTGTTCATTTAACTTGACACTATAATACATTTAAGTATTTAATGCTGTCTTTTGGTAATGTACACGTATGCTGCGTATAAATGTCACATTTGTTTTTTTTTTCTACTCATTTCTGCATGGTGTTCCATTTGTATTTGAAAACTATACAATTTTTTGTTATGCCACAATTTTTATCTTCCTAATACTGCTACTTTCAGTTTAATGGCCATTACAAAGAGTGTACCAAAATGAAAATTGTTAGAAAGTCATCTTATTGCCAAATGTTATTGAGTAAGAAATGCATTATCGTATTTTTTAAAATAAGTGGTATAAACTGCAATAGAAAAAAGTTTAAAAATATTAAATGTAATTACCAGCGCTGAGTTTTTCATACAAATGCATGCAAGTGGTCAGTGGCCCAAAAATAATTTTTTAGAAATTCTTTTTCGAATCATTTAATTTGTCTCAATTGCTGTTACATATTTTATTACATTTCACACTTTTATAGCGGAATTATTTATGTAAAAGTCTTAGCCCGAACCGGATCGCTGTTTTTTAAATGTTTGTTTGTATAAAATTTTTATAGAATTTAAGGTTTTTCGAAAGCACCAAATTTTTTGAACTTCCAACGTTATAGCAACGTTTTGGGCAAATTAGCTGCAAGCAAAGGTTGGCCGCAGTTATTAAAAGTTGCCCATCGTTATTATAACAATACTGTCAGGATAATTAATCCCAGGAAATGCCAACGGATAAGGGATGGTCTCTGGTGCCTTGCGAGCACTGTGGCGATCGTTTTTTCCTGCCTGAGTAATATATCGTCAGAATATTATTGATTTGACCAACTTTGACTATTTTCGAATATATTGAGGTAGGAATGGTTTATATATAATATAAATATTTTACATATCTCGTGCCATATCTGGGATATCCAATATATACTTTAAACAATCTCCCAATTTTGCAAACAAATACTAAAAAATGTTAACTTTAGATGTCGTCTTTCTCATAAATGATTTTTGTTTTGGAGTATGTCACAATCTAATAATAACACTGTAATTAAAATTTTTAACTTTTGAAATGACAAACGAAAACCCTGGGATGGGTAAACTTTATTTTATGTCGTAGAATTCAGTGGCGTACCCTGTTTTAAAGAGTCTGGTCATTTTGGCAAGATATTTGGATTTTAAGTTTGTATAGACTTAAGCGATTTTTTAATTAAATTTAGCTAAAAAAACTTTGAAAGTTCATTTGCAATGACTTTATTTATTGATTTTCTTTTTACTTATTTACTATTTACTATTTATTAAATTTTTTTTTTTGTTGCAATCAAAAAAAAATCAAAATTTTGTTTAGAAAATAATACGGCATAAAAGTCATTAAAATTTGTTACAATAATATTACGTATACGCATTGGTGTCCTTTAACTCGAATTAAACACATTCCAGTGTATAATTAATATTGGGGGGTATCATTATTTTTTGAACTATGTACAAATAATTATAAATCCTTACTTTCTAGATTAATTTAAAAATAATAGTAATAAATATAGGGTCCGCCAAATAACTTTTTTTTTTGAAAATGCTATAAAAAAACTACTGAATATTTTCTCAAATTTCTTTTTTTATTTGAAAGTACAATCCTTTCGGTTAATAATGGAAAATAATTTCATTCAAATGGCTGCCTCGGCTGGCCGTTACAGTCAATGGCGATCGTTATTGGGCCATGTTGAACGAATTTTTGTTTACAAAAATTGAAGAGGAGGATATTGGCAACAATTTGGTTTCAACAGGACGGCGCTACGTGCCACACAGCCGAAGCTACATTTGATGTTTTGCGCCCTGTTTTTGAAGATCGCCTTATCAGCCGCAGAGCTGATGTCGTTTGGCCACCTCGGAGCTGCGATTTGACACCGTTGGGCTATTATTTGTGGGGTGCCGTCAAAGATAAGTGTTACGCCGACATTGGGAAAATATTCAGTAGTTTTTTTTATAGCATTTTCAAAAAAGAAAGTTATTTGGAGGACCCTATAGTAAATAAATGAAAAAACAATAAATTAATTCATTGGAAAACAATTTTCAAAGTCTTTTCGTTAAAATGTAATCAAAAATTTGTTTAGTTTAATACAAACTTAAAATCTTAATATCTTGTTAAAATGATCTGTTTCTTCAAAACGGTGTTTGCCATTGAATTCTACGACCCAAAATTAAGTTCACGTATCCCAGGCTTTTCGTGTGTCATTTTGATGTACGTACTTACTGTGTAATAAGCTGACGATTAACTCAAAAACTATTGCACGGTTTTTGACAAAAATTTATGTATATGCTTTTATGGGGGCGTGAAGAGTTCTTAAAGAGTTTTTATTTTTTCGACAGATGGCGAAATTTTGCTTTGTTTCAAACCGCTTTATCTTGCTTCCAATTGAACATAATCGTACAAAATTTGACACCACGCTTTGTAAATACATTATTAAGCAATTTGTAAAATATAGGCAGAATAGGACGTGGGCCGAGGCACCTCTCTATAAACCAAAATTTAAAAGTACTCTAACTCGTCTCCTATTCATCCTTTACGAAAAAAACTTTGCACTATGTTCTTAAATAGCCTTTTTAACCCTCCTGTGCATGATTTTTTCTTTTGTTCTGAAATAAATCATTGTGATATAATTTATGCTCTAGATTAAGGGAAAATATGTAAAAAAAAATCCTAGGATAAATATGTAGATAATATAAAAATTAAAAAACGGTATGATGGAAATATTCATCATCATGCAAAGTAACATGTATAAGTCAGTTCTTGTTCTTTTTTTTACCAGCTGTGGTCCAATTTATTCAATGGTGATGAAAAATGTTGCCTTCTACAAACAAACAAACTGTTTGTGTGCATTTTTTTGTTCAAAATGTTATGATGTGACTATCCACCATCATGCAAAGAAGGGTTAATTTTAAAACATGTGCTTCTTGCGGTATAGGCAAATTAACTAGTAAAGAACTTTTCGGAAATATTTGCAAGGAAGTTTTTCCCAAAACATCCTGCCTAAACAAACAGCTGTGGCTAGAAATCTAAAAATTCAAAATACACTTTGCTTAGGTTATGAAATTTCTATTCAGAATGTGATAAAATGGAATTAAAAATGAAAGAATATCTCCCTTAATCACCCAGCACAAGCCGCATATTGCGATTATTAGGGGTTCAAAAGGAGGAAATATTGTCTCTTAACGGCCTGCCCAAACCAATTTGAATATGTAACTGAAATCTTAAATTAATGTTGCCTGGAGTATGGTGCAATTCACTATATATAAACTCTTTGGAATTTGCTTTAACAACGAGGTAAAAATGGGGTTAAAAAGGGAAAAGTGCTTTTTAGCATATAGAAAAATCTGCTGGAGTTAGGACCTTGAAAATTTAAATTTAGAATCCTACTATGGCTTAAGCATCGACCAATAATGGTTTTTAAAAAATTGCCAAACTACATTGGCTAGATTTCTGAAATTTTAAATATTCGTTCCATGGTTTATATATATTCATCGGAGATATACTTTTTGTATTTTCCAATAAAAACATGAGAAAACATGAAAGTGTAAAAATGTGCCATTATTAACCTATCTCAAATCGCTGAAGCTATGATTATAAAATTTGAGGCTCCTATTTGGGTGTAGACATCTAGTAAGACTGGGGTTGTGAAGTTTGTTACGGGAAAAAACAAGTAGATTAATGGATTCCCCCTTAATGTCCTGTCCAAACCTATTCTGTTAGAAATCTATTTAATATTTAATTTTTTTGATTTTAAAAAGTTAATTCCTTTGCAAGGTAGTTTTTGGAAAGTGAATAAATGACTCCTTAATCAGCCACTGAGATGGGTCGGGACAGAAAGAAAAATCTCCTCATTAGTGGCCTGCATACAAACCTTTGGCTAGAAATCTGTTAGTGGAGTATTATACGATGTCATACAAGAGCACTAAGAATTTAAAATAATGTAAGTTTTTGAAAAATGTCAAGCTGCCAAAGATGACTGACAATTTTTTAAGAAAATATGTCATTTAGTTTTTTTTTAACAATCGATTTTTTGGCGGAACTTTTGCTCTTTTTTTAAAATGGTAAAAAAAGAATTTGGTCCTGTCATCACACAGTTTTACTTGAAAGTCAAAAAATCTAAGGAAATCAAAGATAAGTTAGGCGAAGTCCATGCCGCGTCTGCATCACTATTTAAGATAATCTATAGTTGTGCAAACGAATTTAAACGTGGCTGTACTAGGTAGTTACTTCACCAAACATTGATTAAATCCACGATATAGTTTTAAAAGACCGACAGGTTTAATTGGTGTGAGCTACTTGAGGCCACGGGCATATCACAAATTTGGAAGTGAAAAAGCTATCAGCAAGATGGGTGTGACTGATTCCCATCGTGATCCTGATAAATTTCTTTACCGGTATATAACTATCCAAGCAATGGATTTTACCAGAATAATCCTCCCCAAGAAAGCAAAGTAAAGTTAAGTCAGCTGGTAAGGTTATGGCACAATTTTTTGGGAGAGTCCTGGAATTATTTTCATTGACTACTTGAAAAGAGAAAAACCAATAAATGGAAAAAATTATTCATCATTGTTGGGCAAAACTAAGATATCAAGAAAAAAGCCCCCATTTATCCACCAAAAGTGATCTTCCATCAAGTGTCCACTTGTGCAGTTTCTTTGGCAAAAATACATGAGTTGAGGTTCGATATGTTGCTGCATCGAACTTTTCTCTAGATTGGGCTCCCAGCGACTTTTTGTTGTTTCTAAATTTTAAAAAATGGCTCACAGAAAAAGAATCGATTAGTATTTCTGCAATAGAAGCAGGTCCCTCCGAAATGATAATCTGCAGATGGCTTAAAAATTTGGAGAATCGCGAGATAAAGTGTATTGAGCTAAAAGGGAAATAAAATATAATCAACACTTAAAATGTGTTTTTCTTCGTATTTGTAAAGACTTACTGACTTGACTCGGTTGGTTTTCTTTATTTTGTTCAATTTTAAATATTACTGCATATTTTAAGGATTTAAACTCCTTTAATTTCAAGTTAAACTTTTCAATGTTGACTTTTATGAATTGTTCAAATACCTTTCTAGTAATTTATACGAATTCTTCAAGTTTAAGTTTTCTTAAAAACTTTAAAAACTTCTTAACAAAACTATTTTCTTAACTTTATAAAACTATGGCATACTTTTAGGCTTCATAAAGTAACTAAACACTTTAATATACTATGTTATTTAAAAAACAATATTTATATGTTTCTTATACATTTTGTTGTAAAAATTCTTAAACAACAAATATTTTAACATTAAACTTTTACTTTCAAAGAGACCTTTAAATTCTTTTATAAAACTTTTTTTTTTCAACACCACAAAATATGTCATTTACTTCTCGAAAGGAAGGCATATATAACACTTGACTTTTAATTCAAATTTAAAGGACATTTGCACATATGTGTAACATATTATTTGTAGATTTTTATTTATAAGATAGGAGTAAATTTGTAGTAAAATTTGTTATTTCCATAAAATATTGTGTATGTTAATTTTGTTTTGAAATGAAAGAACAAAAAATAGCAAAAAAAAAAAACAAACTACAACACATATCAACGCCTACAACTTAAGGGCATAAATAAATGTTGATTTTTTGTAGTTTCAAGTTTGAGTCATTTATTATTAGGATGACCATATTTTTTTTTATTAGAAAATATCAGAGTGCATATTTGATTTGTATGAGAAATTTACAATAATTTTTAAAACAAACGAATTTTATGAAAAAATTTGAAAAATTTAACAAAAACGAACTAGAGTTTACTTCCTTTAGAATTATATGTGAGATTATTAAACAATTCCTGAATTAATGGGTTAAAGTGAAGTAACTAATGAGCAGTTTGCCCCTAATTAATTTTTTTTTGAATTCCTTGGTTATGTTTAAATAATTTTTATATTCAACAAATGGTCACCTTAATTTAAGTTTTATTTTATATGATATTTTGTTCATATTATAAATATCATAAATTTTACCCCCCAACATTTCATATATTTTTTTTTGCTATAGAAATCATATAATAAATGTTATTTTTTATTTTGTGGTTTTGTTTTTAGTGTTTCATTTTTGATGACATTCTTGCTTTTTTTGTTTGTTGTTTTTTTGCTAAAGTAATTTCTGTGGTATATTATAACATTCTTTAAGTTATTTACACAAAACTTTTGTTTAATTTTAGTAGACAAATAGTTTTATTTATTGTATTATTTGTTTTTATTATAAAAATAATAATTATTTTTGTATGTTTACGATTATTTTATACCAACTGTGTGTTATTATTTTTAAATTATTAGGTTTTTAGATTAAAATTAACATATAAATGTGAATTTTATTATTTGCATTGTAGAGTAATAAACATAAAAACAATTAAGTAAATTCAAAATATATATGAGTATTATTCAATAGTTTTATATCTTAAATATTATATGAGAAATAAACAAAATTTATTTACAGCCCAAAAGTAGGCATTGTTTATATGGTTTTTGGATACCTAAAAGTATGCAAATGTTATTAAGATTCAGGCTGCGCTTAAGACATTTAAATATCCGAAAAATTCATTGAGGATTGCTCAGGAGTACAGGTACAGTTTATACGAGGTTTTTTAGGACAAATGTTCTGTCTTCTATGGGCATCGGCTCATGTGAGTATTCTGGGCAATAAAATGGTCGACTCGTTTACAAGCATTAAATCGGTTTTCACTGCCATGAATCCGAAACCGCAGCTGGGTATCATTATGTCATTGTTAATGCACTGAATTGGCTCTTGTATAAAATCTGTTTTTATTGAGAGGTGGTCAACTGGTGGTCCTGGGGTGTTGTGAAGTATTTTGTAAGCAAACTAGACGGATATGTGGAAAGATATCTGCTCAGTTTAAGTAGAGCTGACTGCCGCCGACATATTGGCCTGATTACGGGACACTTTGCTTGTGCTCATAATACGCCGAGGATGAATATTGCCAATGACTCATTTTGCATGTCACATTTGGAGATTAAGGGCACGACAATACATTTCGTCAGCATATTAGTAGTGATGTCTTATATATGGATTGTGTTCATAATTCGCCCCTGAATGACAGTCTTAGAATTTAAAAGAAGTCTGAAAAATACTAGGCTACTTTTAATTTCAATCCCATTTCTACTTTTTTCTTTTTTATATATTAAAAATCGCAATCGAATATTTGTATTTATTAAAAAAATTTGTCTACCAGTGCAGTAAGATATAATATCTTTTAGATTTAGCACTGGACTTATAATGGCACATTCGAGTTGATTAACCAGAAATAAAATTATAATTTAATAATAATTAATAAATTACATATAAAAAAAAATAAAATCAGTAATATGGATAAGCATAAAAATATATAAACATTGATTAAGAAAAAAAAATAAAAAAAAAAAAAATTAAATAAAAGAGTTAGAATTTAAGTATTTCTACAATTAGGATTATTGATTTTCAAAATAATAAAAAATTGCTTTTTTGAACAAAATTGCGTTGCTAGTGTTTTGGATGTTATAAGGAAGTTGGTTCCAGAGACGCATGGCAAAAATAAAAAATTGACGTTCAGAAGTCAGATAACGATGCCGAATATGAATCAAAACTGTATCTCTATTAGACCTCGCAAAGATAAGTTTTTCGAATAAGTAGTTTGGTTGACCTGTATACACTATTTTCTGCAAGAACATGAGACTCCGGCACTTTAAAAGATTGTCAAATGATACACTAAATATTTTTTTTGGAAAACTGAGAAACTCTATCATGCCTGTTTAATCCGAAAACATATCTTGCAATGTTGTTGTATGTAGTTTTGAATCTACGCTTATGAGAAGAGTCGCAACCGGCAAATAGTTCACAGCCATATAGTAAGGTGGGTATCAGATAATTTTTTGCCAATAACATTCTAATATTGATCGGCGTAAAATGTTGATTTATCTATAGCGTTCTTAGCATGACATACGTTTTTCCAGCTGCAATCTTGATTTGATCTGACCATGAAAGAGTTGTGTTAAATGTAATGCCTAGATTCTTTGCTGTACTTCCAATATTAATTTTAGACATCCCAAGAAGTACGGTTATGGATAGATAGCGGGTCTTCACCCTGACCATGGAATCTTTTATTTCTTCACGGATGGTTCTAAGATGAGCGAGGGAGTTGGTGGTGCGGTTTTATGTCGAAGTATGAGTATCAAAGAATCGTATAAGCTTCTCAATTACTGCAGCATTTTTCAGGCGGAGGTACTGGCGGCAAAAAGGGGTTTCTCACGTTAATTTCTACATTGATCGCAGCTATAAGGGCGATATCTGCCGGTTTGATATATTCATTGATTGTCCAACGGTGCAAGAACGTTTTAGGTGGACTTTGTGCCGGCAGGAAAGAGCACATCTATTTGGTTCGTGGGCATCAAGGCATTAAGGGGAGGACGAGATGGTAAAGCTCGGAGTCTATTTGCTTGGTGAAAGGAAAATGAACATTCGTGTGTTACTCCAACTTTTGAAACGGGACGTAGACTCAACTGTAATTAGCAGATCTGTGGTCGTTTGGTGGAATACCCGAACGTGTAAAGTATCGAAGATTATGTGGAAGTCTTATGATTCTAAGGCGACTGTTCTTCTGTTATCCTTAAGCAGAAGTGTATGTAGAATTCTGGTAGGTGTACCTACGGTACAATACTAGACTGCAGTTCTTGCCAAGAAAGCAGAATCGTCAGCTTTTCCGTAAATTTCATGGGGTTCGGCTCTTGCGCGCT
Source organism: Eustalomyia histrio (assembly GCA_949748255.1). Lineage (NCBI taxonomy): Eukaryota > Metazoa > Arthropoda > Insecta > Diptera > Anthomyiidae > Eustalomyia > Eustalomyia histrio. Next base: position 96,364,362 of record OX456527.1, on the reverse strand, counting down.
CCAAGGTAAGTTACTTGGGAGATCTGGAAGAAATCTCCAGAATGTGAATTCTTAGACTGTCGGTATTTGCTAGGAGTGTGTGTGGGCCACCCTTGGTGCTATCACATTTTACTGAACTTTTATCCGGTTTATCATTTCGGATAGCGTGACCTACCTGATAGCGTTTCTACCTTTTTCTTTTAGTTTTCTTTCGTTTCCACCCTTCGCAGATCTCTAACTAGGCTCGGTTTTCGCGTTAAGTTCTTAAAGTTTATCAAAAAGGAAGATAGGAAGCCAATTTTTTGTGGCATAACTACGAGTATTATCATGTCTGGAGTGAAAAAACTAATTTGAACCCTTAATAAAACATACACAAATATTAATATCTATTTGTTTTGATACCGCTACGTGGTTTGGGTATAAAGAATTTATGTTGATGGTTGTATCTTCCACAAATATCGGTGCGATATCTAACATATAGTATCACAATCGATTCATAATCATTTTCTGATACGAAAAACTTTCTGATTCAATTTAACGATATCCGTCCGTCTCACGTTCGGTCCCTTATTATTCGCCTCTATTACTGATCTGAATTAGATCCCATTGAGATACCTTCCTTGTAAGAGCATTTCTTTTAATACTTTTAAAGAATTGATGTACTATGTTGACTTAAGCTTAAAATATTATCGTTATTGTTGCATATTTTGGGGACAACTTGTAAAAGCATTTGAAATCATAACCTAATTTTTAGCTCTTAAGAAAATAAATTTTATTGCCTATTTCTAGGCTATATAAATGTAAATTTTTTGTAGCATACTTAAGGGTCAAGGTAAATAACTTTATTAAAGCTATTAACATAAATATTTAAATATATTCTTTGACGAAAGATACAACATATACACCAGTGCCAAAAGATGTATGAAATAGCTATAATCAGGGTAAAAGTTAAGATCAAATATAAACAAAAGTTGTGCAACAAGATTTTAGAATAATGACGCAATCAATCGTACAAAAAATAGTACTGGTAAACCATTGTTTTTCTTGTAAAACCTGCCCTGTAAGAAATATTAACTTGTACTGTAATAATAAAATTCTAGTTTCTTTGTAGAACTATTTTTTCAGTAGCATCTGGGAAGTGCTTTTCAGATACTGTTTTCACAAATATTAGTTACAACCATTTAGTTTTATTACAGTTTTTTTTAATATTAGCTTCCCAGCCAATAATCAAACCAAAATTTTTGTCCTCCACATATTAAATGAATCTCATTAACCCCCTTAGAAGTTTCAAGGCAAAAGAGTCTGGGTAGCTATGGAAATTTCTACAAAACATATTCTGTCCAAAAGGTATTGTTTAAATTAAATCTCAAGAAAATCTTTTAAATGTAATGTAAAGTAATTAACAACTTTTGTATTTATTTAAATAATTTATAAATTTTTCTATTACTTTAAAACATCTGATACTTTCAGCAACCCCATTTTACTTTATCATTTCCAAATAAATTTCACCACATGACCACATCAAAAGTAACTTTTAAGTTTATTTATTGATAAAACTGACCCAAATCTTTAAACTTTTGTTACAAATCTCTTACAGTTGTAGTAAATTAAAACCTTAAAAAAGTCATATTTGTAAATTAAGTTAAAACAAATTTGTCATTTTACTAATGAATTGCATTTTAATTGATATTAATTTAGAAGAAAAAAAAGTTTATTCTCTCAAAAAAACTTTGATTTTAAAATATATTTTTCATTATATGTATTCTGTTGGCTTAGAGGTGGTTTTTTGTGTGTTACATATATTTCTTTTTGTCTGTTGAATTATATCAAACAATTTATCATTGATTTCAACATGATTTCTATGTATGCATTTTGTTTTTATTGTTGTTTGAACTATACTGAACAATATATAGTATTTGTAATAGCATCTGTGCATTTTTACACTTATAATAATCTTTGTATCAAAATACCAAAATAATGTTAAAACAACAACAAAAAATATTTTCGTTTATTTTACAAAAGTTTTTGTTGTTTTAACCCTTTTTGGTATTTGGTATTTTTATGCATGAATTATTATCAGTGTATTTTATTATAAATATAGCACAATGGATCAAAGGAGCTGTTACGATTTCTTTGTTCCTATATATTTTTTCTAAGAACCGGGGAAAATATTAGATTAATATTTTAAACAGAAAACAAAATTCTGTATTGAAATTTTATAGGTAATGAATTGATCATAATTATATAAAATAATTGTTGGAAGTTGACGTAAAGGTATACCTCTCAATTTATATCATGATAGATTTTAATTGAATATTGGTTTTGGTCTTGACTAAATGATTTGCATATACATGATTTTATAATTTGTATAGGGAGAAATACTATACGTATGTACGATTGTGTAGTAAAGTATGGGCAAAAAATTGCGGAATTTTTTCTGTCTTCTTCCTACCATTTAAAAAGCATTTTTTTCTCCATTTACTTTAACATTACCTCGAAAAAAAAAAAACACATTCTTTTGTTAAAACAGAAGGTTTGATCGATTTTAAAAAAATTTCCATTGGGCACTAAGCGCGTTATAGTTGAAGGAATAAGAAGTAAAACCTTAAAAAGAGTTTTAAAAAACTAATTGCGACTTAACAGAAACTGTACTTAAAAAAAAGTTAAATTATTTTCAATAATTTGGTAAATCCTCTAAAGGGATTAGAATATCCTTGCGCTTCAAGAAATGGATAGAATATAAGTTGAAAACTTTTGTGGCCTGGTGTTTCGACATAATACCCGAAAAATACATGGGTTACTAACCCGGAGAAGAAATTCCGAATTGTCTGGTGCACCATCCATTTCTGAGACCACGAGGTGATTGCGTAACGTCAGCATGACTGGGGCCATACGGTAAAATATAGAAAAAAAAATTTTTAATTTAAGACTGCATTGAACTATAAGCCGTAATAATTAAATTTTAACAATTAATTTTTAAAATTATTTTAATTTTCAAAGAAATAAGTTTTTAAGTAAACTTAACTTGATGTAACTGAAATATTTGTAAAAATCTCTATATATATTTAAAATAGCGCTTAAAACTTATCTAATATGTACTTTTGCAAGCAGAGTATTCGCTTAAAGTCTACAATCTAAATTTTTAAAAACAAAACTTGATTTACAAATAACTTCACATTTAATCTTTTTTTTTTAAATCATTCAGTCAAAAGAATAATTTATTTTTTTTTTTGCATCTAGTATAATAAATTTGAAGCTGAGAATATTTTTGCAAGAAAAATGTTTTTTTGAATTTGAACTATGTTATAACTTGATTGAAAGCCTTTACATAATCATTTTAAGATTTGGATGAATCGGAACTTAATTAAAACGGAGAAAAATTTGAACTAAAATTATAAAAAAAAATTTATACTGAAGTTACACACATTTGTTATCAAAAACAAATTGGTAAACGCACTTTGTATCCCATTCACCCGTTTTTTTGTAGTAATTTGTTTTTGGAAAAGGGGACAAAATTATAACTTTTTCTATAAATTTTAAGTAATTTAACGAACGTTTTTCTATGGGTGTAACTCAAAGTATCTTTTTTTTTAGGAAAGAACTTTTTTGAGTTCTTCTTTTGCCAATAAATATTTATATTTTATTATTCTTTTCTATCATTATTTACAAAAATTGCATCTTGTAAAGTGGAATATTTAAAACAACAACAACAACAACACGCAGATTGCTGGGCCCATCAAACGAAACGGCGTGAGTAAGAACATTAAACACTCCACTTGGCAAAATTGTAAGTAATGATCATTATTATATTATTTTTTCTTAAATAATTTCTCTTAATTTTATATTTGCTTAATATTGTTTTTGTAAATACAATTCGTTGTTTGGTACAACAAACAAAATATGAATATTATAATTTAATTATTTGAAATTTAGTATGTTAGAAGTCTCTAATAAGTGAGGCTTAGTAATTTTAAGACTAGGTCATGTCCCTTTTGTTTAAAATAAATGAAATTATACGTAAGAAATTTCATGTTTGAATTGTCAAATTATGAATTGCTAATTATTTTTTTATATGGGAATGATGGGTCAGGCAAATGTAAGTATTTAAACTACGGTCAAGCTACTTGTAGGGACAGTCTTGAAATTATAGGGTATTACAACAGTCTAGGTGTTTGGCTTTTGTAGTCAAATGGGTGGGGAAAATTGTACCCTTCATGATGTACCAACTCGCCATGATTTAATTTGTATTCTACCAATATTTGCTCTTATATTAATTTAAAATTTTTTTGCACACTGTAGGTAGAGTTGAATGGCAATACAGTGTGTTATATGATTATGCGCAAGAATAGGAGTTAAGAGTATTATTCTACCAATATTTGAGCTAGCTGGAAAACCAATTTTAAGCCCCTTAACCTTATTTTTTTGTTATTATTTTGGGTACTGTTTGAAAATTTAAAATAAGTAATTTTATAACGCAGAATTACCCGCGCATAACAGAGCTTATAGGGACAACAAATTTGTTTAAGAACTAGTTCCGGCATACAACACATAGATATACTTATAATCTTAAATGTGGATAAGGTTGACTTTTTTATTTTTTTAAAATTTAGTTAAGCCTAATTCACAACTATGGAGTGCTTCCCTATGCAGATTTAATTTGGCTTCCTTCTTCTTTGCATTTACAAAACTGTTATATCATGCGATTCGTTCTTTAGTATATCCACTCTTCAGGTTGGAGTACTCAATTATTGTAAGTCTAGCTTTAATGTAGTAAAAATCAAGTGCTGCTTAATCGAGCACTAAACCAGTCGATTAAATCATATTTTTATCTGAAACTAGCGGATCCCGGCGTGCTTCGCTCTGCATGAATCCACAATGCGAGTTCGATGGAAAAGTATCTTAAAATGATCACTCACTGACAGTTGTAATGTGTTTGCGTGTATGCGCTACAATGTGTATTTACCGTGTGTATGAAGTCAGCACACAGTATACATACCGCACACGCTCATGGGCACCCACGTATTTGTTGTTGTTTTTTTATATGGACAAAATCACATGTTGACATGAAAAGTCATAACTCACGAATGCGTCGACCGATTTCGTAGAAACTTTAGATAAACTCTCAATACAACCATACAAACAAACCCTGAAATTTTCTTCGAATGCGGTTTGACCGCTCGTGAGTTATAAAGTCACAACACACTTGCAACAATTTTTTATATATATAGATAAATATAAATACACCCATGTAAAAATCTTAATATATATGAACATACATAATCCTACATGGGCTTTTTTATGATCATAAATTAACATACATGATGATATATTTCCATATATCTTCGGATTTGAAATTTGATGGTATATGGAAGTATATTGTCATATATGATAAAATATGTTCATATATGGTTTATATATACTCAAATATGATCATATACTGCCATATAGCTTAAAATTTTGCATCTAAAGATATATGAAGGTATATGAGGCCATATGAGGATATATAAGGCCATATATGTTTATATATTGCACCAATCATATACGTATATGATCATTTATGCCCATATATAATCATATACGAGCCCATGTATAATCATATATGTTTATATATATTTTAATTTTTACATGAACACTAAGATATAACCCAGCAAAAAATTGTGGAACCTGTTGCTATAGCTATCTGTTCTAGAACAGGTTCTCTGGTAACGAGGCCCCGTTCTATTAATGGTTCTTCTGAATCGGTGGCACTAAACATGTTGTAGAACGCGTTGTAGAACTAGTTCTTCAGAATTAGAACACATCGAGTTTAGAAACATAGCTCCAAAAACACGAAGTTAGGGGTAAAATAGACTCATATTTTTCCAAGTTCTTGTTAAGCTTTACGGAATCTATTTCTTTTTTAAAATTCCCATATAAAATTCACCAATGGAACAACATATTCCAGAACAGGTTCCAAAGAACGAGTATATGTTCTACTTTTGCGTTAAAGAACCAGTTGCTTTTGGGACAAACTCAAACAAAAATTATTTATGATAGAACCTAAAGTAGAACAGGTTGCATGCAAGTACAAGTTGTTCTACAACCGGTTCTTTGCAGCCGATATTTTTGCTGGGTACAGTGTATAAATGTGTCCCATAGTTTACTACTAAAATTTTCATATTTTTACCAAGAGTAAAGAGTATGTGCATACATACAAAATATATATATTGTATATGATTTCTGTCTATCTGTATAGTATTGTATATGATGCATCATCATGTATAGTATATATAGACGGATATCCGTTTGTTATTGCTCTGATGTTGTATGATGTTAACTTTGTAATTTAAATGTAGTTGTTTCTATTTCAGTTGTTCTTGTTGTTGTTGGTTTTATTGTAACTCTTACCACTTGATGATGTATTGCTTTCAGGATACACATTTGTGAATGAATTTTGTATGTAAAATTTTCATCCGAAAAAAAATTGATATACAAAAACTATCATTTATAATAAATTTCTTTTTAAAAAAATATAAATTTTCCATACACAAAATATATATAAGATAAAGATGATGATAACAAAGGAATCAAAATTTATGAAAATATAGCAAAAACAAAACAAAAAAAAAAGATCTTATAATACAAAGAAATATATAGGATTTGCATGTTTTGCAACAATATATATTGATATTGTTTAAAGGCAAACATATAGATGATATAAATAATAAACTATGGTATATTTTAAGGATTTAATATTATTATAAAATAATAGTATAGTTTTAGGGATTATTTAAAAATTAAATTTTAAATTAAATAAAAATACATTGCCGGCTTTAAGAGATACTAACAAAGCATGCTTTACATTGCATACCTTCAGGCAGTTAATAAAAGTTATTGTTTGTTTAATTTTTTTCTTTTTCAATTTTATATATAAAAAAAAAACAATATAATTTTTCATTTCAAAAACATCAATACGTACCCATTGGAAATTATGAAATCTATAGAAACTAATCGATTTTGTAAACTTTACATTGTTTGTACTTAATTGTATATGAAATTAAAAAAAAATGGGTAATTAAGTGACCCACAAATATCCCCGAGTACTTACAAAACCTACATACAACCTGGCTGAAAACTTTCTGTACTAAAGTCCTCAAAATGCTTAAAGTATCAGCAATTTGATTGGTAAGCAATTTGATTGGAGCTTATTTTTTTGACATATTCCCATATAGCTGCTATACAGGTTGGTTGAAAAGTTCCTGCGCTCGAAATGAAAGAATATTGTTTTTGTTACGAAATATATTTTTGTATTCAATAAAATCTCCTAGAAGCTCAATACACTTGTTCCAATGATCTTCCAATAATTTTATCCCATTCTTATAATGGTTTTCCGGAAGCTCGGCAAAATAACCGTCTACGGCTGCTTCATTCGACGAAAAATGCTTTTCACGAAGGAATTGTTTGAGATTTCTGAAGAGATAGTAGTCACTGGAAGCCAAATCTGGTGAATACGGTGGATGGTCAAGCAATTCGTACTTTAATTCTTTGAATTTAGCCATTGTCAAAACACTTTTGTGAACAGGTGCATTGTCTTGATGAAAAATGATTTTTTTCTTCATTAAACCAGATCTTTTCTCACGAATTTTTTCATCCAGCTGATCCAAAAGGCTGCAATAATATTCATTGTTGATTGTTTACCTTCACCTGCTTTGGAGCTGAACAACCAGCTTCAGTCCACTGTAAATGTTCTAGTTTCAATTTAGTTTCATGGTGGTAGATCCAAGTCTCATCCATAGTTATAAAGCGACGCAAGAAGTCGGTTTTATTCGGCTTAAAATGCTCCAAATTACGCTGAGAAATTTGTTTTCGATCCAGTTTTTGTTGAATTGTTAATGTGTGCGGCAGTAACTTTCCAAACAATTTTTTCATACGTAATTCTTCATGTAAAATATGGAGTACTCATTCATCTGAGATGCCTATGGCATTAGCAATTTCACGCTTAGTCAAACTTAAATCCTCCCTAACCATATTATGTACCTGCTCAATGATTTCTTCTGTGGTTGCAGTTTTTGGTCGTCCTTCGCGTGGATCGTCTTTAAGGCTGGTACGACCACGTTTAAAATCACCAGCCCAAAATTCAACGATGCGTTTTGAAGGTGAGGACTCCTTATACACTTCTAACAATTGTTCATAAATTTCCTTTGCTTTTAAACCCTTCAAAACAAAGAATCTAATGACTGCACGATATTCAATTTTTTCCATATTAAAAAAAATCAATGACAGAATGACTTGCAACTTTACAGTGTCCTCTATCCCCATCTCAGAGAAAGCAAAACATTTATTAGTAGGATGAATTTCCTGAGTGTTGCTTCTCTTCAAAATATAAAAGAGAAAATAGATATTAAAAAAATAGTCGATACTTGAAGGAGTCAAGGAACATCTGTTTCCCAGACAGAAAGATACTACCTGGGAATTGAGCATCCATAAAAAGGTATCGTAACAGGGTTCTCCCAGAAAGATACTACCTGGGAATTGAGCATCCATGGAAAGGTATCGTAACAGGGAGAAGGAGGAGGTTTATAACAGGGAGAACCCTGTTACGAACCTTGCAGTGCAAGCATTGATTACAAAGTTCATGAACAGGAAAGTCCCAGAATAAGGTAGCATTTCTAATAAGGATATAAAAGAAGATTTTTAGTATTGTGCGTAGAGTACTCAAAAACCGAAACCGAAAATAGTTCAACCGGTTTCTTTTTTTTTTTTTTAAACCGATCGGTTTCGAATATTTCGTAAATTCGAAGAAAGCCGAAAACCGGTCTTTTTTGTTCGGCTAACCGGTTTTTTTTACTTACATCACCAACTGGGTTACTTGGTCTCTTTTCCTTTTTCCGAACACTTTCATAATAGATTGTTTGGTTATGAAGATTTAGATGTAAGTCTGATAGATTCCGATGAAAACTTAACTTTGGATATTCCAAATTCAAATAGTTTAATTTCTGATCTAAATAACACAATTAACAATATTCAGAATCCTAAAAAAGAGACTGTACAAAATCATTCATCATTATATGTGACCTTCTCCGAGAAAAGGACTTAGTGTGTGAAAATAAATTTTTGAGAAAAACTCATTTAAACTTGAGAGATGCGATTTGATATGGTTAGTTATGATTGGGTGCCGACTTTGGTGACGTCATGCCTATGTGGTGACATATTTTTTTCGCTTTTAGAGTGACAATTTAAAAACAATTTAAAACCAAAAAATCAAAAGAAGTAAAATTTAAATGTTTTTCACATTTTTATCGACTTTCCCAAGTTAGTTTTGTACGTTTTTATGGGGTAAATAAATTTTTATCAGAAATGTAACTAATTTCATCTTATTCTACACCCTTATAGGTACCAGAATGCACTCTTAAGTCCGTTTTTTAACACACTAGGCCCCTTTTCTCGAAGAAGATCACATAAGATGATTTCATATATCTTGATAAATGCGACAAAAGAACTGAAAAGTTGGACAATTTATATAATTGTCTTTTGACTATTTGTCCAACATCTACTATTAGTGAAAGAGTATTTTCCACTTTTAGCTTTATCAAAAGCAAACAAAAAAATCGTCTTAAAACGAAACATTTAAATTGCATATTATTTCTAAAATATTATTTTAGAAGTGAAAAATAGATTTTCTTTTTACATATTTAAAATGTAGTATTAATTATTTAATGCCAAACGTTTTAAACGTTCAAATTACTAACGTACCTAATTTTACCCAATTTACAAACTTAATGATCTCTATTCATTTGTTATGAATATAGTTTTATATTATTAATTTTTAAGATATTATATTAAAAAATATTAAAACCAATAAATAAAATGTTGAAATGAAATACAATAAAAAAATATTATAAAATATTTTTTTTCAAAGAATGTATTTTTTTATTTTTATTACTTTATATATTAAATTTCTTTTTTTTTTGTTTGAATTTAAAACAATTAACAAATTATATAAGCTTTTTGTTCAAATTAAAAACAAAACCGAAAAAAACCGGTTGACCGGTTTTTTCTGCAAAAACCGAAACTGAAACCGGTTTTTTTAAAATTCGATTTTTCGAAGAAAACCGAAACCGGTTTTTCCACAAGGCCGGTTTTTTGAATACTCTAGTTGTGCGGAATAATTCAAAAAACAGATAAATGCGTGTCAACTTTTTTTAGATTAAAATGGAGTAGGCAGATTCCAATAAAACTATTTATTAACATATTCGGCAGCGTTTTTCAGAAAATATTCGCATAATATTGTCTACCCCAAATAATCTATACAATTACTAGCATTTGATCAAATACACTGTACGTATGAGTAATATCGTATTTATCATACGCAGTGTAGTGCTATCGATTTTTAATTGAATATTTGAGGTAAAAAAAAATTTAACGAATATTTTCTGCAAAACGAAGCTAAGTTGCACCCTAAATCTTTCTGAATCGATAGATTCAGAAAAAAATAATTTTTGACCGATTTGAAGATAAGTTATGACACAATAAAAATTTTAACTAGTCCTAAATTAAAAACAAAGTTTTAATATTTGCAACCTCAAAGATTAGGGTGGAATTGAAATAGTTTTTTTTAAATAATTATTATTTCATGTATTCATATATTAACATCCTTTTTCAATTCTTCTTCAAGTCTACACTCACCAAAAAAAGTCTGTAATGGTAACAGAAATTTTTTTTTTTGCTAATTTGAGCCCAGCGGTATTTTTTTTTTTGCTAATCTTAGCAACACATGTCTGCTGACGTGTAGTAAAATGAAATTAGTCGAAAAATTAGTAGCCGCTACTAAATTTGTGTATACTTTTTGTAAATTGGAATTTAAAATCTGTTTGCTAAAATAAGCAAAAAAAAAAAAATTACTAAATATTATTAATGTTATCAAATTTTTTTATTATATTTATTTTTTTGAAAAAATATTTTTTACAAAATTAAAAACAAAACCATAGGCTTAAAAATCTTAAAAATTGTTAAAACATAAACGAATTAATCATTTTTTTTACTGTTAAGGTAAAATTTTAATTGTTTTAGGGCTGGTTTTTAGAACTAAAAAAAACTTTTTAGAGCTATTTTAAGTGAATGTCCTATTTTTAGACATGGGTTGATATGTTCAATTCCGATCCTTTTTTTATCTATGTAGCATTTTAGGGCAATTTAAGTTTGCAGGTGTAAGTTTTAATTAGAAATAACATTTCCTTCAATATCCACTTTTTAAAAATTTTTAAATTTTTTTTTGCTAATTTTAGCAAATCGGTTTTTAAAAACTTGTAAAATGAATTCTGAAATTAGCAACAAAAATTTGTAAATATTCTGTAAAAACTCTGTAATTTGTAAAATGTAAATAGCAAAAAGATTTGCCAAATAATAATTATTTTTACTGAAAATCTGTACAAAAATAGTAAAGTGGGATTGAAAACCGTTTACAAATTTGTCTACTAACTTTTTTTCTGAGTGTACCACTTGGAATTAAATATATGAGATCCTATAAGTTGGGACATTTGAGAATACGTATGGGTGGGGCAAAAAGGGGAGTATTGTAAATTACCCATTTTACCTTTAGAACTACCCTGCGGGAAAAGAACCTGTCCCCGGACACGTCACGTGACCGGTTCATTGTGATATGGACCGGTCATGGGACCGGTTTTTTTTATATACAAAGGACTGGTCACTTTAACTTGGGCTTGTCGTAGAAGGGGTTAATTGTCCTATGTGACACGGCACAGGTCTGGTCTAAAGGAACATATCACACAAATAATCCCAAAGAACATATCACTAGACTTTCACTTTCAAACTCGTCACGAGATACAGGTACTGTTTTCATCAACTTGGAACTACTAATTTCAGACCCAATACGTGATAGACTTTTTGTCGGTATAAAACACACATAGCTATTTTAGAATCCGATCCTGCTTTCACCGACCACAGGACAGGTACTTTCTGACCCATCCGTGATATATACTTTTATACCATTCACGTGGTAATTACTTTAAAGGAAAGGTCCCAAATTCCCAACTAACCCTTTTTTTCCCCAGGGTAGGAAGTGAAATTTACCATGTAGGTTAGTTCCTCGCCTAGGGAATCGGAGTATTCAACAACTGGGACAATTAAGCGAGGTAGTAAAAGTGTCATCCTATATGCATTTCCTATCTGGTCAGGAGCATTGAGATTTCAATCCTACAGGGATCCCACGACGCCATTGTATATGCTAGCTGCCCTTGGCGTTTGTAGTGCCTTTCGGACTGTATCGGTCTAGGCAGCATTATTAATCGCCATCATGTTATCCATAGATCTACAGTGTAGGGAATCGCAGTATTTTTCAACTGGGACAATTGAATCTCTAGATGTGGATATCCGCAATGAAGCAAGGGATGCAAATATTTTGCCCAACTGGGATATGTTGTGATGGACTTGTGCGTTATGCAGATGTTGCTTGCGCATGGTTGCTTTAAGTCGTACTTATATATTTATGAACATGATTGTAGTTTGTGTTCTTCGAGTTATGATGGTAATATGTTCTCTTCATATACGCTAGATTTAAAATGAAAGGACCAGCTTAAAGGATATGATATGGATGTAGGATTATTCGATATTGTGTGGCCTTCTTGGGTGGGTGTAAGTATGTATGAAACTTTCTGAACTTCGTACGTTAGGCAGTATTCGAAATCGAATCGATACAGATTAGAGATTATTTTATACCTTCAGTACCTGCGCCGTAAAACTGAGGCAGTCTATCCAGGTGCTTGAGAGTGCTAAAGTCTCGCGATTCCAGCGTTTTCCAGGGTCAGAGTCTTTTGATGATTTTATTGCATTAAATAAAGATAAAATAAAACTTGGTAAGTACATAAAAGTATAATGGTAAGTGAGACAAATATTTTTTTCTTTACATTTCAGTTTACCCAAGTAACTCAAGTACACACAATGTAAAATACACGAAATAGGTTAAATTATATGGACTTACATAATTTTCCAAAGGGATAATTTTTGTTTTTCTACATTTCAAAATATATTTTTATTTTGTTTTGCTTTGTAGTCTGTTGTTTAAACAATAAATATTTCATTATTTATTTGGTGAAAGGTTAATTGAGTTAAATACATACCCAAACATTGGTATTTTTTGTAATATTTATTTGTAGTTTTTTTTTTGCAATAAAATATAGTATAAATTTATAAAAAAAAATGTACAATATATTACTACAATTGCATACATTTATGCATAAATATTTTATTTGTTTTTAGGGGGAAATATGTTGAAAACTAATTGAAAGTTTATCAAAAAAGGTTTTGAAACAACAAAATGAAAAGTTGTAATAAATAATAAATAAATTGTTTATGTATGAGAAGGAAAAAAAAATTGTGAAATATATTTTAAATAACAAAGGAAAGGCATAAAAAAAACGATATTTCATATTTTCCCAGCAATCAGATTAAAATAAGTTGTATTTGACCGGAGCTAGTTCATTTTTAAGGACACAATTTGCCTTGATTTTGAATTTCGTTCTTTAAATAAAAATCTTGCTTTATTTTGCTTCTTAATCGCTTATAATTCTAAAAATTCTTATTTTAATATTAAGTCTTAAAGCCTATTTACAATTATGGGGTACTCAACTCAGCAAAGTAGATTTAGTTCCATTCTCCTTTGCAGTAACAAACTTTTTATATCATGTTATCTTTATTTTAGAACACTCCACTCTTCAGCGTATATCCCTTTACTCCATCATTGGGAATTAAGCTTTAGAATAAACCTGTCAAAGCATTCCATTCAGATTGTGTCTAATAACTTTTTCTGTGTATTATCCTTGATTACTAAATAATAAAAGAAAATTTTTTCAATTTGAAAAAAACTTTCTATGATTTCGAACCAGACTAAAAAAAAATAATACAAAAAAAAATCAGAAGCTTCGCCTGTTAAGATGGCAAAAGCCAACCATTTCTTTATGTCCACACGCAATATAAATAAATATAAATAAATATAATTCAGTTGCCTGGAGCCGTTAATGCGGCCTAATGGTAAGTCTTGGAGCCCTGTGTATCGTCTCTGATTACATTGTTTCAAATTTCGACGAACATCTTTGGGTTTCCTTAATGCAATTTTGAGAAGAAAGTGTGTTGTTACAGGTAACACTCATCTGAAGTTCTGTGAATACCCTTGAGGTTATAAAACCCAATTATGTTTAGAAAGTGTCCAGCGCACATCCTTGATGTCGTTGAACGTTATTTAATAAAAAAAAGTGCGAATATTATTTTGCCAAAAACATTTACTTGACAAATTCCACATTTTTCTGAAGTCCAGCGGATGACATTCTAGGTGGTCTTTAATAAAGGGTGGTTAAAATTTTTTTTTATTATGATAATATGGTATAATTCAATTATGTATGGAAGAAAATATCGGCGGAATGGCCGCCACGACCTCGGCGGCACACCTCCATCCGATGGTCCAAATTTTCGATGACGCTGAGGCATAATTGAGGTTCTATGCCGTTAATGTGCCGAATTATCTCATCCTTTAGCTCTTGAATTGTTGCTGGATTATCGACGTACACCTTTTCTTTCAAATAACCCCAAAGAAAGCAGTCCAACGGTGTCAAATCACATGATCTTGGCGGCCAATTGACATCGCCACCACGTGAGATAACACGGCTATTGAATTTGTCAGGACTTGACGTTTAGGTGTGGCTTATATTCAATATCGGCCCTTAAAATTTAACCACCCTTTATAACTAATAAAATTGTGCCATCAAAGTTCCTGCAAGTACCCAAGAAGTCCTTGAAAGGTATTTTGAAAATAAAGTGTATCGTTCTAGGTCACTTCTTTGTGAAGTCCTGCAGACATCCTGGATGTCCTTAAGCACAATTTTGTTAACGAAGTGTAAATCCAGCAAGCCGTCCAATGTCACATACTCATAAAGTATTATGAAGGTTCGTTTGCTTTATTTGATAAAGAAGTGTGCCGTCAAAAGCCTTTAAGTACATCCTTGTATGTAAATTATAAAGTCTGCCTTTCTTGTCCGCTGCCTTTCAGAGATCCTTGAAAGTCTTGTGCTTAATTTAATAAGGCAGTGGACAATCGCAGAACACTATTTTTCTGCGGTCCTATGAATTGTCATATTGCAGGCGTTGTGGTGTAATGGTTAGCTCATTGGACTATTCCACAGAACGTTGCGGGTTCAATTCCCAGCGACAGAAAAAAAGAAATATAATATGCATCTATTCTCCATCAGATCGGAGACAACAACTGTTCTAAGATTTATCAATCCGCCATATTTAAAGCCCCTCATCCTTCGCCACCTCTCATATATCCTCTATCCACATTCCAAAGAAAGCAACATATTAATAAGAAAGGAAGAATTTCCTGAGTGTAGTTTCTCATAAAAAAAAAAAATAATGTGTCGGGAATACATTTTGATTGCGAAAGACTAATAAATCGATTGCTGCAACCAATCCATTCAGTGGGCACTAATTTCTGTTGTCACAATGAATACGTTTTTTATGTATATAGGCTGTCCAACCATACTAGCCTTTTGTAGGAGGAAGAGCTAGAACTACGAGGTAGTGTAGGGCACTTCTTGAAAGAGAAATATTTGTGGAACGTTGACGTTTTTGCCAGGCGGCTCTCATGTCTTTGGACTATTAATTGGCCAGCTTAACCCTTGGTACAACAAAGACACACAAAGAAGACAGCTTCATTGTAGCAACTGAATTTTTTGCCAACCGAATGGTTTGGTTGAAGTCATCGATATATTTGTTTGTTGCAACCAAAATTCGGTTAATGCAACAGAATTTCGGTTGCAATCAAATATTTCAATAGTATCAGGAAAACATTTCGTTGGGACAACTAAATGATTCGGTTGCTGCAACCAAAATGTTCTGTTGGCAAGAAATGTTTTCTCTGTGTGATGTGTCATTAGCGGTGTCAGTTGAGCACAACTTAGAACTGAGTACTTTCTTGTGGAACGGTATAGGTACCGGTGGAACCTCCACACAGACGTGGCCGGAATACGAAGTGAAATTTGCCTAATCCCTCCTTATTTGTAGTATTCCACACATTCCGTGAACTTGTGCTGTGTTAGCGGGTCACTGGAAGATTGTTTGGTAGACAGAAAAGCTCAGACAACAGCATAATACGTCACTATTGTTGGAGCAATACACAGGACTTTGGGAAAATATGTGCTGGATAAATTACAGGTTGGTTGAAAAGTTTCTGCGCTCACCAAGAGATGGCACTGCTAGCTCCAAACTTTTTTTTCTCAAGTTGGTATAACTGTCCTGAGAACACATGCAAAGTTGCAAGTCATTCTGTCAATTCTTTCTTTGTTTACAAGCCATTTAAAGTTGACGTGTCATTGATTTTTTTTAATATGGAAAAAATTGAATATCCTGCAGTCATTAGATTCTATGTTTTGAAGGGTTTAAAAGCAAATGAAATTTATGAACAATTGTTAGAAGTGTATAAGGAGTCCTCACCTTCAAAACGCACCGTTGAATTTTGGGCTGGTGAATTTAAACGTGGTCGTACCAGCCTTAAAGACGATCCACGCGAAGGACGACCAAAAACTGCAACCACAGCAGAAATCATTGAGCAGGTACATAATATGGTTAGTGAAGATCCAAGTTTGACTAAGCGTGAAATTGTTAATGCCATAGGCATCTCAGACGAACGAGTACTCCATATTTTACATAAAGAATAACGTATGGAAAAACTGTTTGGAAAGTTAGTGCCGCACAAATTCAACAAAAAGTTGATCAAAAACAAATTTCTCAGCGTAATTTGGAGCGTTTTAAGCCGAATAAAACCGACTTCTTGCGTCGTTTTATAGCTATGGATGAGACTTGGATCTACCACCATGATCCTAAATTAAAACAACAACGTTTACAGTGGACTGAAGCTGGTTGTTCAGCTCCAAAGCAGGTGAAGTCACAACGATCAGCAAAGAAGGTTATGGCATCAGTTTTTTGGGATGCAAAGGGAATTTTGTTGATTGATTATCTTCAAAAAGGTAAAACAATCAACTCTGAATATTATTACAGCCTATTGGATCAGCTGGATGAAAAAATTTGTGAGAAAAGACCTGGTTTTAAGAAGAAAAAAAATCATTTTTCATCAAGACAATGCACCTGCTCACAAAAGTGTTTTGACGATGGCTAAATTCAAAGAATTTAAATACGAATTGCTTGAACATCCACCGCATTCACCAGATTTGGCTCCCAGTGACTACTATCTCTTCAGAAATCTCAAACAATTCCTTCCTGGAAAGCATTTTTCGTCGAATGAAGAGGCCATAACAGCCGTAGACGGTTATTTTGCAGAACTTCCGGAAAACCATTATAAGGATGGGATAAAATTATTGGAAGATCATTGAAACAAGTGTATTGAGCTTCTAGGAGATTATATTAAATAAAAAAATATATTTCGTAACAAAAACAGTATTCTTTCATTTCGAGCGCAGGAACTTTTCAACCAACCTGTATCTCAGATATCAAGGATTGGGCTGAGTGATCTGATTAAATATCTCAATACTTTGGATTCGATCTATTGTGTTCGACATGAGCACGCTCTGATTAGTGTGGATTTTCTACTTGCTGCTCGCATAGGGGGTACTGCCATTTACACTAACCAACCAAATATCAAACCCAGTTCAATATCCTCCATAATTTTTCGATTATTCTTATGAAGTGTGACATCCAAGCTGACATGGATAATCAACTGGGCAGACTGTGGAATTTTTGATATTTTATCTTAAGATAAAACTAAAATTTTTTTCAAATATGGAAATTCAAGCTAAACTATCTGATTATAATGAAATTTTGATATGAGATAGAAAAATCCTAAGATTGACCTAACTTAACATTTTATACATCCTGGCGATATAAGTAATATGTTTTCAACAAACTTGTAAAAATTAAATATTAATGGTCAAAAACATAATTTTGACAATTTTTTAACTTTCATTTTTTTTCAGCAATTTAATATAGACATGCCATGTAATTTGACGTCAATTCTTCATCATAAAAATTTAAAAAAAAAATTATAAATCAAAAAGTTTTCTTTTATGACCATTAATATGCATTTCGCAAAAAATTAAACACTATATCATTTAACACTCATTTTCAGTAAATAAGAAATACATTAAAATGCTCTATAATTCATTTTAATACTCTTAAACGCACATTCAGCACAATTTCTTTACAATTCTATACAAATTTCGCATAATTTTCTTTAATATATGGTGAAAACCTCTGGGTAAATAATATACAAAAGTCCATTTGAACGAAATACTACTCGTATACATTTTTTTTGGCATAATATGCTGTCGCATATGGATTAAGTTGCAGTTACTCTGATTTTTATTTCATCCTGTGCCATCCTACAGGAACTGAGAATTTGTATGTGTACTAGGAAGTGTGTGTGTGTGTGTATGTATTGGTTGACTTTTTAGTTTGTATTGGCATAAAATATACACATGCTCGTACAGACAAAAATTGTTTTTTTTTTTTATTAATAAAAATGTCAACTGCAGTGAAGTGCAGCAAAGCATTGTAAAAATTGTGTAAAAGTTTATAGAATAAAAGACGACTAGTGTAATATGTATATTAGGGAAGCAATTGTTTATATATATAAAAAATGAATGAAAAAATTAAATTATTCAGTTTAATTTCTTCGACATTTTTAATATAAATTCCAGGTAATAAGAACCCAGCAAAAATTAAGCTGCCAAAGAAGCAATAAAAGCATTACTACTATGGCAAAGGCATCACTTCTTTTCTAATGGTTTCATTGATGAATTTAACATTAGCGTGTCATAGGATGGAAGTATTCAAATGTAGCTACTAGCATTACTCATACTTTATTCTAGGGAAGCAATAATAATACAATGATTAAGTATTCTGATGCATGAGCTGAAAAAGTTCATATACATTGTAGTATTTAAGCTTTGATGAAAATTTAATTCATAAGAATGCAGAAAAATAAGTTTAAAGAAGCGAAATTTATGCATTGATATTCAAATACTTTTTCTTTAAACAAATAAATAATTCTGCATTAGTGAAAAAGCATTTTTGAAACATTTTTCAAATATTTTAATAAATTTTTGGACAAATTTTATAATATTTTTGGATAAATAAAAACTGGTTGTACAATTTGGAAACATTTTTAGACAATTTTGGAATATTTTTGAACGATTTTGAATAATTTTTGCACAATTTTAAAACATTTTTGGGCAATTTTCACAATTTTAAAATTATTTTGATAAATTCTAAATTAAAACTGGAAATGTTGTAGTGTTAAATAATAAACATAATGCAAAAATGCACAGATTGCGTCGTCATAAATATTTAAGGCTGAAAAAATTGCATATGACAGGCCAGCTAGTTTCAAGTAAAGGTTAAATAAAAATCTGTTTTTCTTGATATTTCAAAACTTTTATAAAAATTGCAAAACTGCATAAATTGTAACCCTCATGAAATTTTAAACTAAAATATACAAAATGATTTAATAAAAAAATTAAAAAATTTCATCAGAATAATTTTTTCAATTTGAATAAATGCTTTAGATTCAAAAAATATACGATATACTATAACATATGCTTTAGATGTAATGAAGAGTGATTTTTTAAGATATGCATCGGGTTTATATCCAGATCACTGCATTTGAAATATGAACTCATCAATTCTTTGGAAGAGCCTTAGAATAACACCAAAAAATTATAAAAGAATGTCAACTGAAGTTTAGGAAGCAATGAAAGAAGTTATAGTCACAGAATGACTACCATTTTTTTTTTGCTGTGTAGTCAAGCTCATGGTCTATTTTATACAAAATTATTTAATTTTTTATATCCATTATTTCGCTATCTCAATGGATAGCTTCTTCAGGGATTTTTTGTTTTTTTCAATTTTATACAAATTTTTAAATTTTGTTTAAAATTTAATTTAATTTAATTTTGTTTAAAATGGAAAATACAAAAAATCCCTGAAGAAGCGATCCATTGAGATAGCGAAATAATGGATATAAAAAATTAAATAATTTTGTATAAAATAGACCTTGAGCTTGACTACTTATTACCTGGAATGAATTTATAAATAATATAAATTTATTACAATTAACATTATTCTATTCATGTTTTAGGTCATTAAAATACTATCTTTCTACAAAAAAGTTATGGCAATCTTGTTAATTTACATAGAGACAACTTTTGGTTGCCATAGCTATGTATTTTTTAAATATTTTTATTTATATTTATATTTTATTTTTATATTTTACAAGATTGCCATAACATTTTTCTATAAAGATAGCTGGTTTAAACAAAGACAATATTGTTCTTTGTATAATTCCCAAATAGTTGAAATTATACAATTAATATAGTGTTTGCTTTGGGACCTTAAAGTTATCTTTTTACTTTGTAAAGAGATCTGAAGATGGGGACCTAGAAAATCCCCGAAACTCTTCATCTCATTCTTGAAAGTAATAGATCAATGTTTTGGCTAATAAAACTCTATGAAGTATTTATTTGAAAAAAATCCCGATAAAGAAAAATAGTGTTTTAATGACCTAAATCATGAATAGAATAATGTTAATTGCAATATTGAAAGGTCAAAAAGAGCAATTTTAATTTTTATAAATTAAAATTGAATAAAATACAAATATATAAATTTATTTCAAAATTCTATAAAGTATTAAATCAATCATTATTTTCAATAGTATATTACTATCATGATTTTTTATATTGAGATTTTAAGAAAATTTTTCATATGAAAAATAAATTTTACCCTTTTAAATATAATACAAAGAAGAACACGTAATGAAATATTAGATTAAAAATTTGTTGTGTTGTTGGTAAGTAATCCTAGTTTTAGTGCTAGTTATATTACATAGAAATCTGGTATGATAATATTAAAATGTCATTTGTTTAAAAAAAAAATTAAGATAAAAATTATTTTAAGAAAATATTTAAGGAAAAATAGCTTTTAGTTTTTACTAAAATAAATGGAAAATAATTTCGGCGCCATTTTTTTTAATGTAGCTTTTAAAACGTATAACAATTTGTTACTTACGAACAGCAACTGCTTCTACGTATTTATAAAAATAGTCACAGAGGCCCTTAATATAGAATGTAAGATCCTAAAACAATTATAAGTATTAGGGAAAATACTTTCTAAATTGCATTCGCAAGAGACTTTTTCAGTTACATAATTTAAGTAAGTTTCACATGATTCCTTACAAACTGTGTTCTAGTGTACAATAATATGTATATAAAAAATTTTTAAATTGAGTGTTCCACGAGAAAATTATTTAGTAAATTTACTGCTTAAAATAAGATAAGATTAATTTTAAAATTATCAACAACTTTGGACAAAAAATTGCTTTTAATGAAAATTAAAAAAAATGTATTTAAAGATAATTTGTTGCCAAAGTTTTTCATATTTAAGTGAGAGCCTTTCTACATTAAGCTATTGATACGCTTAATACCTATAATATCTTCATATGAAGCATAGTTGAGAGTTTTTCATTACAATTGAAATTTCTTTACTATTATTTGAAAATAATGACAATGGTAAAATTGTCATTACCACACGCAGAGAAAAAACATGCTTGTCACCAAGAAGTTATTGGTTTATATAGTAAATAGGTTCTAACCCTCAATATGGTTGCTACCATTATTATTATAGTAAATATTTAATTATATCATGATTGCCATTTTTATAGCATGATTGGCTGTAACCATACCGACTATTAAAAAATATGATATTATGGAACTATTAATTGCTGATAACAATCAATGATTGATCAATGACTTTGACATTTACGGTCATAATACTGTCTTGTTTTATAAAAAAATTTATCAGTTCATAATATGTGATCATTTTCACCTGGTGGGTTTTGTTTTCGAAAATACCTTATACATATAACATTAGTATTAACACTAATCTATTCATTATCGAAAAAATTCATTGTCAAAAAGATTCTATATTTAAAGTTTTAAAAATTTTAATTGAGTTTTATGAATTGTTGATCTCTTATTTTGTAAGTGAATAGTATAGTTGGATTCTAGATCATATAATCATATTCTTTTTATAAATTATTTTATTGTAAAGAAACATGAAAATTTTTATTAGTAAATTATAGAGAATAAAAATTGAGAAATTTAACAGAGCCAGCAGGATAGAATACTTAGTTTTTTCGGTTGACGCTACCCAACCTTGTCAAAAGCCATGCTCTTTTTCTCCCTTATTTTGGTCATTGCTTGTTGATGATTGTCTATTTTATATTGATTGTTAGGAAACAAATTAACAAACTTGCAAACAACAGCACAATTAGACTAACATCAACGAAATTTTTTTACAATTTATATTTATCCTCTATATTTTACAGTTTTTTGTTATGAACTTTAAATACTAAGTATTCTCTCCTGCTGGCTCTGTGGAATTTCTCAATTTTTATTCTTTATAATTTACTAATAAAAATTTTCATGTTTCTTTACAATAAAATAATTTATAAAAAGAATGTTTTTAAATTTTTTAATTAAAAACAAAAATAATAAATATATATGTTTAATTAATTTTAGTTAGTTTTTTTTATAAGAAAATGTCTGTTGAGCCAAAGAGTTTTTTCGTACGAAAAGGTTTCTTAAACAAAATTTTGGATTTTTAGAATTTTTTTAGATACAAACATTTTTAAATTCTATGGACTTTTCCTTAAAATTCTTAGATTCTGCAAACTGTTTCTTAGATAAATATTTATAGATTCTTAAAAAATTCTTAGATTCTGGGGACTTTTCATTATGAAAAAAACTTAGATTGTGAGGACTTTTTCTAATAGAAATATTCTTAGATTCTAAGGACTTTTTCTAAAAGAAAAATTCTGATTTAAAAAAATCTTAATAATGTCCTTAGAATCAAATAAGATTCCTATTAGAAGAAGTCCATAGAATCTTTTATTAAAAAAGTCCTTAGAATATAAAATTTTTTCTTTATGTATTTTTCTTTAAAAATGTCCATAGAATCAAAGAAGTTTTTTTTGAAAAAGTCCTTAATATTAAATTTTTTCTTAAGGAAAACAATTTCATAAAATGGTATTTTTAAACTGAAAGAACTTCTTCATAGTTTCGTATCATATTTTGGTAAAATTGTGGTTAACTGTATTATAGTGCTACTTTGGTTGTGACAATCATAATACCAAATGTATATGATGCTCTTCGAATATGATTGCCCCAACTATGTTTTTTCTCCGCGTGTATTAGTTGAATTTAATGCCAATGAGAACATTTTCATTACCATTTAACGATTTTGGCATAAGAATTATAAAAAGTCGTATTTTGAAAATTAAACCAGCGGGAGAAAAGAGTTTCGCACCAGGGGTAAAAACTATAACACTGGTTAACTAAAATAACAGCAATTTTTACCACATTCTTGGCGAAAATTAATAAAATTAACTTTCCCAATAATCCAGGAAACTACATATTTTAAATATCAGGTTTCCCTCTCTGCGGTTTAGGCAGGACGCAGAGGGGGAAACCTTAAGGCTTAAAGGCTTTTTCCATTTTTGCCACCTTTCTAACACGTTACTAGAAATAATATTTTATAGTGCCTTATCAGTGAATTATCCCATAATTCAAGAAAAACACATTTTACTATTTGTTGTTCCCGGTGTTAACAGTTTTTATTTCACTCATTCCCCGTTTCATTCCATTTCTTTCCCCTTGTCTAGTATTTCAATTCCATTACGTTCCTCTTGCCTAGTGTTTCAATTTAATTTATTCTACATTCAATCTGATTTCCTTGCCCTTATCTAGTGTTTTAATTCCACTTGTTCCCCGTTGTAGTGTATAAATTTCATTTGTTCCATATTCCATCTATAAAAATCGGTTTGGCAATCAGTTAAGGGGTAGGTGGGGGTATATCACTATAGAAATTTCCAAAAATCCCGTAATTTTAGTTAGTTAGTCCATCTCCGAGAAACACATATTTTAAACTTCGTGCTTGTAGCCGACGACGTTGGCCCTTTTTCTGCCCGCCATCAAAGGTGAAGGAACTTCATACCAAGTTTATTTTTCAAGCGGTATTGGCAGGCCGTTAATGCATAGACTTTTGGCCCTGAGAAGTTTTACCCCGTTCCTGGAGAAAATTCCAAAAAGTACAGTGTGTTAGTTCATACTCCGAAGTATACATTTTTTAAATTTGAGGTTTCTAGCCAAAGGGGTTTGGGCAGGCCGTCAAGGGGGAGACTTTTTCCCTTTATGACCCTCTGTGAAAAAATTTAGGTTGGAGCAATGGTTTGGCCTGGGCGATAATGAGACCGTCAGATAGTTCTTATTTGGCGATATTTTATTTACTAATATTCAGGTTTTTTTTTTGCTGATTTTAGCAAAATAAGTTGTAGTTTTCTATTATCAAAAAATTTTTATATTTAGTTATTTATTTATTTTATTTATTTCATTTATTCAAGAGTTTTAATATTGCTATTCTTGTCTAACTTATATTAAGCAAACTAAAAACAAATTTTTAGTAACTTAACAAAAACTTTTACAGAAATTTTCTATTTGTAGCAGCTCTTTCTGCTTTTTATAAGTGTATATAAATATTAGTATATTTCAATTAATTGATACTTATAATACGTGCTAATATTAAAAGAAGCGAGCAAGTTATTTCTATTGGAGTACAATGCGCTAGTTTTCTAAATAGCACAGTTTGTTCTTTTCGCTATCGTCAAAATTTAGTATTCGAATGTAAACTAAAGCGATTACTGTATTTTAAGCTGCAATTTTGAATAACTTGCTCTACGATATTAAGTCCTAGCTTGTCTTGAAGGTCCTCATCCTGTAATATATCACTCTCCATTAACGATAGTCCTTAATATTTGTAAAAATTATCAATATTTAGAGTATACTTTAAGGCTTTCCAACATTGAAGATTATGTGTACGTGACAACAATCATATCAAGCCATTGTTTTTTTTTCTATTTTTTTTTTTAAATTCGTTATAATCAATTTAATTTCCACAAATTGCAAATATCATTAAAAATAATTTTAAAACCATAATCTCGATCTCATTATTCCATTCAAAAGCTTTTAATGTTAAACGAAATATATGAATTTAATTTTATAACTAACTAAAATCATATAGATGCTTAAATTAGAAGAAAAAAAAATACGTAATAATACACAACAAACAAATGTTTAAAACATTCAGCACTTAATGAACTTGACTCTGAAAATGTACACGCGCGCACATATGTTGCATGTTGAAAGCATTTAAGCGGCAAAAATTTGAAATAGACGAAAGAAAAAAAAAACAAACTCTATAAAAACATGTGTTTATGTTCTTTTATAACAATGTCATTGTTTAGAAAAAAAAGCTCAGAGATAATATATAATAGAGACAAAATTTAAACAATTTTTTTTTATTGTATATATTTTGAAAAAATGTTGTCTCGTCTATAATGGTTATAATGAATTCATTATATTGAAACTATAATTCATAGTATGACAACACACGAGCTTTATATTTTAAACTGGATGATGGGAGGGGTGAAGGCAAATGTTTGAAATGAAAATCTATTGAAGTGAAACAAAATTGTGTAATTTAAAATACTTGTTAAATAAATTTTGTTTAATCTACAACAGCCTAAAAGTCTGCTTTCATTTTTGTTTTTGTTATTATTATTATGTGTATGATTTTTTTTTCCATAAAAGTAACAGATCCTTGTTTTATCGTTTTGCCACAACTGGCTATTAACTTGAATTTAAAGGTTTACTAGATTATATATTTCATATGTGTAGAAAAAATCTGTAGTCCCTTAACTCCCTAAAAAAATATGCCACAGTATTTAGTAAAAATCTAACGCCCTAACATATGCTACAACCATTGTTATTTACATACCACAGTGGTAGTAAATGTCGCCAGTAGACAAATTTTTCCTGTTTTTTTTTTGGTGGATAAAATACAAGCTTGATAAATAGTTCCCAAAGGTATGCTTTTTTTGTTGGGTTTTTCTTTTTTCTATGTTGGCAAATGGTTTATGAATATGAAAATCTTAATAAAAAAATCATGAAATTTTTCATATCTTACTTAATTCTTTATAAAGCTTTAATTTTTATGTTGATTTTAATACTTTGTATCTTTAATATTGTATATTTTTTCCTGTAGATATTTCTCTCAAACTGTTTATTTGTATTCCCTGTAGTAAACGTTTTTACTCCTTGTTATGTATAAATTCCTGTTCCTTGCCTGATTTCTGGTATTGTTGTTGGTTGACATGTCTGTCAATATTTTCATACATCCGCATAAAATGAAGTATAATTTTTACATATTTAATCACTCAACCATTGACAAACATGAACAACAACAGCAGCAGCAACATCAACAGCAGTAACACTACACAAATTACCAAACATGCATATTCATGTTCGTTTGTTTATGCTCAGTGTGAGTATTTTTTCAGTTACATGCGTTGGACAGTGGTTTTTGAAGGAAATGATAATATCATGGTAAGTTTTTTTTTAAAACCAGTAATCAGTTCTAGAACTTGTTTACTGGAATTGATGGTAAAAGAACCTGTTACAGAATAGATCCAGAGGTAACCAGTTCTAAAAAAAATTTGCTGGGGTATATTACTTTTTGGGCAAAAGCGCAGAGTCCAGTTGCCTGGGGAAAGGGCAATGGACATTCGTGTGCCACTCCAGCACTTGAAACGGGACGTAGACTTCTCTATTATGGGTAGATCTGAGGCGCTTTGGTGGAATACCAGAACGTGCAGGGTGTCGAGGATTACGTGGAAATCTTACGATCCTAAGATGACAGGTTTCCTGTTATCCTTAACTATAAGCGATTGTATAATTCTGGTGGGGCCACTGCTAGACTGCGGTACTTGCATAGAGAGCGGTAAAGTGGCGAGTGATAATTAAAGTTTGGGAGGTTATCTATTTCGCCATTTGTACCAAATCTCTAGAATCGGAATTCTGAGACTCATGGCATTTACTAAGAGAGTGTGGGGCACCCTGCGTGGCATCACATCTGTCTGACCTTTTTTGCAGGTTGTCTTTTCTATCTGGTGACGCTAGGGACTAAATTGGTCTATGCGAGATCTTTGGCCAGAAAGTTCAACCTACTAACCTATTCTTTTTCAGACGTCTAGAGCATTTGTCATTCATGTTCTTTCGATCATAGGCCAAGCCTTATGCAGGTTGGGGCAAGAGGATGATTGTGTGACTTATTCAATCCGTATCTAAGAACAATGGAAAATGAATGGGGTCGTGTGAATATAGTGAATTTAAATACACACAAGATCAATTTCTGTTTGTTGATCATAGAATGGGGTCATCAATATCATCTATTTATAGGCGTTGTATCATCATCGTAGAATCTGAAACGTTTTATGTTCTGGGTATGGGAGTCCATCATGATTTTTGCTGGAAAATCATATTATTGAAGTATCGAAACGATAATTAACACGTTGGCTGCCAAAGCCTTTTTAGAATTTTCGTTCAGTAGCAATGTCATTAAACAATTTCGGTCACCTGAGGCCAACAACTTATTTTTGTTCTTTTTTTATTTTGGTCCCTAATTTTGCAGTTATAACAGTTTTTTGGTGTCGCACATTTTCGTGCGACATGGCCTGGGAGAACATGAAACATGTTTTTCTACTGATCTCCAAATTGAATTTCTAATTTTAAGTTTATTGTTTTTCTACTGATCTCCATTTGAATTTACATACATATATATTTTTATATTTTTTTTGCTCATAAATGAATTGATTTTTAAAAGAATAAATAAAAAGACAAATATAAATTTCAAACTTTTTTATTATCTAAAAAAGTACCATTAAAAAACACAGCGACCATGGGAAATACACCAAAATGTTCACCACAGGCCAGAGAATACAAGTTCCATGTAAAATTCCATATTTAAATGTACGAAAATGTGCGACGTGGCCTCAGGGTAACATTTAGGTGTCGGACGAAAATGTGCGACGTGGCCTCAAGGTAACATTTAGGTGTCGCACGAAAATGTGCGACGTGGCCTCAGGGTAACATCTGGCTGTCGGATAAAAACGTGCCAACGTGTTAAAAAAGATTTTTTTTTTTTTGCAAGAGAAGCAACACTTAGAAAACTCTTCCTACTAATTAATGTATTGCTCTCTTTGGAAAGGGGTTAGAGGAAATATAAATAACTATGATGAAGGGCTTCCAATATGGCAACACACTTATTACGCGAGATGATAAATCTAAGAACATCTTATGGAGAATTGGCGAACGTGTTGAAGCCTTGTAATGGGTGATTTTTTAACAGCTTTCGGATTTGATTAAAAAAAAGACATACAGTTTAGAGAAATGTATGAAATCTTTATTTGAGTCGATAGAAAGATCTAAATGTTTAAAGATAATTTCATGTGATTGTTGACGGCAGCTGCGCCAATTTGGTCCAATTTTGACATACTCTTTCCAATATATCGGCCGGTATCCCACGAATAAATTCTTCAATATTGGCTTCCACTACGTCAACCATTGCGGGCTTGTTCCTATAAATATAAGCCTTAATATAGCATCACAAAAAATAATATAAAGGTGTTAAATCGCACGATCTAGGCTGCCAATTGAGCGGCCACACACGTAAATCAAACTATTCACCGAACTCGCCTCTCAATTGGGCCATTGTTTCGAGTGTTGTGTGGCATGCGGCACCGTCTTGTTGAAACCACATGTCAGCCAAGTCAGATCTTCCATTTTGGGCAAAAAAAGTCACAATTCCTGCGAATGGCGCTGAATCGATAATTCACGGTCATCAACAACGCTGGCGGATACAGTTGCGATATTTTCCTCTATCTGTACTCTACGTATGCGTGTTGGGGTAAATTTGGTGAGAAATTTAGTCGAACACTCAGAATATTATGTAGTTAACTGTTTGTAGTTTAATAAAAAAGTTTTCCGTTCCATTTAAAAATAAAGCAACATACATTTATTTTTCAAAGAAATATCTATATTAACTTTTTTATACATTTATTCGAAATAATTTACTATCATTTACCGATATTTTTCGGTTTCATTTTTTTTTTTCATTTGTTTGAAATTTAATAAAAAAATACCCACAAAACGGAAACTTGTGGTTTATTTGTGTCCGTAACAGTTATTACAAATTTAAGTTTTGTCTGCTGTCTGTTTCAAAACAAAATATTCAAAAAATTTCAATTGGTTGTATATATACAAAATTTTTCAATACAAATTACAAGAACTTCATAAACACACATACATACACAAATACATTCACACAAAAAGTGTTTATAGCTTCATATGCATACATACATTTTGTATTGTACGAGTATAATAAAAAAAAAAAAAAACACAAAAACGGAAATAATTTCAAATAAATGAAAATAACATTTATTTTTTAAGGATTGGTAGGTAAAATTTTGACATTTATTTTAACTGATTATATCATTTGTTTCTTACGGATGTGTCAGTTGATTAATCAACATTTAAAAATAAATAACAAATGGCATTTAATTTAAATGAAAATTAAGTAGACCCGTTTTTAAATGAAATATCATTTCTTTTAAATGACATTTTCAGTTATTTTAACTTACAAACTTTTTTAAGTGAAAATTAGGAATAGCCGCCTCAGAAGGTCGCTCAAACTGACCATCAAATGAAAGAAGTGCACGATGCACTTTCTTAATCGAGCATGAATTTTTTAATAATATTCAATAATCTGCAAGCTCTGTTCCTTTGTAAGTCGATTCACGGTTAAACTATAGACCAAACTGAACATGTTTGACAGTAAGATAAAACACGAAACACAGATGCTAAAAAATCACCCTTTACTTCGGTGAGGATAAGTGCTATGGGAACACTGAAGGTCTATTTTGCAGCATCTGGACAATATTAAAAGAAGGGAATTATAATTTATCCAGCTATATTGACTTATTGCAACATCGTCGGAATGGGGGTAGAAGTGTTCGGCTGAGATAAGTGAAATTATCCAGAGGGTCTGGTATAGTGGATCGCACCATAAATTTTAGGGAAAATTGTATCCTTACTCGAACTGCATATTCGATCATTTCCCGATGTCAACACAATGCACTGCATTAGTAGGATGCATCCCCTGAGTGTTGGACTGTAGTAAAAAATCCCAGCTTTGGATCAAAACTAGTTGAACATGCCCAAGGTATATATTATTTTAATATTGAGTTTGGAATGTTTCCGACATACTGCTGAACAAAAGGGTACCTAAAAAGCCCCTGTTTCACAATCTAGATCCATTACATGAAAACTTAAAGACATAAATCAAATTGATTTGAAACACCTGTAGTTTTAGTAAATTTATATTTTTTATTGCCTTAAAATCGGAGGTATTCCTTGGCAAGCATTCCTGAAAGGTCTATCGTGAAATAAAGTTTTACAAATTCCTTAAAAATCTCTTTTAAACTACAGTTTTGGTTTTTATTTATTTTTTTTTTATAAAATGTAAATGAATATCAACTGATTGTGCGTTGTGTCCTTGTAATGAAGTATGTTTTTTCGGCGTATCCCTTAGGATATGCAATGATTTTTTTTATAACAAAAAATATATATACATATTTAAATACAAACAAAAAAATAATGAAAAAAATTCTTGTTTTTATAAAGCATTTATAATATTATCAAAATTTTACAAATATTTTAAATTAAGATTAAAAAATAACACTTGAAACCCTTAGGATATGCAATGATTATTGTGAAAATTCTTAGAAAATTTTCACGCTCGAAAAAAAAAACACTTTCCTTTTTAATTAACTGATTTTTAAGCTATTGCAAAATATTATTAATTTAGTAATATTTCAAATTTAAAGCTGTATTTTTTTTCACTTTTATTAAAATTGTATATTGAAAGGAAAAAAGTTATTGAGAACTTGTGTTAAGCTGGTCTGTCACAATATCGAAATCAGGAGTAGAGTTTGAATAAGTTTGATATATACAGACTTTAGCTATTATAGCTTGATATAGTAATTTTTTCTGTAGCATAACACGAAAAGTAATTATTAATTAAAATTTGTGGCACACTTTAGGGCAATTAAAAGATTTTAAAACATGTGCCATAAACATTTTATAATTAAAAGTTTTAATGCTCACAACATGTGATAAACATTTAAAAATTTAGCACTTAGCAACAATTTGTTATTTTTCTAAATTTTTATTTTAATTCTAACGTTTTTTTTTTTTGCTCTAAATTCCATTAATTCATTTTTAAGATAAACAAGAGGTCATCATATGGAATCCATTATATATTTAATTGCAAAAAAAAAATCGCCTCAAAATAACGTCATCTTTAAAATTAAACAAATGCAAAAAAAAAAAAATAAAAACAAAAATCATCAACCCCATTAATATAAAATCGATGCTCCAGTGTATGTTTCTGTGTCATTTTGCTATATCATCAAGATTCCCTCTTCCCAGCTTAAATACAGATTATAACATCACAAATAAATGGAAAAAAACGGTTCCGCTATTTGAAGTTCATAGAGCATTTAGCAGATTTTATTTTAAAACAATTCAATATTGTTTATTTTTCGAAATTCGAATATAAAAAGCTTAGAACAAAACAAAAAAAAAAATAACAACACAATATAAATCTAAAACACATGTGTTTATTGCATGTTTTTAGCTTAAATAAAGATCTATAACATTAAATCATATTAGAATTTTTATCGTATTGTATTCTATACAAAAAAAAAAAAAAAATAAAAAAAAAACTATAAAGAGAACACTATTGCAAAAGCCTTTTGCAATTTGGAAGCTAAGCTTTAAAACTTTATAATTTTTAAAAATAAATTTTAGTTTCAATTTTGTGGTCTTATTAAATGCACGGAAGATAGTCTATGAATACTAGTGTTCTAAAACGTTAAAATATTTAAAAAAAAAAAAGGCTAAGATCCTTAAAATTTAAGAAAATATAAATTTAGTGCTACATTTTAAAAAAGTTCACCAAAAAAAAAAAAAAAAACATGAATTTTTTAGTAGATTTTAAACATGTTTTATTTTTAAATATTTTTTTATTAATTGTAACAATTTCTAATGCTGTTGTCCATCATTCATTGGAAGAGGCTCGTTCAGAAAGGCAACGTTTAGTGCAAAAATATATAAAAACTTTAAATAAAGAAGAAGGTGCCATACGTTTAGTAGGCGGTGATGCGGAATATGAAGGTAAGAATGTTTAATTTTCTGACTGACTGAATGACTCAAGTTCGCTCATGCACTGGAGCCGGGAATTTGAAATTTTGGTATGCAGGTTACTGCTTTGGCTAGGATAACGGTCAGCGCATACCTCTTTAAACCTGAAAATTTAAATATTATGTAGTCTTCGAAATATGGGTTAGCTAGGAACGTAGTAAAAATGGGGACAGTTTTACCCCTGAACACCCTGCTCCAACGGCTTTGGCTAAAAACTTAATATTTGAAATATAATTTATATGGAATAAGGGCTAATTCAATAATAAGGTATATTTGGAATTTTTGCCAGTAACGTAAAATTTTAAATATCTTTTGCCTGGTGTATGTGATAATTTACTTATAAGGGGAAAAATCCTTCTTCACGTCCTAGTCAACCGCTTTGGCTAGAAATCTTAAATTTGAAATGTATTAATTTGTTAAATGTGTTAATTTAACGCATATATATACTCTTTAAAATTTCCAGTTAGGGTATGGTAAAAGTGGAGTTAGCATAGGGAAAGGTGTCCCCTTAAGCACACAACCCAAGATGCTGGAACTAAGAACTTAAAATTCGGCAATAAAGTTTTTACTCCGGAGTAGAAATCCACAAAGACGAAGTTAAAAGAAATTTCTACGGGGAAACACAAAAACAAAAAAAAAAGCTTCTGCGTTTCCTAAGCCTCTTGAGTTAGAATTTTTTAATTTTTAAACTGCCATTCCGGTGTAGATATCCACTAAGTTGGGGGATCTGAAGATTTTTAAGGAGAGGAGCAAATTTGGGAATAGTCTGCCCCTTATGGTCCTGCTTAAACCCCTTTTGTTTGAAATCTAAAACTTAAAATATGGGCTAATTCGAGAACGTGATAAAAATTAGATAAAAAAGGGGGAAAAGCACTCCCACCTAACCCCGCCGCCCAACAGCTGGAGCTAGAATTTTAAATGTAGGTGGCTTCTTCTTTCTTCTGCGTACACGTCTTCTGGGAAGGGTTTTTTTTTTGAAGTTTTTGGGGAAAGGATTAAAAAAGGGAAAAATCTCCATAAGTGTCATGCACAAAACTTTCAGCTAGAAATCTGAAATTTAAAATATAAAGCGTAGTAAAAATGAGATTAAAAAATGGCGAAAAATGCTTTTTAATGACCTGTGCAAATTTTTTCTTACACTCAAAATATTATTATTCAACTCATTTTGTTGTTTGCTTTCAAACATTGTTTAATAATCGACAAAAGTAGTAAAAGCAATCGTTTAAAATAACCATCAAATTTTAACTGACAAAATGTAAAAAAAATATTTTTTGTGATTTGTTTTTCAAATTGAAATTTTTTTAATTTGTATGTAATTTTACAAAACACAACACACACACACAGATATATATATATTTACTTTTATTTTCTATGTGTGTATCTGTATTTGAATAATTTCTTGTCATTTTTATTGAAATAATTTTGTATATAAACAAATTATTTTAGTAAAAAAAAAACAAAAAAGGAATTATATGAGTTTCAATTTATAGAAACAGAAAACATTAAAATTTTACATTTAACAGAAAATATCAACTCCTACTGAATGTCTGTAAATTTTCTTAGTTTATTTTTTTGAATGACTGATTCAAATAGTTAAAAAATATATTTCTATGAATTTCAATTGATTCTTCATTTAAAAACAATACGTATGACTTTCTAAAGAAAATTAATGTGTCCGAAGATTTGTGCACAGATTTTTACGATTTTTTTATTATCCCACAAAGCCCTCTTGCAGAGATATTTGCAACTAAATTCAAAATGGGTTCAGACACAAACCCTATTGAATTTTGTTACAATCGGTCCATTGTCAGACCTACGCCCAATCTAAATGACCTTTGTGGATATTTGAATAAAGAAAACCATAGATATCTGGTTGGGATAAGAATTGTGTATATTATGGGGCAGCATAAGTCAGACCTTTAAACTAAAAGAAAATCGGACAATATTTTCACCTGGACCCCATATAAAGCCACTGTCCCAGTATTTACTTAAATGAATTTTTATCCCACTACATGTCGGTAATATAAAGATATTTGGAAGAAATTTGTTATATGAGTTTCTATTGGCCAAGAGTAAGAACCGGTCTATATTCAGATCTATCTTTCATAGGAATAAGGGTAAAATGGAATTAATATACCCAAAGATATATATATATATATATATATATATGCATTTCACATACTTTGAAGACATCTGTATATACAGTCAAAAAAGTCCCTATAAAATGCGTTGTGTCCAGTAAAATGTCTTCAGTGTAAACACTAGAATAACGAAAAGTTTAAGGACAGTCCCCAAAGTAACAAAATGTCTTCATAGTAACTTGTGGAACGAAAACCCGTCCCCGCAACATGTGCTGTGCACATATATATATATATATATATAATCGCAATTTGAGTTTCGAATATTACAGGGAACTATTAAACACATCTGGACCTGGCCCACATATAAACCCGACGCTGGCTAAAATTAATTTTTTGAGCAATTTGGTTTTATATTGTTTTACCTGTTCATAAAAAAGGTTCAGGAGCCTTACCGGAATTTGAATATCTTCCCGAAATTTGATTCAAATTATATTTGGCGCACGGTATCGCTAGTCAGCAGGAACGACTTTAATAAGTTTACAAGTTTTTATTTTTTATCAAACTGTTTTATGTATCTGTATATGGGCCAAAAGGAAGCACTTGTGTTATTTGCGTTTCCCAGAAATGTTTTTAACTGTATAGCTCTAAATGAATCCTACACATAAGCAGTATATTTCATATGCATTCTATTTTGTAAATTAGCTAAAGTCTAAAGCTTTGGGGAAAAAATTCTATTAGAAGATTTAACCGCTGAAAAACTAAAATACTTTTAATGTCTATGGGAGTCCACAACTTTTTCCCGCTATTAAATCTCCTTCGAGTGGTAAAACGAGTAACTCAAGTTCGAAAGAGGGGCCATGAATAATAAGTATGTTTAGTGCACCAATCCTTCGTTTGAGTGTTAAAAATGTTTTATGTTTGCTCACACTTTGAATACCTATCCAGAGAAGTTATAATATACTGAAAAATTATCAAAGAAAAAAGTTATAAAAGGTTTTTTATTTTGTCCAAAAACAAATTTTTTTGAGAGTCTTTCTCTCCTTGTAAAATATTTTATATCAAAAATCGTCATAAATGAAGCACTTCAGGAATTGGGCACCAATAATATCCGAGATAGATCAAAAATCAAGGAAACTTCGATTTTAGATTTTTCTTTATCACTATATATGTTTATGGGCCCACCCTAAACTAAAGGAACCATATGAAAATGTGGTAATATTGGAAAGGGATTATTGAGGAGTGCAAATTCCAAATTCGGTGTTTTGAAATTTTAAATTATTTTGTTTCGTATTGTAGTTTTAATGAAGAACTATACTAATGACTGCCACTGTAAGTATATCAGAAAGACACAGAAAAATGCCGAGACACCCCAACTTAATTTTGGGCCGTTGAACACAAAGGTATACTCCGTTTTAAAAGATCAGGTAAAAATCAAAAGATATTGTATTTTTAAGTTTATATTGCCTCACAAGCCATTTTTATACTAGGTAAGGAAAAAGTGTTCGATTATTCTAGGTAAGGAAAAAGTGTTCGAAAACTTTTTTGAAAAACATTATTTATTTTTTTTTTGTCGATACTGTCAGAGTAGCCGTCTATTTTTAGGTGGATACAATTCAATTATTTTCAGTTAGTGTTAATATTTAGTCTAAAGTAAAAAAAAAAACTGAAATGGAAACCACAGCGTATACGTGATATTTTAATTTAATATTATGTATACGCAATGTTTTACATACTTAATATACCCAGCAAAAAAAAAAATGGTAGTCATTCTGTGAAAATAACTTCTTTCATTGCTTCTTAAACTTCAGTTGACATTCTTTTATGATTTTTTTGTGTTCTTCTAAGGCACTTCCAAAAGAATTCATATGTTTATATTTCAAATGCAGTGATCTGTATATAAACCCGATGCATATCTTAAAATATCACTCTTCATTACTTCTAAAGCATATGTTATAGTATATCGAATATTTTTTGAATCTAAAGCATTTATTCAAATTGAAAAAATTGTTCTGATGAAATTTTTTAATTTTTTATTAAATCATTTTTTATATTTTAGTTTAAAATCTCATGAGGGTTAGAATTTATGCAGATTTGCAATTTTTATAAAAGTTTTGAAATATCAAGAAAAACTGTTTTTTTACCTTTAATTGAAACTAGCTGGCCTGTCATTTGCATTTTTTCAGCCTTAAATTTATGACGACGCAATCTGTGCATTTTTGCATTATGTTTATTATTTAGCACTACACCATTTCCAGTTTAATTCAGAATTTATCAAAATAATTTTAAAATTGTGAAAAAATTGGTTCAAATTGCCCAAAAATGTTTTAAAATTGTGCAAAAATTATTTAAATATGTTCAAAAATATTTTATAATTGTCTAAAAATGTTTCAAAATTGTACAACTAGTTTTTAAATTATCCAAAAATATTTTAAAATTTGTCTAAAAATTCATTAAAATATTTGAAAAATGTTTCAAAAATGCTTTTTCACTAATGCAGAATTATTTATTTGTTTTAATAAAGAGTATTTGTATATCAATGCATAAATTTCGCTTCTTTAAACTTATTTTTCTGCATTCTTATGAATTAAATTTTCATCAAAGCTTAAATACTACAAAGTATATGAACATTTTCCACTCATGCATCAGAATACCTAATCATTGTATTATCATTGCTTCCTTAGAGCAAAGTATGAGTAGTGCTAGTAGCTACATTTGAATACTTCCATCCTATGACACGCTAATGTTAAATTCATCGATGAAATCATTACAAAAGAAGTAATGGCTTTGTCATAGTAGTGATGCTTTTATTGCTTCTTTGGCAGCTTCATTTTTGCTGGAAAGATAGGAAAAATTCTTGATTATAATATTATTAAATAGTAAAAAGTATTAAAAAATAGTAAATAAGTAAAAACAAAAACTATAGTAATTGCAAAAGAGTTTTCGAAGTCTTTTCATTAAAATATAATCACAAAAATCGCCTCAGTCTATAAGCACTTAAAATCTAAATATCTTTTTAAAACGATCTAACTTTTCAAAACATGTTATATCACTGAATTCCAGGGCCCAAAATTAAGTTTACATGTCTCGGGATTTCATTGTCATTGAAAAAGCTGAAGTTTTACTTACTCTGTTATTTTTTTTGATAATGAAACCTTTTTGGAATTTAAAAAAATTTTTTGCGAAGCCCTTTTTTGCTACTTTTTGCAGCAACTTAATAATCCTATGCTAAAACATGGGCACGACAAATAAATTATTTAAATGCTGTTTTAATATATAATATATTACTTCTGGTGCCGAACAAAAAACTACCTAAAAATGTCCGATATTTTTTTCAATTTCATACCCTAGATCATCAAGGTGGCCGAAAAATTGATTCTGAGATTTATTATTTCTATCAAAAATCCAAATTCCAACACAATCGGGGTATTTGGGGTGGTGTACTTTCCTTGTTAGTAACTTTTCCAGTTGAAAAGTTTTTTTTCTTTGAAATGTTTTCTATACAAATTTTTCCAACATAAAATTTTTCGGAGAACCATTATATGATTCTAGAACAGCTTCTCTTTTATATGAATATTTTTTTTTTTAGTAATTTGTTCACGTTTTGTATTTATAACATCTCTTGATAACAAAAAAAAAAAACTTTGTGACACCTAAAAAAAAAGTTAACGTTCCATTTAACCAAATTTGTAGTAACATTGACAAACCCGCTATTTTTGAAGTTGTTTATTATTTGAGTTTTATAAAAAGAAGTTATAAGAGAGTTGTTATTTTAAAATGGATTTTTTTTCAACTACAGTTATTTTAAAAATTAAACGTTCCACTTGAATGAAATTAAA
The DNA here is from genome assembly GCA_949748255.1 of Eustalomyia histrio. Taxonomy (NCBI): domain Eukaryota; kingdom Metazoa; phylum Arthropoda; class Insecta; order Diptera; family Anthomyiidae; genus Eustalomyia; species Eustalomyia histrio. Next base: position 96,326,256 of record OX456527.1, on the reverse strand, counting down.
ACTAAAGTATTATTACATAAATATATAATACACTTGCCATGATCATCTCAAGAGTTGCGGCGAACGTATTAGAGTAGATTACACTAAACCGGTAAAAATATTTAAGTAATTTGGGTCAAATTTTGGAAAGCAGTCGGGACGGTCTTGATATTTTTTTTAAGAACAGAAGAAAAAATAAAGACAAAAACCTGAATTTACTGAAAAATATCATTTAAGCAAATTACGACAAGATGGTTTTAAATGGGGACATGGTCCAAATACGGTACCATTGTCCTTAAATCACAACATTTATAATAGAAGATTTAACCAGAAATCTACGGTTTTGTGTGTCTAAATACCATTTAAGCCCAATTCAATGGGAGGTAGATCTGAATATGGACTGATTCTAACCATGTTTAAGAGGGTTCGTTCGTGAGCCCGAAAGTCCGCGTGTTGTGCGTTCTCATAAAGGTGAAAATTTTTCAGAAGATCGGATCTCAGTCAAGACAAGATTTCTTAAAAAAACCTTAGGCTTACTTAGGTATCACAAAAATTTCAAATCAGAACGGATTTAAAATTAAATAAAAATTTTGTTTTTCTTTTTCCAGGAAACATTGAAGTCTTACACAACAGCAAATGGGGTTCTATCTGTGATGATGAATGGGATAATATTGAGGGACAAATAGTATGTGAACAACTTGGTTTTCCCGGCCTTAAAAAAGTAACTCATAGCGGTTATTTTGGTCCAGCTAAAAGAAGATTTTGGATGGACAATCTTTTTTGTGAAGGTCATGAAAGAGAACTAACCCAATGTCACTTTGATGGTTGGGGTAATAATGATTGTGAACCTAGCGAAGCAGCGGGTGTTATTTGTGTAGCACCTAAAGGTCTTGAACCTGCACCAGAAGTAATGCCGGAATATTATGAACCTAAATATAGAATACATTATACCCATAAAATGGATTTACGTTTAAGGGGTGGACGAACTCATAGAGAGGGTAGAATAGAGGTACGCATAAATAATGGTAAATGGGGTACTATATGCTCCGATGGTTGGTCCTTGCTGGAGGCCAATGTTGTGTGTAAACAATTGGGTTTAGGTTATGCCAGAGATGCTTTACAAACTGATTATTTTGGTGGTGCTGATGTAGCACCCTCTATTATAAGTGGCACAGAATGTTATGGCAATGAAACATCACTGAGAGATTGTTTACATCATGATCATCAGCGGGGTGTTGTCTCATGTCATGGCGCACGTAATCATGTAGCTGTTGTGATATGTGATCATTTGGCTCCAGATCTTGTTGTCGATTATTATGAAATTGAACATACAGCACATTTAGAAGATCGTCCAATGGCTTTAATGCAGTGTGCAATGGAGGAGAACTGTGTGGCTAATGAAGCCTATGATATACAACGTGATGATCCAAATTGGCGTTATGCCACAAGACGATTATTAAAGTTTACAGCAGCTGCTTTAAATGCTGGCAATACAGATTTTCGACCATTCAAAGAGAAGAGTGAATGGGAATGGCATATGTGTCATATGTAAGTGAGATTTTTTTATTAAGATAATAATATAAATAAATTTCGTTTTGTTTTCAGGCATTACCATAGCATGGAAGTATTTGCTACTTTTGATATATACGATTTCTCTGGCAAGAAAGTAGCTCAAGGCCATAAGGCTTCATTTTGTCTGGAAGATAGTCAATGTTTGCCGGGTATTCCTAAAAAATATAACTGTGCCAATTTTGGAGATCAAGGTAATTTTTTTGTTTTTGAAAATTTCACAGATTTAGTATAAAAATAATTTGTTTAAATACATATTAAGTACAATTGACAAAACTGGGAGAATTATAGTATTTTGTAAACTTTTAAAGTTCATCTGATATAAGATTAGAATATTTTTTAGATCCTCGACCAATAAATGAATGATAAAAAATTTTTGAGATGAAGGCTGTTTTTTGAAACCCACGACTAATAGGAATATTATAATATTAAAGTTTCTTTGCAAATCTACGACTTATAGAGAGATTATGAAGTAAAAGTTCTTTCGTAATTCTTCGACTAAAAGGTAAATTTGTAGACTTTTTAAATGCACAGTGATAGGAAATCTGATGATTTTTAACTGCCATTTCTAATTAAAAACCTCGAATAGAACCTTTGTCATTAACTATTTTTATAAAAACGTATTAGCCGAAATCTTTTATTAAAGTTTGGTTGTATTTTGAAATCCTCGTATTTTAAATTGAGGAAGTTATGGGAACATTTTATTTAATTATGTTGGTAACTAAACAAAAATACAATTTTGAAATTTGCATCTAACAAAGTGGTGTAAGGAAACAACGGGAAGGAACTGAGTGAAATTTGGATCCGTTTATTTGCCCCAAATAAGCACTATCTGTTCAATGGATAAAATTATACAGGTCCTGAGAAAAAAATTTGTTTAAAATTGTTTAGGTTTGGTAATAAAATTTAAGCTCAATGAACACAAGCTGAGTTAGGACATTTTCGTGGCTACCAGGTCAAACATAGACCGATTTAACTATTTTCAGTGTACAGAATATATTTATAGATATAATGTATGTATAGAAACCAGGGGTAATTTAGTACTCTTTAGCTGCTTTTGACTGGTCGATTTGTTTATTTATTAAGTTTACGTTAAAATGGCAAGTTCAAGACCACACATATAGCAATTGAGTTCCTAGCGTTACCAGACAGAAACGATAAACCGATATTTTAGGAAAAGCTCTTAGAATTCCGATTCTAAAGATTTTCTTCAGATCTCGCAATAGATAATCTCCCAAGTAACTTGCTCTGGAGCGTACAAGATTCCACATGATATGCACTACTGTGTCTTTATTACGCGTTACCCCACAAAACCTACAATTGTAACTTGTCTACTTTCCTACAGTCCAGAAATGGCCTGTCAGTAGCACGAAATTCTACAATCGCTTATGCTTAAGGATTTCAGAAGTTTCGTCTCCTTGGTATGATCTCTACATTATTTTTGATACTATGCATGTTTCGGTATTTTTCCAAACAGCCTCAGCTAGTGGCACACGAATGTCCATTGCCCTTTCGCCAGGCAACTGGATCCCCGTTTAACAAGCTTGTCCGCAATCTCATTACCGTCAATTCTCTAGTGTCCACGAACCCAAAATATGTGTACTTGAACTCTTGGATAATGGATGAGTATGCTAGAATGGCGAATATAGCGCTTGACTATCAATATAGAAAATATTGTAATAATTAATCGTATCAGGGGCAAAGGGAAAGTCATCAGCCTTTTTGGCCGCCAGCACTTTGGCCTGAAAATTGTTGCACTTATCGGGAAGTTCATATAACCTCTCCGGAAAGTTTATATAATACCCAGCTCTCGACGAAAAACTGCAGATCCTGCACCCTCCTACATCACAAAAGCATCTGTGAAGAAATTTTAGGTTTAGTGGTCGGAGCGAGGAACTGTCAACCATTCATACTCCATCATAGTGACACCTAGGGATAATGTAGTCACTGCCATAATTTGCATCCCCATACCATAAGATATAAATACAAACAACCCCGTAGTTCAAAGCGAATAAAGGACTTCAACGCGCCTCTTCCGCCACCAGATTAATCGGTGAAAGATTCAAGATAACATCCTAAAGCAGACTCTCCTCTCTAATGCAGTCCAACAAATAAGTACTCCATAAAATAAAAGTGGTCTAGAAACTACCGTATAAATTCAATGCGTGATTAGGCGACAGATCCAAAGTTTTTCTGTTTACAAAAAGAGCATTTGTGGTATTTTTGACCCTCTAATCAACATAGAGTTTCCATAACAACTTGCTGTCCAATATTAACTTCAGATACTTCGAATGGTTTTTCAGAACAAGCATCCAAGGTAATATCATGGTCTTGCTAATAAAGAGTATTGTGGCTGTTTTTTTTAGTATTAACATCTAGTCCCACTGTGGCCGCCCATCGGTTTATTACCCATAGTAAAGCCTACATCACAGAGCAATTAGTATCCAGTGTTTATTTACTAACAAAACAGGTGTTTGGCTCGAAAGGTATATTTTAAAGCTATACATTTTTTACAATACTTTTCCCCTCTAAATTCCCCTTATAGTAGTTATTCATGCTTTTCGTGATAAATTTAGGGCATAAACTTTATTTTAGATATCTGTTAAATATCAAAGATTTCACAAATATAATTAAAAATATTATTACATCTCTTCTCTTTCCAGGTATTTCTGTCAATTGTTCAGACGTTTATTTATATAACTTAGATTGTCAATGGGTGGATATAACTGAATTGAATACAGGATCGTATACATTAAAAATTGCCATAAATCCAGAATTTAAAATAGCCGAAATGAGTTTTGATAATAATGCTGCCATATGTAATTTATTATATACCGAAACTTATGCTCGTGTGGACAATTGTCGCTTGATAAGACCTTAAGATCTACCCAACTATAACTGAAGATTGAATAATCTTCCCCGAATAAGAAAGAGAAAAAACTGTGCCAAATATTTTAAAACCAAATTGTACTTAATTAAAAAAAATAAATATATTAATAATTCATAATAAGAAATAAAAGTTAATTCATAAATTTTGCAATAGTTGTTTATGGTTTTTCTATTATTGTACTATTTTTCTGTAATATTTTAGCCATTACAAAACGTGATAATCATATTTGAACTTGAAATTAACTAAAGCGTAACGGTCGTCGTAGTCTATTGTATCTGATATTTAATAGTTGTATAAACATGATCTATGTGTTGTTTATTTGTTAGTTGAAAAAATATCGAAATTGTTAATTACTTTTCAACGCTTTCATAATGTCAATAATATGTTAAAATAACATAAACATTATTGTTAAAGTGCAATTTTGTATAAAAACAACAAACTAAATATTAATTAGGAAAAAAAAGATAATAAAGTGAAATTGTTTAGAAAAATCATTCACTACACAAACATAGTTCACTAAACAGTTTTGCATGTTTCAGATACAGAGAGAAAAATATCTGTATATCATAGAGTTTTTACGTTGATTTCGAATCAGGTCTCATAAATTGTCTAGCACGTTACATTACGGAATAATTTTATGATAAAATATCAAAAATTATGATTTTGACCAATTTAATGATTTATAATTAAGTCTGTGTCCATTTGCTTTTCTGTAATTGAAAAAAAAAACCCTTATTAACTAGAAATCTGGATTTTTACAATGTATATATTTCAATTAAAATAATTTCGATGTGAGATAAAGAAGTTTTTAGATTTTTAAAAAACACTAGCTTACAGACATTTTGCGCAAAAGTATTTTTTTTATGTCTTCTGGGTTGTTTAATATGAGAAGTTGCGAAAAGCAACAGTTGTAAATTCTTTGATTGGCTTTAGTTTTTGTCGTAGGCCTATTTTCCAACGAACGTACAAAGGTATAGAGTGTAGTACTAGTCGCATGAGTGATATTATTTAAATATTAAAACATATTACTCATACGACTAGTAGTTCATATTTCTGCCCAGCAAAAACATTGTATCAACTACGTACCAGGCTATTTACTCGCTTAATTACTTTTGTTCGCGATGTCCCAAAAGTAATGAGTGGCCATTACCTTCTCATTTACAAAAAAACACAAAGTAATGGGTGGTAGTTACCCTCTCGCTTACAAACAGCCAAAAAATAATGGGTATGTATTACTTTTTGGACATCGCGAACAAAAGTAATTAAGCGAGTAAATAGCCTGGTAAGTAGTTGATACAATGTTTTTGCTGGATGTGTTCTTGTTTAACACAATGCGTTATAACTATTGAATTTCCCAATGGATTTTCTTCATATATAACATTGTTTCTTCGCTGCACTATGGGCTCTACAAAAAAAACATTTCGTTTTTGCTGGACGACTTAAATCTTTTTTAATCAAAAGTTTTATTTTCAGAAAATTCAGTATTTAAACTACTGAACTAATTAAAAAAATTTTCTCTATCTTTGTTTCTTATTTAGCAAAATGTATATATATCCTTTATGAAGAAATATGTTAGTCGAGGGCCGATATATAGTCGAAGTAGGCTAACAGGGTCTTACAAAAATCAACTGTTCAATATGCATACGAAACAATAAGATGCACTTTAAAGGGAGGTCTTCGAGCAAGCAAACGCAGATTTTAATTAAATTTTATTGTGTTGTATAAAGCGATGTAAAAATTGGGATAGAAATGAACGAAAACGATGACGGTTCGGTAGGTTCCGGTAAAAATAACAGTAACGGTTCCGGTAACAGTTGCGTTTCACTAGAGATTTATTAAAAGAGAACAAATAAAAAAAAAATATTACATGTACTTCTAAATATATTCCGGTATTTTAAACTATACAGGTAGTTTGAAGGTAGTGGTAAATAAGATATTGTGAAACATCCCCGGTAACGATCTTTTCCGATCCCATATACGGCCTTTATATACCGTTGCTCGCAATGGTTTAAAAAATTGTACAGACAATATAGACATAATTTGGATTCAAGATTGAATAAATTTATTTAAGTTGTGGAACAAAAATGTTCTAAAACTGGCTATGAAATTTAGAAATTTCTGCGCTTTTCATACATGCATATGAAAATGCCACGATCTTTTTTGATCCCATGTACGTCGTTTTTATGACTTGGCTTACAATGGTCTAAAACTTTGCAGAAATATTCTACACGCAATTCTGAGTTGCGACTGTAAACTATTTTTTTTTAACTTGTGAAACAAAAATATTCCGATACTGTCTTTTGAATTCAGAAAGTCCTTTACTTTACCTACATTTATTGGGAAATACCAGGGTCTTTTTCGGTCCCATGTCCGCTGTTTTTATGGCTTGGTTCACAATGGTCTAAACATTGCAGAAATAATATAGACGTAATTCTGACATAGAAATGCAAACTTTTTTTCAATATGTGGAACAAAAGTATTTCGATACTGGCTCTTGAATTCAAAAAGTCCTTCATTTTTCACACATTCATATGGAAACAACACGGTCTGTTTCGGTCGCATATCTGCCATTTTTATGACATGGTTCAGAATGGACTAAGACTTTACAAAAATAAATTAGCTGTAAATCTGACTTGGAGCTGTAAACTTTTTCTTTAAGTTGTGGAAAAATTATCTGCATAATTCTGATATCAAATTTATATAAAATTTATATAAATTGTAGAAATTTTTCTTTTATTTAATTAAAAGAAAATAGTATTAAAAACGTACATTTGGAAAAAGTACTTCAAATCGGTTAACTGGGTGGACCAGTCTAGACGGTAAAGACCGGGTAGACCATAAAGACTGGGTGATTTTTAAAACATGTCTGATCGGGTAGACCGGTCGACCCTAAAACTGGGTAATGGGGGTTCTAATATATAGAGATATGATGACAAAAAAAAAAACATGAAAAGCTTTCTAAATTGTTATAATTTAAAACAACTCTTGCTGCTACACTAAAATGAACAATTATGGAATCTCAGTATATTTGGTTTTTTTTCTCTTTCAATACAATTCGTCGTTTGGAAATTAAACAATTTTTTATATTTTAATTTCCTAAATATTATTAATTTTCAACCATTTCAAGTCAACCTCTTATAAACATTTATGTATTTTTTAATAATTACACTTAAAATAGTTTGTAAGTTAAAATAACTGAAATTATCATTTACAAGAAATGATATTTCATTTAAATAACGGTCTACTTAATTTTCATTTAAATTAAATGCCTTTTGTTATTTATTGTTAAATGTTGATTAATCAACTGACACATCCGTAAGAAACAAATGATATAATCAGTTAAAATAAATGTCAAGATATTATCTACCAATTCCTTAAAAAATAAATGTTTTTATTATTTATTTGAAATTTTTTCCCTTTTTGTATTTTTTTATTTTTAGTCTACAATACAAAATATATGTATGCGTAGCTATAGACACTTTTTGTGTGAATGTGTATGCCGGTGTGTTTGTGAAGTTGTTGTAATTTGAATTGAAAAATTTCGTATATATACAACCAATTTAAATAAAAAAAACAAATTGAAATTTTTTGAATATTTTTTTTTAGAAAACAGACACAAAATAAAACACGTTGGCTGCCAAAGCCTTTTTAGAATTTTGATCGTTCAGTAGCAATGTCATTTAACAATTTTGGTCACCTAAGGCCAACAACTTATTTTTCTTCTTTTTTGTTTCTTAGTGCCTAGGAATAAGTTTTGACTACTCGCGACTTTATTTTTGTCCCTAATTTTGCAGTTATAACGGTTTTTTTGTGTCGCTCTTTTTCGTGCGACATGGCCTGGGAGAACATAAAACAGAATGTGGACCACCACATACTGCCCAATATGACCTAATAAACCGCAATTATGTGTAGAATGTTTTCATAAATATTCTCACCAGAAGAATTAATTTTGATAAATTTACATTTTAATTGCATTATTTTTGCACTAATCTCCATTAACAAATTGAATTTGTAATTTTAAGTTTATTGTTTTTCTACTGATCTCCAAATTAAATTTCTAATTTTAAGTTTATTATTTTTCTACTGATCTCCATTTGAATTTACATATGTACATATATATTTTTATATTATTTTTGCTCATAAATGAATTGATTTTTAAAAGAATAAATAAAAAGACAAATTTAAATTTCAAACTTTTTTATTATCCAAAAAAGTACCATTAAAAAAACACAGCGACCATGGGAAATACACCAAAATGTTCACCACAGGCCAGAGAATACAAATTCCATGTAAAATTCCATATTAAAATGTACGAAAATGTGCGACGTGGCCTTAGGGTAACATTTAGGTGTCGCACGAAAATGTGCGACGTGGCCTGAGGGTAACATCTGGGTGTCACATGAAAACGTGGCAGCCAACGTGTTAAATTTGTAATAACTGTTACGGACACAAATAAATCAATAATTTTTTATTAAATTTTAAACAAATGAAAAAAATAAATGAAACTGAAAAAAATCGGTAAATGATAGTAAATAATTTCGAATAAATGTATAAAAAAGATAATATAGATATTTCTTTGAAAAATAAATGTATGTTCCTTGATTTTTAAGTGGAACGGAAACTTTTTTTATTAAACTACAAACAGTAATCTATATAATATTGTGAGTGTAGTCTTATTATTAGTTTTTATGTTAAATTGATATGGTTACCTTCGAATTATTTAAAATTCACCTTAAAATACATTTCCACCAACATAAAAACATTCAAAGCATTAATTTAGTAAAATAACGCTTTATGGTATAACGCCTTTTATCTTTATATATGATCATATAAGTTTATGGAGACTTCCCCAAGATTTCAAGAAATAAGTTGTAATTTTGTAATTTATATTTCTCAGTTTTCTATGTCAAAAATTTTCAGTTTAATTTTTTAATCGAAATGATAAAAAAAAAATATGTTTTACAAAAACTTCAACACATTTTGTTAAATAAAATAAATAAAAAATGGGAGACTATTACAGCTCCCATATGCTCATATATTATTCATGTATGACAATATACGGCCATATAGCCTCAAATTTTGGATCCAAAAATATGTGGCCATATATGTTATCATGTATGATAAAATGTTAAACCATGTATTTTCAAATACGACCAAGAAATGCCTATGTACGTTCATATATATTTCGATTTTTAAATGGGTTGCCAAATTGTGTTGTTATTCTCATCACACGTAACATTCCAAACATTTTATTTATACCTCAATTCGAAAATATTTACTGTTTAAAATTTGTAAAAGTAGAGAACTTTTAATGTAGAGATCAAGCATTATGAAATGCCAAAGTTTAACATTGTTCCAATTGTTGATTTCCGCTTAAGTTTTGAATTAAGTTAATATTCAAATTACAACATCTTAAATAATAATTAAAAAATTGTTATACACCATATAAAAAAAAATCTCGTGAAAATTTACTGCAATTTGCTTTCACCTAAATTTTATTACCAAGACTAATAATTTTTTAGATTTCGAGAAAATTTAAGTCTAAAGTTTTGGAAAATTTAAATCATTTTTTTACACAAAGTGCTCAAGCGAAAATTTTGATTTGTTTTCTCAAAATTGTTCTGAGACATGCCAAATTTATAATCAAGATAAACATTGATGTTTGCACTTTTGAGTTATTCCCCACAAATCGGGCTGATATTTGGCAATTTCTCTTAATTTTTTTTTAAGAGAACTAGCAGCCTCTTAAAAACAATAAGTTAATGACCTAGTTTAATGAATCCAAAATTTGAGATTTTTTTATATAAAAAAGATCAACCTCAATAAAAAGTGGTAACCAAAAAACAAAACATTGCCATAAATCAATTAAAATTCATAATACCTACAAAAAAGCAAACAAAAAAAAAAAAAAAAATACATATGTACACAATCAGCTGGTTGTTGTAATCCACTAAACCAAATATGGATTCTTAATGAATACAAAAAAAAAAAAAATCAATTCAAACAAACAGTAGATAATATCGATTATTTAATAATGAATTTATGAAATACTTTACTTATCCCTCCACATCCCAGCAAAACTTTTTGGGCATAATACTAGTAATACGTTTACACTAGCAATACGTTTTTTGGCCTTAGAGGCTTCCCAATATACCATATATCAATCAAACTGCAATACAACTTGAGAATAAGCTTATATTAATAGTGTGTTTTAAGCTTTTCTTAATTTCGCTTATTATAATATTTATAAAATGTGAATTCACAAGCAGTATTTAACAATGCTAGAGAAAAGATTATTATACATAACTTTTTCTCAAGTATGCTTATGAACAACATACAACAACAACAACGCAATATGACGATTGGAATAGAAATATTTTTCAATACATTCTAGTCTTGTTGTCTTTGTTCTACGCTTATAATGCATACAAGTTATTACCTTTTCTTTAAATTTGTCAAACGTGTTTTGCGTGTACATTTAGTTGTAAATTTTATAGTAAACGTGCAATTGAATATTAAATTAATTTATTTTTATTTATGGTTAAAATTAATTATTATTATTTATATTTAAAATAAATTATTATTTTTTATATTTTAAATGAGTTATTATTATTTATTTTCAAAATTAAAATAAAAAATAAATTAAATTAAAGAAAATAATTATGATTTCTCTTTTTCAACTATTAATAATATATTATTTTTGTAAGCTTATTCTACAATTGCAAGAATAAGCTTATAGTAATCATACACACATAAGATTTTCACGAGGGTTCTGTTTTGATTTTTCTACAATTGTTACGATAGCCTTTTTCAATATATTCTCAAGTCTTTTTCAAGCTTAAGGCTTGTGTTTGTAAGCTTATAATAATATTTTTCTCAAGTCATTTGGTATGTTGGTTTATTGTATTGCAAATAAATAAATAACTAAATAATACACTATTCTAATACTGAATGTCATTGGAGGCAAGAACTTACATTTTTTTCAACTTCACCACTTCCAGACATATTAAGTGCTAATAAGTTATTACTTCTAAATTACAAGTTTTGACTTATTTCCCTGATGATTTTAAACCAATGTATTAAAATAATAGTGCTTTTCATACCCAAAGGTAATAGAAGATTTTGCTGGGATACACTCGTACTAACAACTTTAACAGCTACTGTGAATTTGATAAGTAATTGTAAATGAAGCAGCAGACACACATTTTTCATATGCCTTACATTCTACTTATTTAAACACTTCACGTAAAGATGACCAATAACCATGATACATAAATATAAAACGACATTGTGATAGCGAATATATAAAATTATTTTTTTTATATATAAAAAAATAAACTTTCGCCACTTAAGAGGCAACTGCAAAAACAAAAACTGGCCACTAGGCACCCACGCCTGCGCAATGATTTTTTTTTGAATAAAACTACTCGTACATGGAAAAACAAGAAATTTTATAAATAGCAATGATAAGTCCTATTCATAGTTTGGTACTTTTTTTCGGTACAAAAATAGTCATAGAAAAGTTTTAGTGTTAATTATGAAGATTTTTCAGAATATGATGATATTCTTTAGCAAATAAAAAATTTATAAATACCATTCGGACTCCACCCATTTTTATTAACAGATACCTCTATCAGTCCTATAACTTGGTTTCATAAAAAGCGGTTTCGCTTTAGCACAGTTTACGAATAGATATCGTTTCTCTCATAACACGGACAGTTTTAAAAATAATGCCATGTTTTTTGTAGTACACTTTAAACGATTTCAATGATGAGTACACTCAGAATATTATGTGGTTAACTGTTTGTAGTTTTAAAAAAAAGTTTTCCGTTCCATTTAAAAGTAATAAAGGAACATACATTTATTTTTCAAAGAAATATCTATATTAATTTTTTTATACATTTATTCGAAATTATTTGCTATCATTTACCATTTTTTTCAGTTTCATTTATTTTTTTTATTTGTTTGAAATTTAATAAAAATGTACCCACAAAACGGAAACTTATGCTTGTCCGTAACAGTGATTACAAATTTAAATTTTTTTTGCTGTCTGTTTCAAAAAAAAAAATTCCAAAAAATTTCAATTTGTTTTTTATTTAAATTGGTTGTATATATACAAAATTTTTCAATACAAATTACAAGTACTTTATAAACACACATACATACACAAGCACATTCACACAAAAAGTGTCTATAGCTATGCACACATATATTTTGTATTGTACGAGTATATTAAAAAAAAAAAAAAAAAATACAAAAAAGGGAAACAAATTCAAATAAATGAAAAAAAAAAATATTTTTTAAGGAATTGGTAGTTAAAATTTTGACATTTTTTTTAACTGATTATATCATTTGTTTCTTACGGATGTGCCAGTTAATTAATCAAAATTTCAAAATAAATAACAAAACGCATCTAATTTAAATGAAAATTAAGTAGACCGGTTTTTAAATGAAATATCATTTCTTTTAAATGATATTTTCAGTTATTTTAACTTACAAACTATTTTAAGTGTACTTCAACGAAACAAAAATATCCTTTTTAATAGGTTTATTGTTCAGGCTCTGCCTTCTTATTGAGCCTCTAGCTTGTGTAGAACTTTGGGGTCTGATGAGATCTTTTGCTGGATAGATATAAAAATTGGTAATTTGCTTGGTTTTTAAAGGAGGTTAAAAGCTCGCTATAAACAAACAAAAAAAATTGTCTGTTAAGCTTTTTCTAGCTTAGTGTTAGATTCTTGGTATATGGTCTTGACTCTTCAATTGGCTTATTGATTTTTAGCTCTAGAGATTTTTGAATGATGTTACGAAATTTCGTAGAAATTTGCAAAAGTCCCCTTCCTTCATATTATCTGTAAGGAATTTAGTTTCATTACTGTTTTCTTAAATCAATGACAATAATTTACGAACTTTATTTAATTTAATTAAATAAATTGCTAAAATAGAAAAAATATTCCAATTGATAAATAACACTAAAATTCAGGCTCGCTTTATTTCATTTCTTTTCCGAGTTCAGTGTTTACATTCCATTCTTTCTCTGCTCCAATCCATTTCAGGCCCATATATTTATTGTTTCAATTAAAATTTTTCCTTGTTCCATTCCATACTAGTGTTTCATTTCCACTCGTTCCAAATTCCATTCCATTGCTCTTTTTTATTGTTTCAATTCCACTTGATCCCCGTTCCATGCCATTTCATTCCCTCTGATTAGTTTTTAAATTACACTCCTTCCGTTCCATTTGGGTTTCCCTCTGCAGTGTTGCAATTCTACACATTGCATTCCATATCGTTCCTCTTGTGTAATGTATCAATTCTACTCGTTCCACGAGGTCGCAGTTTCAATCTATTTCGTCCCCTTGTCTAGTGTTTCATTTCCACTTTATCCCCGTTTAATTCCATTTCCGTGGCTTGTTGTTTTATTCCGTTTATACCCCTTACAATTTCGTTCCCCAATTTCTTTATTTAAATGCCACTCGTTCTTTAAATTTTCGGGTTTCTAGCTGAAGCAACACCGCAGGATGTAAAAGTGGCTCTCTTTTACTTTTGAACCCCAATTTTTTCATGTTAAGGCGAAAATTCTAAAAGCTCTTTAGGAAATTTACTAATCTCAATCTGTTTTATTTATTATTGACTTCTAATCGAAATAAAATTAATATTTTGGTAGTTAAGAATTTTAAAAATCTACCAAAGCAGCTACTTTTTGTACCCCCTTAACCATCTCCATTAACAACTAGTTAAAAGAGAGAGAGTCTATAAGATACATATATTTTAATTAAAGTGAAAGAAACCAAAAAGAAATTATAGCTCCCTGTTGTTGAAGCACCAAAAAGCATTAGCAGTTGCATTTTAAACGCGTACGGTAACAAACGGTTTTGAGTTATTAATCAAAAGAAAAAAAAAGTTTAAATCTAAAAACTACAAAATGTTAATACAAACAAAATTTCTAACAGTTCTGATAGTAGTGCTGGTAATTTCAACAAACATACAAGCAGCTAGACGTAAAACTACACCAGTTAATGAAGAACAAGAAATATTATTAAAACAATCACAAAGTACCTTCGTACAATGGGTATTGTCATTGTTACCACAAAGGCCGGGTTTTGTAAATCTATCAGGATCAGCAACAATTGATGCATCATCAACGACCACAGCAAAGCCGGAAAAGACAACAATACAATCGCAAGTAGCGTCTACAACAACTACGGTTCCCTTATCAACATCAACGACTGCTGCTCCTACACCCTCTTTGCCCACCTCTACTATTGCTCCTGCTGTGTTAGATCCTCCACGGAATTGTTCGGATTGTTTTTGCGGCATTGCCAATACTCAAAAACGTATAGTCGGTGGTCAAGAGACTGAAATCCATCAATATCCCTGGATGTCTATGCTTTTATATGGCGGACGGTTTTATTGTGCTGCCACTCTGATCAATGATCAATTTTTAGTTACCGCTTCGCATTGTGTTTATGGTTTTCGCAAAGAACGTATTTCTGTAAGATTATTAGAACATGATCGTAAAATGTCTAATTTCCAAAAAATTGATCGTAAAGTAGTTGAGATTATCACTCATCCTAAGTATAATGCTAGGACTTATGATAATGATATAGCTATTGTAAAACTGGATGAACCGGTAGAGATGACAGAATTAATGCATCCTGTGTGTATGCCAACGCCGGGTAAATCATTTAAAGGTGAAACTGGTACTGTTACCGGTTGGGGTGCTCTAAAAGTTGGTGGTCCAACATCGGATACATTACAGGTGAGTTTAGCATCTCGAGCTTTAAAAGAATTAATTCAATTTTAGTTTAATTTACCCAAAATTTAATTAAGCTTTGAAAAATATACATGTGCCTTGCGAACAAACAATTTCACCTTAAAACACTGTTATATGTAATGAATTTCACGTGAATATTTCATGCATATTTAATATATAAAACTATTATTTTTCTAATGAAAAAGTAACATTTTGGGTTTATTGTGATGTTGTCTTTGCTATAAAACAAAAAAAATATTACTTTTTACAATTTAAATTACGATTAGAGGTCACTAAAGTTCGAGTGAAATTTTTTCATGTGAAAAATAATTTATTATGCTTAAGAATTTATTCATAAGCTTAATTCCCAAAGCTTAATACATAATAGAATTAATTATAAAAAAATAATACATTATTATTCAGCGACGAAAAAAAACCTTACGAAAATCCACGAAACTAAAGTTCGTTCGTAATTCAAAATTCTACAAAACTTTTTTAGCATAACTATGCGTAAAAGCAAAATATGCACTAATTTCTTTTTTTTAATTTATCAGCAGAAAATAATTTATGTGCATTAAATGTCCACATGCTTTTGTAGCTGTGTTGTTTTATTTCTGCATTTTCTTACCTTAAATGTAAAGAAAAATGTCCCTCTTAAAATTATGAATGTACTATTTGCACAGAATCAATAAGAACTACAGTACGTATGATTAACAATAAATTGATCATACGTTCTGTTGTCCCTAATATATAAAAGTATAATTTTTTATTAAATATTTTGGAAAAATACATTGTTAGCGTAGATAATCAGGTAATAATGGATCTTAAATAGAGGTGAAAAAGTTATAAGTCGAATGGAACGTATTTTCTGGTCAATAATTATAAAAAAAATTGTTTTCTATTTATTTGGAAAAAGAAAAAAAATTTTATAATTTTGAACCGAATAAAGAAAATTTATTTCTTTTCTAAAATTTTTTTCTTTAATCAATTATAATAAAGAAATATAATTTTTCTATTCATTTGGAAAAAGAACCGAAAATTTATTTCTTATTTTCTACGAATTTGTTTAATCTTCTTTGGAGGATGTTTCTATTTCGAGTTTCAGATTTCTAGTACAAAGGTTTTGCACATGTTTATTACCTGTTTAACCATATTTTTACCACGTTGTAATTGGGAATACCTAAAAGTATCTCTTCAGTGAAATACAAATTTTAAAAATGAAATTTTAATTTAAAGGTTTTTGGACAGGACAGATTTTCCTGTTTTTTGCCCGTATCTAGAAAAATTTTCAAAAATCGAAATTTAAAGTTCTGGGTGACTATGGTGACAATTTTTCAGTTTTAAGCCGCGGCCCTTTTAAAAATTCAGGAAAGTAAATATTCAGGTTAAAAGCTTATACCGCAAGGAAGATATGTTTTGGAGTTAAAAATTCTAGTAAGATCGCGGCCCCTTTAAAGAATCAAGAAAGTAAATATTCAGAAAAAGCTCATAGAACAAGGAACAAATATTTTTAATTTCAAAATTCTAATTAGGCCGTTAAGTGGGACTCATCAAAGAAATTAACCGATACAGCAAGGCATACATATTTTAAATGGGGATGATTTTCCTCATTTGCAGCCCCGTTTCAACAGTGTTCCTCTAGAAAATTCTAAGAACTACCTTTTAGGAAGCACATATTTTAAGTTTAAGGTTTTTAGCCAAATCGGTATGGGCAAGCTGTTAGGAAAGGTACTTTTCCTCTGATGCTTAGCACTTTCCTGGCGAAAACTCCAAAAGGTACCTTATTAGTGAATTAATATATGCTCCAGAAAAAATTTATATTAAATTTAAGTTTATATGATTTTTATTTCAATCTTTTCATTACATTTCATTCTATTTTCCTTAACCAGTAGTTTCATTCCATTTAGATGCCCTTGTCTAGTGTTGTAATTTCACTTGTTCCCCGTGCCATTTTTGATCCCCTTGTTTAGTGTTTTAATTCCACACGTTTCCCGTGCCATGTCGAAAATTTTGTCAAGTGTTTCTATTCCACTCATTCCAATTTTCATTTCTCTTTTTTCCCCTTGTCTAGTGTTTCAATTTCATTCATTCCCCATTTCAATGTTTATCAATGTCTTCAATGTCCATTTTGTTCCCCTTGTCTAATGTTTCAATTAACTTGTTCTTTAAATTTCAGGTTTCCAATCAATGTGGTTTGGGCATGCGTTGCTATTAGCTTATTGATGAACCTAATTGAACTTACGTAGAATCTGTTTATACTGATACCTTTCTCCCATAGTAGGGACTTTTCTAAATAGGGCTTAAATGATTTTTAAACATCTGGTAGAAATTTGGTGTGTGAATGTTATATGGACCCCTAAATAAAGCCTTCATATTTATAGAAAATTGGAACATATTTGAAATTAGTCCCAACATCATTCCAGAAGTTTTTAAATTAACTTTTTTTATATAAAAATTTTCGTTTAGATTGATCGCTATAATTTCCGAACTATTCATGAACAAAGATTGGAACGATTCTTGGAACCATTCTCGACTTTAATCTTTTTACTAGTTTATTCAAAATGTGCTGTAACAAATTTATACATATTTAAAACAACTCATATTTCACTAGTTTTTCTTTTAATAATTTCAGGAAGTTCAAGTTCCCATAATGTCCCAAGATGAGTGTCGTAAAAGTCGTTATGGACCCTCACGTATTACTGACAATATGATCTGTGCCGGCTATGATGAAGGCAAAAAAGACAGCTGCCAAGGTGATAGTGGTGGCCCGCTGCATATTGTAGCTACTGGAACTAGAGAACATCAATTGGCCGGAGTGGTATCATGGGGTGAGGGATGTGCTAAGGCTGGCTATCCCGGTGTTTATACTCGTGTAAATCGTTATGGTACTTGGATTAAAACTTTGACAAAAAATGCTTGTTTATGTCAATCAGAAACAAAGAAAATTAAAAAGTAAATAATCTTAAATTGAAGGGTATTTTTAAGAGAGATTTAAAAAGAGATTAATTTTATTAACTAGCAGTTAAAATTTATTTATTCAATATTTATTTTAATTTATATTTAGGAGAAAATTTAATAAATTATTTTAAACATTACACAGTTATTTGCAGTTTGTTGCATTTTTCAAGAAGAAAAACTTTCTATACCAGTTAAACTAACTAACTAAATAAAAACCGGCTTTAAAGAGGTCGTTAATTAATTTCAACTAAAAGTTGATGGTAAGAAATGAATGTGTATGTATGTATGATAAAATTTCTATAATTTTGTAGACAGAGTATGTGAGTAGGAATGTCTTCTTATAACAACATTTAACAAGAAGTTTTTACTATTTGAAAAAAGAATCTAGCATTTGCAAACAAGCAAGCAGTTACCTAGGTATAAATATATCCAAGCGGCAAGTGTCGACAAAGCACTGTATTCGGTAGTACAAGTGTTAGCAATACGCTCATTTTTCTAATACTAATGTTCTGGACAAATCTTGTAGAAAAATTCGTCTCTTCAAAATGTTCATTCTTTTTTTATGGGTTAAATTTTTGTTTGAAAACACTTTGAGTTTGTTTGAAATTTTGAACCTGAAAATTACTTCATATTTTTTTAATTTCATTTGAAAGTTTTCAAAGACATTTAATTTAGGAATTTGATTTTTAGAAGTTCATACGTGACGAATAATATTCTTATAAAATTTCTAAGGAGAATAAAAATACCAAAACTACAAGGATTCTAATACCTTTATTGCAGTATAATACAGCGTGCGAAATGGTAATTATATTATCGGATGTTGGGGTATGCTTTTTAATTTAATTTTATTTCTTTTTGCCAGATTGTATATTGCCATTTAAGAGGTCAAATTCGTGGTATTTTATTGGGGTTGTATTCTCCGCAATGGGAAATATTCATATCCAGCTAATTGCTATACCAATCCTACTCGTATTAATTAATTATCGGATCAATAGTATCGCCTACACCTGTGCATTAATCTCGTGGTTTGGATTTAGCGGCGAATTTACATATTAATTATTATATTAACGTCTTCAAATATTAATATTAATCTTTAAGCTTATTTTGTTTTCATCTGTTACTTTGCAACTCTATATCGAATTTTAGTTTTGATTTACTCGCTTTAATCTAAATAACAATTTTACGCGGATATTTTATATTTTTGAAATCATTTTGAACAATTTTTAAGATTTATCACATCCAAATTATACAGGTTGGTTGAAAAGTTCCTGCGCTCACCAAGAGATGGCACTGCTAGCTCCAAACTTTTTTTTCTCAAGTTTGTATAACTGTCCTGAGAACACATGCAAAGTTGCAAGTCATTCTGTCAATTCTTTCTTTGTTTACAAGCCATTTGAAGTTGACGTGTCATTGATTTTTTTTAATATGGAAAAAATTTAATATCGTGCAGTCATTAGATTCTTTGTTTTGAAGGGTTTAAAAGCAAAGGAAATTTATGAACAATTGTTAGAAGTGTATAAAGAGTCCTCACCTTCTAAACGCACCGTTGAATTTTGGACTGGTGAATTTAAACGTGGTCGTACCAGCCTTAATGACGATCCACGCAAAGTACGACCAAAAACTGCAACCACAGCAGAAACCATTGAGCAGGTACATAATATGGTTAGTGAAGATCCAAGTTTGACTAAGCGTGATATTGCTAATGCCATAGGCATCTCAGACTAACGAGTACTCCATATTTTACATGAAGAATTACGTATGAAAAAACTGTTTGGAAAGTTAGTGCCGCACACATTAACAATTCAACAAAAACTGGATCGAAAACAAATTTCTCAGCGTAATTTGGAGCGTTTTAAGCCGAATAAAACCAACTTCTTGCATCGTTTTATAACTATGGATGAGACTTGGATCTACCACCATGAAACTAAATTGAAACAAGAACGTTTACAGTGGACTGAAGCTGGTTGTTCAGCTCCAAAGCAGTTGAAGTCACAACGATCAGCAAAGAAGGTTTTGGCATCAGTTTTTTAGAATGCAAAGGGAATTTTGCTGATTGATTATCTTCAGAAAGGTAAAACAATCAACTCTGAATATTATTACAGCCTTTTGGATCAGCTGGATGAAAAAATTCGTGAGAAAAGACCTGGTTTAAAGAAGAATAAAATCATTTTTCATCAAGACATTGCACCTGCTCACAGAAGTGTTTTGACGATGGCTAAATTCAAAGAATTAAAGTACGAATTGCTTGAACATCCACCGTATTCACCAGATTTGGCTCCCAGTGACTATTATCTCTTCAGAAATCTCAAACAATTCCTTTGGGGAAAGCATTTTTCGTCGAATGAAGAGGCCATAGCAGCCGTAGACGGTTATTTTGCAGAGCTTCCGGAAAACCATTATAAGGATGGGTTAAAATTATTGGAAGATCATTGGAACAAGTGTATTGAGCTTCTAGGAGATTATATTGAATAAAAAAATATATTTCGTAACAAAAACAGTATTCTTTCATTTCGAGCGCAGGAACTTTTCGACCAACCTGTAATTGAAGAATTTCGACGTGATCCTTTGTATTCTTTCACATCACGTAAATTAATAGAACTAAAAATACCTTAAACTATATTCATTTAAGTTTCATTATTGTTTTTTATTCTCTTTAATTTACTATCTTAAGTTATCGATACGAATCGATACATATAAATTCTTTTTTTTTGTAAAATTCATTTATATATCTATCCCTTTCATTTGTATTAATCCAGTTCAAAACTCTTAAAGCACCAGGTCAACTTAATCGCCGTGATCACATCCATGAAAAAATCTGTGTAAGTTAATGATTTTTTTCTTTTATTAACCTACGTATATTTGACAATTGGAAATATAAATATATTTTCTACCTTTCTTTATAAAAATTATTTTTTTTACAATTGCTCTAAATTATCTTCTTAAATAAATTATAAATTTTTATATAATTGGCTAATTTTTTTTGGTTGACGAAACTCAAGGTGCATATAATGACACAAGCGGGGACAATAGTTATTTGATAGCATGTTTTCATCTACGACTCCTCTCCGTATTTCTTTTACTATCCTCCTATTAAAATGGGAAACGACCAGACTAAGATTTCACCCAATTTGCCCTGAGCATGGCCGAGAATTTCCATGGGCAGAGGTGATTTTTGTTATAATCTCGAAATGATGACACCATTTTTCGTAAGCCTTTTGCTTGTTTTTGGTGATATGATCAACCACGTCTGCTTTTTATTGTACCATTGGTATTTTCTACAAGGGTAGTTTTCTATAATTTTTATGATTACCGATAGAGTCCATGTTTTACTGCAAATATATAATATTTAAAAAGAAAAAAAAAATATATATTTTTATCAAAATTTTGCTATAATTTTCTTAAAAAAAAATATATGTTTCGTAATCATTTTTCATGGGTCAAAATTGCCCAAATGCTTTTTAATGCTTAGTATTTTCGCACCTATTCAATGAATTTTTTTGAAAATTCTGTACAATTATTTATTTAAATACCAAATAAAAATCTCCTAGCTCGCTTCGTAATGTCTGTGTAAAAAAAGTTACGTATTTGGTATATGTGGGTCAAAAATGCCCAATACAATTTAGTCAATGTGCACAGTGTTAAACTTGCATAGCAAAAGAATTTGGTTTTGATAACGGGAAAATAAAAAAGTGACAAAAGTAAAACAAAACAAAACAAAACATGCATGCACATGGCCGTAGGCACCGAAGGGGATTCTCGATAAACCCAACCCCCACCAAATGATTTCTTTTCATATAGTAGTATATTTTTATTGAATTTTTTGAAGGTAATGTTGGCCAAACCCACACAATACACCACCCCCTCAGGTTTTGCCTACGGCTCTGAATAAGAACAACGTTCAAGTGCAACTGATTGAAATTATCAAAAGTTTAATTGGCGGTGTGTTTTGCTGTACATAACACGTTTTACTTATTTTCAAATAATGAATCCTGCAGAAATGGGAGCTCTACTTATGCAATCTGATTTGGAAGAAGAAACTCCAAATATGATATCGAGTGAAGATGAAGAAAGCATCCTTTCTGAAGGTGGATCTATTTATTATCCCAATACATCTTCAAGTTCAAACGGAGAAGACATCGAAATTTTGAATGAAATTAAATTAGCAGAATATACTTCAAGAATCGGAAAATATATGTAAATGGTTAGAAAAATCAACTATAAATGAAGTTGGACGGTGTACGAGAGAGAACATTATGAATCTTGTTCCTGGTCCCACTCTTTATGCTATTTCTAGAGCAGACGGTATAAAATCAACGTTTATACTTTTTATGCCAAATGAAATAATGAAAGTAGTTATTGACAGGACTAATCTGCACGGTAATTAGAAATAGTTTACCAGGTTTACATTTTTTAACCACTTCTTTTAGGTCAATCCGTATTAAAAAATAACTAGATTCCTGTAGACAATATAGCCATTCAAGCATATTTTGGACTTCTTTTATTGGCTGGTGTCTATCGCTCACATGGTGAAGCTTTGGAGTCTTTATGGGATAATCACAAAGGGCGGTCATTGTTCAAATCAACAATGAGTTTGCGAAGATTTAAAAATATATCGCTAGTAATGCGATTTGATAAGAATTCGGATAGAAACGAAAGACGCTCTCGCGATAAGCTTGCTCCTATAAGCGATTTTTGGAACTGTTGGGAAGCGAATCTGAGGAAAATATTCAATCCTGGTGAATATGTCACAGTTGACGAACAATTAGTTACGTATCGAGGACGCTGTCCATTCAAACAGTGCATTCCATCGAAACCAGGAAAATATGGTATAAAAATTTGGGCATTATGCGACGCGGAAGCCAGCTATGCATGGTCATTACAAGTGTATAACGGCAAAGACAGAAATTGTAAGCCAGAAAATGATCAGGGGCGACGTGTCGTCTTGGACCTAGTGAAAGATTTGAAGAGGCATAACGTAACTTGCGATAATTTGTTTACTTCTCACGAATTAGGTATTGAGTTGCTAAAACGTAGTATAACGATGGTTGGTACTGTGCGAAAGAACAAAACTTTTTTACTACCTAAAATTTGGCAGCTAAAAAATAAACCAGAAAACTATTCTCACTTTCTTTCTTTATGACAATGAAAATAAAACACCAATTCTTGGATATGTACCTAAGAAAAACTGATATGTGTTTTTACTAAGCACATTACACCATAACGAAGAAATCAGAGCTCGAAATAGTTCACTTTTAAAATGAGACGAAATCAGGAGTTGATACACTATATCAAGTAATAAGAACATATACCACGAAGATCTAATAGATGGCCACAGGCTCTTTTGTACAACATTTTAGTTATATCGGCCTACAATGAGTATGTAATTTTTTAAAGATTAATCCCGACTGGAATCGGAGTAAAAAGCACAAACGACGCATTTTGGCATGGACATAATAAGTGGAGAAATATCACGTAGAACGCATCTACCACATAGCAATTGTCACCAGCCTTCAAAATGATTTGTCTATCGATTCAGCTCGTTACTTTTTTTTATCCAAATAGGTCAAATAGCACGAAATATTCAAACAAATGTTTGGATTGTATTAAATTTATTTGTAAGAATCATTCCGAAACATGTGTTAAATGCCTGAGTGTAAAAATCTTAATCAGAAATAAAAACTGTAAAAATTTTTAATATTGGACAAAACTGACCCACAAATGTCATATGCGTTTAATTTTTTAAGTACAGGATAAGGGTTAACTTGGAGTAATTCTACATTTTTTCATTATATTTAAAAGAAGAAATAAATTTCTTTATAAAAATTTGTGGTGATTCTAAAATTTTTTTTTTTTTATTAAATTTTGAGTAATTTAAAATTTTCCGTACATTTTGCCAATTTTTTAATAAAAGTTTAATAAAAAAGTTTGCTCATTTGTGTTTTAAACTCTTTACTAAAGGAGACAACTGCTATGGAAGTTCCCTTGCGATAAAATATGTTCGGCATAGTGCTGGCAAAACATCGGCAGTGGTCAGTTATGCGTTGGCATAATGTGGGATTAACAATCTTTAGAGTATAAGCCAGTTATCCGATTGATAACAAGGGACAACTGTTGATTGGAGCGAAGTTGCCACCGTTGGCACAATGGCTGTAGTACAAAAAATTTGGTACACTCCATATACCTTAAATTCAATGTTTTCTGTAAGTTGTTTTGTTAAAAAGCACACACTTAAAAAGCATCTGTACTGTTTGTTATTGGTCTTTTCAAAAATGATTCTTATTAAAACATGTAAAATGTAATTGATTTAAAAAAGACACTACACTTAAAAAAGTTTGTAAGTCAAAATAACTGAAATTATCATTTAAAAGAAATGATATTTCATTTAAAAACCGGTCTACTTAATTTTCATTTGAATTAAATGCCATTTGTTATTTATTTTTAACTGTTGATTAATCAACTGACACATCCGTAAGAAACAAATGATATAATCAGTTAAAATAAATGTCAAAATTTTACCTACCAATCCTAAAAAAATAAATGTTTTTTTCATTTATTTGAAATTATTTCCGTTTTTGTATTTTTTTTTAATATACTCGTACAATACAAAATGTATGTATGCGTATGAAGCTATAAACACTTTTTGTATGAATTTGTTTGTATATGTATGTGTGTTTATGAAGTTATTGTAATTTGTATTGAAAAATTTTGTATATGTACAACCAATTTAAATAAAAAAACAAATTGAAATTTTTTGAATATTTTTTTTTGAAACAGACAGCAAACAAAATTTAAATTTCTAATAACTGTTACGGACACAAATAAACCACAAGTTTCCGTTTTGTGGGTAAATTTTTATTAAATTTCGAACAAATGAAAAAAATAAATGAAACTGAATAAAAATGGTAAATGATAGTAAATTATTTCGAATAAATGTATAAAAAAGTTAATATAGATATTTCTTTTGAAAAATAAATGTATGTTCTTTTATTTTTAAATGGAACGGAAAACTTTTTTATTAAACTACAAACAGTTAACTACATAATATTCTGAGTGTACTACTAAATGTTTGTAGTATTGTTGAAAAAAGTGTTGGCAAAAAACTTTTCGAAAGCTTCTGGCAAGACATGAGGTTTACAAAAAATTTTTGTTGTATCTTTGGTGATTTCTTACAGGGTGGGTCTGACAAGCAATAGTTTGCCAGTACTGTTTGCTTGGGAGGTTGGAAATATGTGGATGGGTTATTTCAAAATATTTATAAAAAAAATTCTTAAGAAAAATTCAGATATTTTTTATCAATTCTATCCTTTTATCTCCATTTAAAAAGACAATCGCTATTTGAGTTTATCATAACAGCAGAGTATGAATCTTAGAGAGATTTTGCTTACAATTGTTATCGTGATATATTTTCCAACTGTCTTGAAGAGAAATCCCCATTGGCAATATATTCATAAAAAACTTGACTAAAAATTAAGAGTACGGGTTGAGTACCTAAGAGAAACAGGCTGATAATAGACACAATTTTTTTTTTTGCATTAGATTTTAAGTGATTCCAAATTTTGCTCATAAGAAAATCTATCAATAAAAAACTTGACCAAAAAATAAAAAGTATGGATTGAGTACTACCTAAGAGAAGCAGTCTGATAATAGACACAATTTTTTTTTTACATTAAATTTAAAGTGATTCCAAATTTTGCTCATAAGAAAATCTATCAATAAATGACGTGACCAAAAAATAAAGAATACGGGTTGAGTACCTAAGATAAGCAAGCTAATAATATATATAAACTTTTTTCCATCGAATATTAATTTATTCCATATTTTGATCATTTTATCTCTTTATTCAATAGTTGGTTTTTATTACACTCAGCAAAAAAAGTTAGTAGAAAAATTTTTAAACGGTTTTCAATCCTAGTTTACTATTTTTGTACTGATTTTTAGTAAAAAAATTGTTATTTAGCAAATTACATTTTACAAATTACAGAATTTTTACAAAATATTTACAAATTTTTGTTGCTAATTTCAGAAATCATTTTAAAAATTTTTAAAAACCGATTTGCTAAAATTAGCAAAAAATTTACTAATTTTAAAAAAGTGGATATTGAAGTAAATGTTATTTCTTATTAAAACTTACACCTACAAACTTAAATTGCCTTTAAATGCTACATATATTACAAAAAAGAGATCGCACTAAAAAGCTTTTTTGGTTCTAAAAATCAGCTTTATAAACAATTAAAATTTGACCTTATAAGTATAAAAATTGACTAAACATTTTTTCAAAAATGAAATTAAAACAAAATGATAAATTCGTTTGTTTTTACAATTTTTAAACCTTTGATTTTTTTTTTCAATTTTGTCTAAAATATTTTTAAAAAAAAAATAAATATAATAAAACAATTTTGATGTTCGATAAAAAAATAAATTTGAAATTTTGTACTAATAATAATATTTAGTAAAAATTTTTTTTCCTGATTTTAGCAAACAGATTTTAAATTCCACTTTACAAAAAGCTTACTAAAACTTAGTAGTGGCTAGTAATTTGTTCTTCTAATTTCATTGTACTACACGGCAGCAGACATATGTTGCTAAGATTAGCAAAAAATACCGCTGGGCTCAAATTAGCAAAATTTCCCGTAATAACAGCAAAATTTTCAGTTGCCATTACTGATTTTTTTTGGTGAGTGTACAATTAAGTGTAATTCCAAATTTGAATAATATTTGATTTTCGTAATGATATTTAAAGAACAGAAATAATTATTATTCCTGATTATTTGCATATTTTTAAAGCATTCACAAAGTAACTTTTACTGGAAAATATGCATCATATAAATATATTATGTATGTAATAAAAAAAAATATAAATATAATTAAATTCGCACATGTGTCCTACGTAAACGTGACATGGTATTGTTAATGATGTTGACTGACTTAACTACCACTGATATAACTTTAAAGATTTTACCACAGAAAAATACTCATATAAATATATTAAAAGGTGCCACAGTTATATACTACCAGGAAACCCCTTAATAAACATTAATATATCAAATGATGTTGAAGGGTGTAAACAGTAAATGCTGATAAAGTGGGATATAACAGATAGGAATATATACATTTTCTAGTATTCTCTGGATATTTTTCTTATTTTTCAAAACAAGCTAGCAACATATTAGTATTATTTCCTGTACCAATTTTTTTTTAAATACAAATTGGAAATGTTAAAAGCATAACCTGTTGTGATAATTAACAAAATTGAGTTATACTACAAAAAATTCTTTGCTGGTTTTGCCTGTTTTTATATATTTTTTTTTTAACATTAATTTGATTTTATATAAAAACATGAGTTGTGTATAAAAATGTATAAATGTTTATGTATGTGTGCATGTGTATTAAAGGAAAACAGAAGGAAATAAAAAGAATTCATGCGTTAAAATTAATTTAAAGATATTTTTCATTAAATACAAAAATAAAGAAGAGGAACAGGCTGTATCTCATTTTCTTAAGTCACAAAAAAAAGCCAAAGGAAAAAGAAAGTACATTTCATACATACACATAACGAATTGGAATTTTTATTATACTTCACAAAAAAAAAAAAAGAAAAAAAAAAAATGCAATTCTTATTTAATCTCCAATCATAAAAAAAAATATTTAATTGAATTTCTTTTTTATATTTGTTTTTTTTTTCTTTTTTTTTGCATGTTATGAGTTAAACAACAAGTAGTTGCTTAAGAATTTTTATGGTTTCTATAGATTTCCTTTCGTATTTTTTCCTACATTTTCATATCAATGGCTGGCACAAACATGTCGTTTTATATTTTTGGCCTTCACAAAACGATAATGATTTTATGGCTGGTTTATTGGTAATTTTATTACTTTGGTGCATGACTATTTTTCATTACAAGTCTTAAGCTAGAGGCAAAAGGCTAAAGTTTTTTTTTCTTTATCGTATATTTTAAAGATTAATATGAGAAATTTTAATTTTAAGTGGTTGAGGTTAAAGGAATAAATGTTTTTTTTTAATCTTTTAATTTACAAAAGTTTGCTAAGGTTTGAAAAAAATGGGCTCTAATTAAACCTGCCTGGTTTGAGACTAAAGGTTTTCTTTAAAAATCTTGTCTTAGCTAAAGTCAACCGGTCGCAAGGCGGGAAAATATGGCGAGTGTTTGGGGTATAGTAGTGGTCCAATCCTCAGTTAATGAGAGCTTAAGTGTATTTCATATTTTTGGGACAGTAGTCGATTCAGAAGAGTATCCCCACTTTCGATTCCTCTTTTTTTTTAAGTTAAGGTGCATAAGTCAGAAAGTAAGAATATAAAGACGGTCCAGATTGCGGCAGAATGGAACCTGACATATGGCTTCGAATACAGGGAATGGTCTTATCGTTGAGAGCCTTTAAGAACGTTGACCAATATTTCTAATGACTTTCGAAAACATAATGCCTTGTATTGAATTCGGTAGAGAGTACAAATTAATCATTCCGAGTAGTAGGACTAAGGAAACCCACCCAAACTACTTTGAAAATATTCTGAACTTTTTTTATACTAGTGGATCTACTAGTGGATCTAGAGGTACGTCTAAAGGTACTGTATCCGTTTGGTATCTGAACAATGTGAACAAATACACTTATGTCATGGGCAGAATGACAGCAGTCTTCCAGACTGAACTTTTTGTCTGCTATTTTGGATGTGGTAAAGTAAATATTCGATAATCCATGAATGGACATGAGCATCAGTATTTATGGAGACAGTCAGGGTGCACCTAAATCTTCAATCACTTCACGAAGGATTTTTTAGCAGTGCAGGCACATGCTGTATGAGTTTTCTATGGGGAACAGGATCTTTCTTCTATAGGTACCCGGTTATGTAGGTATTTTGGGCAATGAAATGGCCAACTCGTTGGTGATCATTGTATCGGTTTCAACTCCCATGAATCCTGAATTGCAAATGGCTATCATCATGTCATGATCATGTACGTTGGATCAGCTTATATATGGAATCTGTTTTCATTGCGACGTAGTCAGATGGGACTAACTGCGGTGGTTCGAAATATTTTTAGGCCAACCAAATGGGAATGTGCCACAGCACCTACTTAGTACGAGTTGAGCTGACTGCCGTAGACATACTTGCCGGATTACGGGGCACAACGATTGTGCAAGTCAACTCATCAACCTAACCAGTCTATAATCCAAGGAACTTATATTGGGCTAGGCGATATTAAGTCAGTCATTCAGGGTGATTGGGCAATAACTAAAAAAGTATAGTATAGTACTGATGTCAAATAATAGATGGAAAAAGCTGATAGGTCTGATAGGCCAGACAGACCGCCTTTCATGGCCAGGAATCCACCCCAGGGTAAGGGAGTTGTTCCTACCAAGGAGATGAGAGCCTGAATGCACACCATTTCCAGTTTAGAGGACATTTCGTAGGCCAAAAGAGCCCTGAGTGCCACTTGACTGTTATACAGAATGTAGATATAAATAACTGTACGCCATCGTAAGGGACTCCGCCACACACACATATATGAAGAAGATTTCCGCCTAAAAAATTGAGGGATATTTGCCACATAGGAGAGCACTCTGGAATTTGGCTCCAAAAGCGTCCGCACCCCTGTCTTTATAAGTTTGTTTTGTGCCATCAATGAACTATACTAGTTCAGCGTACCAAGACCGGTTGGTCCATATGCTTCTGTCAAATAGCATGGTAGCATAACAGTACCTGGCGAGAATTTGTTTTCGTAACATCCTATCGGCGATCCTTGAGATCGGGTCGTTCACCGATCCTCATATGACCCTTTAGGTCACCACTTTTTATGCTCCCGAATTCCCTAATCCCCTCCATCAAGGAAATATGCAACTTTGAGGGGGATACAATTTTTTCATATTATTTTACGAAATTGAAATTTGGTGCAAAATAAAACGAAGTTTTCGTACATAAAATCGATTGTTGGTTCCTCAAATAACCAGCTTTCTTGAAAAATCCTTAGAGTAAATATTTATATACTTTAAAAGCAGCTGCACTAAGCCAAGAAAAAAATTTTTCCATTTCATCTAACCTCAAATAGAAAAATAAACAAATATTTGTTTCTTTTTCATTTTTCAAGTTGTATTGCCTCAAAAAAAAAAAAAACAAAAAACAAAAACTAGAACATCAAAAGCCAACAACAAAGCATTATACTTTTTGCAACGCAATCTATCATATCCATGGTCATAAGTTGAGATCCCCAAAACAATTTAAGCAAAGCAAATGAAAGAATATTTTCATCATGAATAATTTATTTTTTAAATTCTCAACTCTAGTTATAAGAAATTTTTTAAATATAGAGTCAACTGATAGCCATGGATATGTAACAGAGAAACAAAATATTTAATCCTACCTCACATGAGATTGAGTATGTTGGGGAATAAGAAGAAAAACTGAACTAAAAAAAATTACCAAAAATATCCCGTACTCTGCATATCAATGAAGTTTAACCAAACAATCAACATCATCATACCACATACAAAAACCATTCAATCAACCAAATTTTTTTTTAAAAAACACACACACACACACAAAATCCGACCTATAGAAGGACAGACAGAAAAGTCCATCTTCTTCTATATATTTAAGTATTTGACTCAAAACAGAAGTGTTAAACGAGCGTAAACAAAAATTCACATTTTCGTAAAATGTACTTGAGGAAAAACACAAAAAAAAAAATTAAAATTCTAAAAACGTTTAACCCTCATACGTTACTTGATGAATAAAGAACAAAGCGAAGAGTATATTGCAGTAGTAGCAGCAGCAGTAGCAACATTATGTGGCAGTGGCAGTAAGTACATAATATGAATATTCTGGGTTCAAACAAACATGCAAACACAAATATTTATATGAGCCTTTTTTAAATTTAACACTTAAGAACTTTCTTTGACTTGATGATATTCTCTTTTTTTTCATCTGTTTATCATTCAAATTGAACATTATCATTATTTTTATTGAGAAATTCAGTTTATTGGATTACAACATGTGACCTAATATACATAAATGTTGTTTTTTTTTTTTGTTTGTAAAATAATACAAATATTGATTGTTGTTGATTTTTTTTAAATTTGTTGTGGGTGTATGGGGGGCTACGCCATGAATATTCATTATATTGTTTTATTTTTAAAGTTAACAGAGGGAATATATATATTTTGAGAAATACACTTTTGTAATGATTGTGCCGCATAATCTTGTGCATCATCTTGAATCAATTCTATGAAGGTTGATCTGGAATATCAGTTTTAAGTTCTCTACATTCAAAGAAGTTGGGCTTAATCGATATACTCACAATATTATTTCGTTAAAAATAATCTAAAATACAAATTAAATTAATCGAAAGTACAATCAAAAAAGACGACTACTGATTTCATTATATTCAACCCATTTTGTTGTTTATTTTCAATCATTGTTTAATAATCGACAAAAGTAGTAAAAGCAATTGAAAGTCGTTTAAAATAACCATTAATTTTTAACTAACAAAATGTTAGAAAAAGCGATTTTTGTGGTTTGGTTTTCAAATTGATTTTTTTATTTCTATGTAATTAGAAAACACAACACACTCAGATGTACGTATAAATTTTTATTTTCTATGTGTGTAAATATATTTGAATAATTTCTTGTAAATTTTATTGAAATAAGTTTAAACAAACAATTTTAACAAAAAAAAAAAAAAGAAATTATTTAGATTTTCAATTATAGAAACAAATAACATAAAATTTTATATATAACTGAAAAGGTATTGTTTATAGTTGGTTTTATGAATGACTGATCCAAATAGTTAAAAAACATATCTCTATGAATTTCAATCGATTCTTTATTTAAAAACAAACACTATGTATTGCTTTTTAAATAAACTACAGTCGGTAACGTAAAATATATAGTGAGTGTAGTTTTGAGGGAAACTTAAGAGTCTCTTTGCAGCTATATGTTCTTGAGGAATTGTCACCTGTAAAAAAATGTAAAGAAATATCAAAACGTCTTCATATGAAAAAAAAAGTGGAACGAAACAAGATTTTTTCACAATTGCACAGCACTGGGGATTCTTGTTTTGTGTAACAGTGCAACCAGCTGTCAAAATATTTTCATATAAAAAAATTGTTAACACAGACTATTTGTAAGTGAAATAAACATGGAGAAAGTTGTAAGAGGAAAGCGTGCCAGCGAAAACCGAAAGGAGTATTTTATTCATTTATTAGAAAAGCATGTGGACATTGCAAATGATAAGTAAGTGGTTTAATTACCATAATCACACTTTTATTAATCTCATATTTACAGATTTGTAACTGCAGATGGAGCGAAATTTAAAGACGAAAAGTGGAACGAATTAGCGGCGAGCCTTTACAGTCTTAGAAGAACCCAAAAGGACGGTGCAAACTGGAAAAAGTATTGGAGCGACTTAAGGTATATTTATTTATAGTTTATTTATGTTCTTAATGAAATGTTTGTTTTTTCTTTAAGTAATATTAGACTTCATACGCGCACCAAATATAGTTCACTTAAGCAAGCCGATATAAATCCATGAAGTGCTCGTCGGTTGTCATTTCGAATGGATTTTTGCCATCACGAAGTATGCGTCTCAGCACTCTCAAAAAATTCCTATAAAATATGAAATTATTTACTGCAATGCAACGCTTGTAACATCATTGTCTTATCTTTGTTCATCCGGAATTCTTTGAGTAATATCCAATAATAGAATTAATCCAGACATTTTTATATAAATATTTAAAATAAATTTTACGAACTTAATTAAATTTTGTTTACGTTTTTCTCTGTTTTGGAATTTGGATAGCACAGTTATAAAAGTTTCATGGTTACAGTGCGAATGAAACATTTTTTCATAATACATACGAGAATCGCAATTTATGTGTTGGTGAAAAGTTTGAGTGAAAAGTGCTTATGAAAAGGAAAATTAAAAGTTTTTTTCTTCACTTCACATTATCACAGAACAAGAATTGACCCCCTGGACAGCATTGAATCCATATATCGCCAGCTTTTTAGTGTCTTGTAGCAAACAAGGAAATCGATAAAGAAAGGTTTATATTAATTTTGATGAAATTATATAATTTGAACAAAAATATATATTTGCATACATTTATATACAATAAGATATAAATCTTCGGGATTTTTTTTTTATTTTGCTGCATATCAATTTTTGAATTTAACTGTCTTTGCTGCATATTCACAATGAATATGTTGCTTTGATTTACATTAATTGTTTTGGTAATGCAGTAAAATAATAATTAAGTATATTTTATATATTTTTTGTATGCAAAATTTGCCGCATAGTCAAAAAATGCGGTAAAGTAATAAAGCTGTTTTTTTTTCGTTGTACGCAAATTTAGCTGTATATGCCAAAATGTGTTCTATGCAGCAAAAAAAAAAAATGCTTTTAAATGTTTAAATTGGGGATATAGAGCAAAGTCAATGCTGTATATCTTAGTTATAAAACAAGATATAGATAAACGGGGTTCGGAACCAAAAAAAGTATATTTACAATATAAATATATGGTCAATCCCTAACTCATTTTTCTGAAAAATGGTCAGTGAGTGAAACTTATGTTAAGATGATGATATATAATAAATATTTCGCTGCCGCCCTGTTTTCCGGAAAAAGGCATGTTTAACTGAATGCAAAGTAAGACGACATTTTTAAAATGATTTGATGTAAAATTTATTAAAAAGTCGGAGAAGATCTTCAAATTTAGAAAACTTTTACCACTCGAGTAAAAAAGTTTATATATTATATCTAATAATATGACATTTAAAAATACATGTGTCGATGCACTCACCAAAAAAAGTCTGTAATGGCAACTGAATATTTTGCTATTATTATGGGAAATTTTGCTAATTTGAACCCAGTGGTATTTTTTGCTAATCTTAGCAACACATGTCCGCTGACGTGTATTAAAATAAAATTTGTAGAAAAAATTAGCTGACGCTACTTAATTTTAGTAAACTTTTTTTGTAAAGTGGAATTTAAAATCTTTGCTAAAATCAGAAAAATAAAATTTTACTAAATATTATTATTAGTACAAAATTTCAAATTTATTTTTTTATGAAGCATCACATTTTTTTTTATTTTATTTATATTTTTCAAAAAATATTTTGGATAAAATTAAAAAAAAAAAATCAAAGGCTTAAAAATTGTTAAAACATATACGAATTTATCATTTTGTTTTAATTTAGAAATATCTGTTTTGAAAAATATTTTAGTAATTTTACTTACTTTTAAGGTCAAATTTTAATTGTTTTTAGGACTGATTTTTAGAACTAAAAAAACTTTTTATTGCTATTTTAAGTGGATGTCCTTTTTTTTAGACATGAGTCGGTATATTCACTTCCGATTCCTTTTTTTTTTATCTATGTAACATTTTAGGGCAATTTAAGTTTGTAGGTGTAAGTTTTAATTAGAAATAACATTTCGTTCAATATCCACTTTTTTAAAATTAGCAATTTTTTTTTGCTAATTTTAGCAAATCGGTTTTCAAAAATTTGTAAAATGATTTCTGAAATTAGCAACAAAAATTTGTAAATATTCGGTAAAAATTCTGTAATTTTTAAAATGTAAATAGCAAAAAGATTTGCTAAATAATATTTTTTTTTTCTAAAAATCAGTACAAAAATAGTGAAGTGGGATTGAAAACCGTTCACAAATATTTCTACTAACTTTGTTTTTTTCTGAGTGTATGCATAACCTTATAATTTTATATTACATTATATATAACCACATCTAGTTATATACAAATTTTTATAAAATCAGGGATGAGTTATATGATAAGATGTGGTATATATTATATCATTTAAAATTATATACAATATCATGTGTAATTATATTTGGCTTATACAGAACCATTATTGAAAAAAATATATGATTACATAGGGTCCGCCATCTAACGTTTTTTTTTTTTCAACTAGTGCTTATTTCGTGAATGCTAACACTTAGCTCATGTCTGATTTGACACATAATTAGTTTAATCCTTCCGCTGAACGAATATGGTTGTGTATACGCTTGAACTACGCTGGGAAATATTGCGACATTACTTTGAATATCATGGTAATGTTGCAGAATGTCATCTTTTCAATATCATCTTTTCAGATGAAGCTCATTTTGATATTGGCGGGTATGTAAACAAGCAAAATTGTCGAATTTGGGGCACAGAAAACTCGCACGCATACATTGAAAAGCCGATGCACCCAAAACGAGTCGCTGCTTGGTGCGGATTTTGGTCCAGAGGCATAATTGGGCCATTTTTCTTCGAAAATGAGCAAGGAGTGGCCGTTACCGTCAATGGCGATCGTTATCGGGCCATGTTGATCGAATTTTTGTTCACAAAAATTGAAGCGGAGGATATTGGCAACATTTGGTTTCAACAGGACGGCGCTACGTGCTACACAGCCGAAGCTACATTCGATGTTTTGCGCCCTGTTTTTGAAGATCGCATTATCAGCTGCAGAGCTGATGTCGCTTGGCCAAATCGGAGCTGCGATTTGACACCGTTGGACTTTTATTTGTGGGGTGCCGTTAAAGATAAGTGTTACGCCGAAAAGCCAGAGACAATTGACGCTTTAAAGGACAATATTCGTGAAGCCATTGGTGAAATACAGCTGCACACAATCGATAATGTGCTTAAAAATTGGACCGATCGTGTAGGCTACTGCATGGCCAGCCGAGGTAGCCATTTGAATGAAATTATTTTTCATTATTAACAGGAAGGATTGTACTTTTAAATAAAAAAAGAAATTTAAGAAAATATTCAGTAGTTTTTTTTATAGCATTTTCAAAAAAAAAGTTATTTGGCGGACCCTATATATGCTGTTACAGATTTGTGATATAATACGGGTATATGATACCTCATCAAAACTATTTTTTAATATGGTATAAAATAAAGGGTGTCCCGAGAAGAACGCAATTTTTAAATTTTAAATAAAACATATTTTTTAAAAAAATAATCGTGAAACTTTATTATATCGTAAAGTAGACAGAATGAGGTTATGTATGGAACAATATATCGTGCAGATGGCCGCCGCCGCTTTGCTGGCATGCACGCGATCTTTTAGTGAAATTTTCAATGACCGTTTTGCATGAATGCTGCGGTATTTCATTAATGCAGCGTCCAATTTCCTCTTTTAAGGCTTGAGTCGTCGTCGGCTTATTCGCGTAAACCATCGACTTCAAAAAACCCCAAAGAAAAAAATCTAATGGTGTTAAATCGCACGATCTAGGCGACCAATTCTGATCTCCAAAACGCGAAAAAACACGACCGGGAAATGACTGATGCAGCAATTGATATGTTTCTCTGGCTGTATGACATGTGGCGCCGTCTTGTTGGAACCACATGCCCTCCACATTCATTTCTTCAATTCTAGGCAAGAAAAAACTGGTTATCATTTTACGATACCGAACACCATTGACTGTTTGCGCTTGACCTGCCTCATTTTCATAAAAAAAGGTCCAATGATTCCTCCAGCCCAAAAACCACACCACACAGTGACACGTTGAGGATGCATTTGCTTCTCGTGAATCACTCGAGGATTTTCCTCACCACAAATGCGACAATTCTGCCTATTGACGAAGCCATCAAGATGAAAATGGGCCTCGTCACTGAAGATGATTTTATCGGCAAAATCAGCATTTTCCCTTCGCTGTCCATGGTCAGCTGGCTTCAGTTCCTGAGTCAATTGAACTTTGTATGCGCTCAATTTTTACTTACCTCGTACCTTCTACTAGCAAACAATAACAATTGTTCAAATGTCAAACAATGACACTTCGAATGTTGCCAGATTTAAAAATTGCGTTCTTCTTGGGACAGATCAGAAATGCCTCGTAACAAAAACATTTTCATAAATGATACAAGGTATAATTATACATAATAAAATATTTGCACACAAATCTTTTCAATATCGTAAAATATGTAAAATTACGATATTACAAGTAAAACATTTTGCAGTAAAACCAATATTTACCAACATAATGTTTCGATACATTTAAATGATTTTTGCAATATCATAAATTCTTTAATATTTATAATATTCATTAAAATTTTTAACATTTATGTACACAGATGACCTTTTTTTCTAGTTAGTTAAACATGCAAATTCCCACAATATGATAATTTTGTTGTCCTTTTTGTTTGTTATTGTCATCAGTATTAAAAACGACCGCAGCTTAAGGTAAAGATTTGTTTAAGCTTATGCTAAAATCTCATTGCACAAGACAAAATTTATAAACATATGACAACAAAAGTTAAACATATCTTAATAAATTAACTTTAAATAAAGCTTTTTGTATAAAAAAAATAAATTGTTAAAACCGTTGAGTATTGAAAAAAATGAAGAAAACGAAAAAAAGAATATAAAACGCACAACAAAAATGTTTAACTACCGCCTGCGTGAAATATGCAAATCAATTCAATTTAAACAACAGCAGAGATACAGTACAAAAAAAAACGTAACTAACAATACAACACGCAACATTGCCAACAAACTAACCAAACAAACACAGGCAACAACATGAAAATGGCCTGGCTGGCTGGCTGGCAGTCGACATACTATAGACAAACGGACAGACAGGGTCGTGCATTATACACATTCAGAGAGTGTTGTTGTAACAAGAATTTTAATCAAGCGCTTAACACTTAAATGATTTCTACGCTTTTAAATCGTTTTTTTTTTCTTTAATTTTTTTTTGAGATTTAGTTTTTTTATTTTTTGCTAAATCCTGACTTGCTATAGTATGTCATTCAGACCATACACACATACATGACGACGACGACGACGAGGCAATGTGCCAAAGAAAAAATAAACTACAACTGCAACATAAAAAAAAAATTAAAGTTTATTAAACAAAAACTTCAACAAAGAAATGCAAACAGAGAAAAAAAATTAAAATACAGCAAAACAATTTTGTATCTTGCATAAATTAACTTGCAACTTGAGCATAACATCGTCATATAGCGTTTTTTTATGTTGATCCAATGTTAGAGTTAAAGATGGGGATTTAAAAAGCTTTATTCTATATGGGAAATTATTCTGAAAGAGTACACTTTTTTGCTGCCATTGACTTTTAATTATTAAAGATCTCCTAAATCTCAAACCTATATATTAGCACAGAATAAATTATTGGCAAACAAATTTCAATTCAATATTTATTCTTTTTTTTTTTGATTTTTTGTTCATTTTCATTTAAAAGTTTAATCATATCAATTAAATTATTAATTTAATATTCCTTATCGAGCTAAAGATCCTTTATTTATCGAGCTAAATATCCTTTATTTATTTAATTATAAATATTTATTTATCCCAATATTTCGTCACCACATTGGGTGACTTCTTCAGGGGAAATTGATTTTTTTTATAATTAATAAATTAAAATTATAAACTGAAAACTTATATATAAACTCATATATAATTTTTAAGTTATAATTTTATTTTTTAATTATAAAAAAAAGACAATTTCCCCTGAAGAAGTCACCCAATGTGGTGACGAAATATTGGGATAAATAAATATTTATAATTAAATTTTTTATAAATAAAGGATCTTTAGCTCGATAAGGAATATTAAATGAATAGAGAAGATCGAAGAAAACTAAATTAATTATTAAATTTTTAATTGAAAATGAACTTGGTGTAAAAAATATTTAAGTTTACAATAAATATTATTGACAACATATAAAATATAGAGTTATTTAAATTGCAAAATAGCAAAATTGAATCTCAAATCCCTAAAAAAAAATAATGTTTATTAAAAATATGTTTAATATAATGCATATTAATAAAAGCGTCATAACTTATGTTTATTAATTAAGAGAACCGCACTCATTGTTTAAATTTAAAAAAGCCACATAGTCTGCTTCAGAGTGTATACACATCAGTGTTGCCAGATGAGGGGATTTGGCTTCTGATTTGAAAATTTATTGATAAAAAAATTTAATTTTGATGGATTTTTTTGCTTAATTAATGACTTATTGGTTTTATTGCAGAATTGGAAAATTTACCTTAATTCAAATTATTATTTTTATGAATTTTATAAATAACACTCAGAAAAATTTGTAAACGGTTTTCAATCGCACTTTATTATTTTTATACTAATTAAAAATAAAAAAAATATTATTTAGCAAATCTTTTTGTTATTTATATTTTACTAATTACAGAATTTTTGCAGAATATTTAGAAATTTTTGTTGCTTATTTCAGAAATCATTTTACAAATTTTTGAAACCCGATTTGCTTAAATTAGCAAACAAATTTACTCATTTTTAAAAAAAGGATATTGAAGGAAATGTTATTTCAAATTTTAATTTAAAAAAGCGATCGGAAATAAATAAACCGACTCATGTCTAAAAATGGGATAACCACTTAAAATAACATTAAAAGTTCTTTTGGTTCTAAAAATCAGTCCTAAAAACAATTAAAATTAAAATTTAACTTTAAGAGTAAAAAAAATTTAAAATGTTATCAAAAAGAAATTAAAACAAAATGATAAATTCGTTTATGTTTATGTTAAAAATGCTTTTGATTTTTTTTTTTTTTTAATTTTGTCTAAAATATTTTTGGAAAAAATAAATAAAAAAAAAATGTTAATGCTCGATCAAAAAAAATAAAAATTTGAAATTTTGCTAAAATTTTAATAATATTTATTATTTTTTTTGCTGATTTTAGCAAACAGATTTTAAATTCCACTTTACAAAAATTCTGCTAAAATTTAGTAGCGGCAGCTATTTTTTCTACAAATTTCATTGTACTATACGTCAGCAGACATGTGTTGCTAAAATTAGCAAAAAATACCGCTGGGTTCAAATTACCAAAATTTCCCGTAATAACAGCAAAATTATCAGTTGCCATTACAATTTTTTTTTTGGTGAGTGTATCAATGATTCAATTTTGAATCGATTAAATAATTCGTTTTGTGATTTTGTTCGAGAACGATTTTTGGTTATTTGATTTGTTTAAATTTAATCAATTTAATTGATTCTATGGTCAGGAATCAACAGAAATCAAATTGGTTCTCTTTATTTGATATTAATTATATAAAGTAGAAAATTATTTAAACAATGAACAGGATTTTACAAATCGATTCGTTAAAAATAGAATCAGATTTAGAAATTAAATCAAGGAATCATATTTTTAAAGGTCTATATTAAAATTCAAAAAAAAAAAATGTTAAAATTTGAAT
This sequence comes from Eustalomyia histrio, assembly GCA_949748255.1. NCBI lineage: Eukaryota > Metazoa > Arthropoda > Insecta > Diptera > Anthomyiidae > Eustalomyia > Eustalomyia histrio. The sequence goes on along the minus strand of OX456527.1, from coordinate 96,285,924 downwards.
TTGTTAAAATTTAAATTCGTTTATGAGGCCACCCTTTTTCCTAGAATATTTATTTTGAATTTTTAGCGAACAAAATCTTTGAAAAATCATTTTAGAAAAAAAAAGGAAAATTTTGATTATTTAACAATTTGTTAAGGATTTTTGGGTCTTCCAACTTTGAAACAAGAGGACAAACTTTTTGGCAACACTGCGCATGCACAAATTAGGATGAAGTTGGTGCCATAGTATTTTTTGTCTGGCTATTGGAACCTCAAAACTCCTATGGTATTCATATGAACTATTTGCTACAAAGTATTTAGAAATTTTCATGCATTGATGAATTACACACAAACATATGTATGTATATTTAATAAAAAAAAATTATTAAAAATTTAATTTAAATTTTTATTCATTTTAATCTGGAATTTTAATCACAAATTTTATTTAAATTTTAATTGATTTGATGATAGAATTTCAATTGAAAATTTGATTAAAATTTCAATTGATATTTTATAAGAATTTTAATTAAAGTTACAATTGATATAATTAAAACTTTAATTGAAAATATTGAACATTTTTGATTAAAAATTTAATAGATATGATTAAAAAAATAATTGAATATTTCAATTAATTTTAACAAAGAAAATTAATTGATATAACAAATTCTTTTGCTAGTCCAAATACAATTAAAATTTTAATTGTATTTCCAAATATATTAATTGAAACTCGATATTAGTTTTTTCGGTGTATTGTACCTTGAATTAATAATGAGCGAAGAATGTTGATAGCTGTCCGAGAAAAACCCATGACTTTTTGCCCTTGGGGTCGTCGTAATGTATCCGCTTTTCATCGCCAATGCAATGCACAAAACTCTTCCTTTTTTATTTTATTTGACAGTTTATTTGAAAAAGTAGTATTTCAATGTAAAATCAAAAAAAAAATAATATATTAACTAGTAGTATTTTGTGGTTAGATCACTATGTAGTTTCTTTGTGAAAACAGTTGATTTTTTTAGGAAGTTAATTCCTTTAGATTTCTGTATTTTATATGTTAAACACATGCTTAGGCTTTAAATCCTCCAAACATGCTTTAAGAAATAAATAATCTTCACTTCCATACCAACCAACCAACCAACCAAACATGCATTCAATGAATAAAATCTATAGCTAATACTGGTATTTGATGAAATCCTCTTCCAACAGTATAACAGCAGCCTTTATGATCATTGATCATTTTTCATCTGCCTGGTGCTGGCTGCATGTTTGTGCTTTTTATTTTTATTGGCGGCGACACATACTACGGCATGTATGCCTCCATACTATATTCCGCAAATGCTTTTTTTTTTTTGGTCTTTTCTTAAATTTGCCAACACGCTATGGCTGTGTGTATGATTTTAAACTGTATTGTTAATATAGCACTGAATTAACAAATAAATATTGTTGCAATCCTTAAAGTTGTTTATGTTGATTTTTTTTTCTGTTGGACTTTAGCTTTTGGCCTGTCAAATTTGCATAAATTGTACTTAAAGAAAGATTATAAATTGTGATTTGCGTTATTTTCTATATACAATATATTTTATTTCTTGGCTAGAATTTATGCTAAATTATTTGATGATATGAGCTATAAAATAAATTATATTACAAGGAATATAAAAAGGAGGCAAGCAATTGTAAAAAGAAGATGGTAAGAGTTTTATATACAAGATTTTTTTTTGTTGTTGCTAGAATTAAACAAATAAATGGAAAATATGTTAACATTGATGTGAGATAATATGTTGAATGTAAGCAAAGTTTCTTTAAGACTTCCAACTCTGCTTATTGGCTCTATATGAAGGCTAATCTTAGCTTGAAGACTTTAATCATAAGACTTTTACTTATAACTTTACTCATGGATTTATAATAATCCCAAACTTAATTTATGTAATGGCTTCACGGGGAACATAGTCTTGATCTTGAGATAGGCTTGTTAATTAGCCTAAATTTGACTTCATTATAATCCTAAGGAGACTAACCATGGCTTCTTTTAACGAGGTAGCGGACGAACTAGCTAGAATGGGTAGTTTCACACCTTTGGTTGGACCGGAATCGTACTGTGGGGTGAATTCGTCCACCATAGCAGCCCTAGTTAAGGAGGGCGAACTACTAATGGCGAAGGACCTTTGGAACAATTCTTTGGGGATGGAACTGTTGGTCAACCCCTTACCCAATGGGAAAATTTTAGATCTTGCTAGGAATGAAATTAGATTCTAACAGGGTTTCTTATCGGACACTTCAGATTAAACTACCATTTGTGAAAAATGAATCTGTTGGATTCGCCTCTGTGTCTGCTATGTCTTGAGGGAGACGAAACAACCATCCACATTTTGTGTAAGTGTGTTGTTTTGCATAGGAACAGAAGGAAAGTTTTTAATAATGAATTTTTGGGTCCAGATGATATTAGAAACTCTTCTCCATCTTCTATATTAAAGTTCATTGGGAATATAATACAGAATTTGGTTTAGTTTTATGATATTTGGTACAAAAGATCCATATGGGTCACAGTGCAGGCCGTGGGGCCAAATCTTAGCTTAATAATAATCTTGGCTTTTAAAAGTACCAAAAATATAACTTTAGATGAAAGTACCTAAATACTAACCTTAGTCGTGGCTTTCCGCAGATCCTGATCCAAACTTAATTCCTAGTTTAGTATGAAATTAAACCTCAACTTTAGTTTTGGCTTCGTAACAACTGCAATTATGGCTTTTTGAAGGCCCCGTATATTAATTTCAATCGGGCTTAAAACGAGATTTGGCGACATTTTCAATCATGGCATTATGAGAATCCTTATATCAGCGTAAGTCATTGCATTATAACGACCATCATCTCAATTGAAATCCTGGCTTTATAACGATCTTAAATCCTACTACAATTATGGCTTTATAAAAACCTCAATTACAACTTTAATCGTGGCTTTATAAGGGTCCTAAACTTAGCTTCAACTCCGGCCATATAAGAATCTTAATCATGGATATGTAGAAACCTAATCCTAACTTTTATCGTGGATGTACAAGGATGATCGTGGCTTTATTATAGGCAAAATCTTAACTGTAGCTTCAATCGTGGCCCTACAAGATCCAAAATATTGACTGCAGCTTAAATCCTGCCTTTATAAGAACCGAAATTCTAACTCTAATTAATAGCTTCAGTTATGGCTTTATAAGGACCTGTATATTAACATCAATCAAGATATTTTAAGGACCAAAATGTCAGCCAAAATCATGATTTCGCAACAGCTCCTACCCCAACTTCAATTTTGGCGCTATAATAATGCGAATTTCCAATTAAATCCTTCCTTTATATGAACCCTAATCTTATGTAATTCGAAGAGTGGTTGCATAAGAACCAAAATCCTAGCTTCAGTTTTAGCTTCACAACAATATTAATCATAGCTTTAGTTGATGCTTAATAAGAACACTGATCTAATTTTTTATCAAGTCCTTATAATGATCTTAATCCCAAATTCAGTCATAACTTTATAAGGAGCTTAATCTCAGCTTCCATCGTGGATTTAGGGACGCTAATATAAACTGCAATTATGACTTTACAAGTACCCTAATCTTAACTTCCATTGTGGATTAATAAGGAGCCTAATCTAAACTTTAGTCTTGGATTTAAAAGTCGTGGATGTAAAATAACTAATCTAATTTTAATTCCATCGAGGGTTAATAAGGAGCCTAATCTCAGCTTTAGTAGTGGATTTGAAAGGTCCTTAAGTTCATGCAAAATTTCGGCTTTGTAAGTAATCTAATTTTAATTCTATCGAGGGTTAACAAGGAGCCTAATCTGAGCTTCAGTCGTAGATTTAAAAGGTGATTAATCTTCACTGAAATCGAGGCTTTACAAGTACCCTTATCTTTATCTCAATCATGATATAATCTTCAACCAAATATAATCTTCAATTCTAGCTTTTAAAGGATCACAATTTAACCTCAATCCAGATAATAACTCAATAGTGGCTTTTTATGGAACCTAACTTCAACTTTAATTGTTGCTTTATATGGTCCCAGGTTAAATTTTAATTCTGCTTAGTATCAATTTCAATTCTGACTTAACACCATCTTTAATAGCGGCTTAATAAGGACCCGAGTCTCAATTGAAATTGTGCTTTTATAACATCCCCATTCTCCATTTTTATTGTGGGTTTTTAAGGACCTCAGTATTAATTTTATTTGTGGTTTTTTAAGGACCCTATTCTAAATTTTAGGGACCCGGATCTCAATTGCAATTGTGATTATATAAGGATGACAGCTTTAATTTCGTTTGTGGTTTTGTAAGGAAGTCAGCTTCAATTTAAATTGTGTCCTTAGAAAGACCGTCAAATCTTTGCTTTATTAGGACTTAAGATTTTACTTTAAAAAGCAAATCTTTAGAATAATTTGTATAACCTGCCAAAAACGTAATATACCTCCCATATGCGTTATAGCATTGCATATAATAATAAATATAATGATTAATGGTTTGAAAAATAGAAATGAATATTACGCATTTTTTTCCCTTCATATTATGCCACCAAAGAATACAGGAACTTAAACATAAACGAACAAAATAAACAGACATATATTCAGCCAAACGACCAGAAATGAATTCTGAAAGGTATAAAATACGAATCATTATGCGAATGTTTGTCTAGTCACTGTCATTTTTGTTTTTGTTGTATTATTTTTATTTTTTTGAAAATGTGTTTGAAATGAAACTGACTTGTCTGTCTGTTTGTCTGTCCAAACTGACTATTTTTGTCGTTTTGTGCATACACCGTGTTGCGAGTGTATGGAGTATTTTTGGTCTTAATTCTTATTATTTTAAAACTTGTACTTTTAGCAAAACAATATCTCATTGTCATAATGGACACGCTTGACAATAAATAAGAAAATTGTACAAAAAAAACTATAATTTTTTACGTAAAGCTGTCATTCCAAGTGAACATTCAATGATATAGTAAAGTCAAATAGAAGAAGAACTCCTTTCAATTTTGTTTAGATGAGTTATATTTAAAACTCACCCAAACGCGCATAGTTCATTATAATCACCAGTCATGATATTGAAGAGTGTTGTCATCATTATGGCTAAAGTAGAATAGAGGACAAACTTAATTTACTAGACAACAGAATAGTGTAGTTTAAATATTACCTGTACACAGTAAAATTGATATTTTACAAAAGTCCTTTTCAAACTATTTAACTGGAGTTGTGTAAAGTCATATATTGGGTGAGGGGAAAAGTGCAAATGTTATTTCAAATGTATTATTACTCTAATGAATTCTCAAAATAATTTTAGCTTTATCACATCTGGAATCTTGACCTTAGCCGTGGCCTTGCAGAATCTTAAGGCCTCAGTCATGGTTTAAGGCCTCAGTCATGGCTTTGATATTTATCGTGGCTTCATAGAGACCTAGATTAAGTGCCAAATCATAGCTTTGTTAAGACTGAAATCTCGTCTAAGCCGTAGCTATTTAAGTACTAAAATTCCGACTTAAGAAGTGGCTTTATAAATCCTTTAAGCTAGAAATCTGAAAATTAAAATATCTGCTTTAAAGAGTTTAAAAAAATTTCTTAGGAGACAAAACGGTATTGAAGCTTTTAAGCTAGTAATTTGATTAAACTCTAGAAAATACTTTTTCTCTTACCTTTTAACTTCAACATTATTGATGGGTGGTATTTGTTAATGTTTAACAATTGTTAAGTCATTTTTCATATACCACTTATGCTCCTATTCCTAGGAGCTGAACGATTTTCAACTACCAGTTTAGCTTTAAAAGCTTTAAGGCTTTTTAACAAAAAAAAAAAAAAGAAAAGATTTTATGGTGTGTTATCATTTGAAAACCACTCTGTAAGATTCGACTTATTACACATATTTATACAAATATTCTCTTAGCTATATATTTTCTATATATTATTATGGGGTCTTGTTGGTTATTGCTGGAAATTGTAGTTGTTGTGACCATCATGTCATTTTAAGTTTCTAGAGTCATACATTTACTTTTTATATATTTTTTTAGAGTTGCTTTGCTTTTGTTTTGACATTTATCATCATATATTGCATAGTATTTTAGGATTTTTTTTCATACAATATTTTTTTTTTTTTTGCATTTAACTTGTATAGAGTTGTATACCACCAAAGTTGTTTAGTTTGCAGACCATTTATTTAATTGCTTTGCTGTAAAAAGACATTTAGTCATTATATTAACCCATGGTTGGCTGAAAACATTTTTTTTTAAAATAAATTTTTAGAATTGTTTGATAGAAGAAAATTTCTGGGTGAAATTCATCCAATGACATTTTTTTATAATTGAATGTTATTAATAGGATTTAAGATCATAAATTGTTTTTTAATGCAAAGAAACATGCAAATTTTATTAATAAATTATAGAAAATAAAAGTTGAAAAAATTCAACAGAGCCAGCAGGATAGAATACTTAGTATTTTCGGTTGTCGCTACACAAACCCCCTTCAGTATCCACGCCCTTATTGCGTTAATGCTTTGATGATATTCTTTTTTATATTAAGTGTTTGAAAACAAATTAAAAAACCCGAAAACAACACACAATTAGACTAATATCAACGAAAATTTTAACAATTTATACTCTATTTTTTATTTTTTTTTATTATTTATTAAATTATTTATTTACTTATTTATTTATTTATTTATTTATTTATTTATTTATTTATTTATTGATTTATTTTTATTTATTTATTTATTTATTTATTTATTTATTTATTTATTTATTTATTTATTTATTTATTTATTTTTATTTATTTATTTATTTATTTATTTATTTATTTATTTATTTATTTATTTATTTATTTATTTATTTATTTATTTATTTACTTATTTATTTATTTATTTATTTATTTATTTATTTATTTATTTATTTATTTATTTATTTATTTATTTATTTTTTATTTATTTATTTATTTATTTATTTATTTATTTATTTATTTATTTATTTATGTTTATCCTATAAAAAATTACAAATTATATCCTAATATCCCAACTGATCTCTAGCAACAAAGGCTTTCGGCTCGTGGCAGCGAAAACATACCGAAGTCTCTGGTAGGAATCGAACCCATAATACCTGCTCTAAAAAGATAGCACTCTGCCAACTAGTCTACAGGGGCACTCTAACACTATCTATAAAAATCATTAATGCTTTAAAAGTTTTCATTTAAATTTACCTACCATAATAGTTTAATATTAATATTCAATTTTTTAAGCTAAAGATCTTTTTCTTTTTTTTTTTTTTATAAAATTTCTTATTTTATTTTCGATATTTCGCTAACAATTTGTTAGCATCTTCAGGAAAACAAAATTTTAATAATTATAAAAAAGTTGACAAACAAAAAAAAAAAATATTTAACATTTAAATATAAATTTTTTATAAAATAATAGTTTAATTCAATTTTTATAAGGGAATCTTCAAAAAAAAATTTTTAGGTAAAGTTGCAGTTAGCAGCTTAATGAAAAAGTTTCTTTAAAAAATAGGTTTTTATAGATATTATGCAGTTTTTGGTATTAAAAAATTTTATGTTTATTTTGTTAAGAAAAATTTCATTATTTTAATACAAATTTCTTTTAAATAAATTTTAATTGAAAATTATGTATCTTACTTCAGTTGAGGACTCTTTTAATAAGTTTTGTCAATAAAGTGTTAATTTTTATGTTAATTGTGGGATTGAATGGATTTTGCTTAACATATATTTTTATTAAGGTTAAGAATAGGAGAGCGAGTATTACTTTATTAAAAAAACTAAACACACAATGAAAATTTTGTATATGTTGTCTTACCTTGGTTAATTTGGTTCTAATAGTAGACCAAAAACGCCCAAACAAAAAAGAATATAAGTAATTTATAGTTAATAAATAAAAATATTTTTATATAACAATATCATACTATTCCTTAAATAATTATTTTTAATTTTTCCCCTTTTGAACCCCTATTTTTTATCACGTTGCTGGACACAAGTCCAAGAAATATCTTATTGGTGAATTAGCCCATACTCCACGAATACATTTTTTTAATTTTAGGCTTATATCCATAGCTATTTGGACAGAACATTAGTGGGGAGACTTTCCCTTATGGAACCCCCAGTTTTACCACGTTCATGGCAAAAACTCTCAAAAGTTTCTCATTAGTGATTTAACGCATACTTGAGAAAACACATGCTTCAAGTTTCAGGATTACATATATATGCAAACACGTTTGGACAGGCCTTATAATTTGAGCCCAGCGGTAGTTTTGCTAATCTCAGCAACACATGTCTGCTGACGTTAAGTACAATGAAATTAGTAGAAAAAATTAGTAGCGGCTACTAAATTTTAGTAAAGTTTTCGTAAAGTGGAATTTAAATTTAAAATCGGTTTGCTAAAATCAGCAAAAAAAAATTATTAATTATTTTTAATATTAATATTAGTGCAATGAAATTTGCATATTTTTGTAAATTGTTGTAAACTACAATTTAAAATAGATCTGCTAAAATCAGCAACAAAGTTTACTAAATAATAGTGAAATCAGAAAATTGTTAATCGATGAGTTTAATTATTAAAATGAAAAAAAAAAAAATAAAATAACTATGTTTTATATTAATTTAATAAAAATTATCACTCTACCGACAGACGGCTAAGGCCATTGTCGTACAGTAATCTTTTTGCTTTCATAAAAATTCAATATGTAAAATTATTAATAAGTTGAACTTTTATTTGAAATAAAGATAAAATACTAATACTACTACTAATAGTGAAATTGAATTAGCAGGAATGTTAAGAACTGCTATCAAACACTGGCAAAATTCTTTGTCAAATAAATAAGCTCTCATTAACAAAAATTTTAAATAAATTATAGTGATCTAATCTCAATGAATTGTAAAATAAAGGGAAATTTTAATTTATAAACAAAACAGTTTAAAACTGCTTAATTTCTTTTGAAATTGGTTTACGAAAAAATTTTTTTCTCAGCAACAACATTTTTTTATTTTATTTATTTTTATTTTTTAAAAATATTTAAGATAAATTAAAAATATTAACAACATAAACGAATTTATTATTTTGTTTTAATTTGGTAATTTTTGTTTTGAAAAATATTTTTAGTAAATTTTTTGAATCATAAGGTGAAATTTTAATTGTATTAAGGACAGAAGTTTTGGATGTCCTATTTTCGGACATGATTCGGTGGTGAAAAATATAATCACTTGCAAAGGCAAAAAGGGATCGCCAATGTAGTATTTTAAGGCAATTTAAGTTAGAATTAAAATTACCTTCAATATGCACTTTTTTTAAAATTAGTAAATTTTATTGCCAAATTTAGTAAATTTATTTTCAAAAATTTGTAAAATCATTTCTGCAATTAGAAACGAAATTTGTAAATATTCTGTAAAAATTCTGTAATTTGTAAAATGTAAAGAGCAAAAAACATTACTAAATATTATTTTTTTTCACTAAAAATCAGTACAAAAATAATAAAGTGGGATTGAATTGTTAAATAATTATTCTACTAATTTTTTTTCTGAGTGTAGACCCCATTTTTGTCACGTTAAAAATTTTCTTTAGGGAATTTCAGGTTTTTATGAATTTATGAATTTCGCCTGTTGCAACTCTTTTTGACCACTTTGTATAAGTTCATATTCCATGGAACTACTAAAATTTTATTTTATCTGTAAAATAGTTTTCTATTCAGTAAAAATTTAAATTATAAGACTTTTAAAAAAAATCACCTTTCTTATTAAAAAAAAATATTAATAAAGTTTAAATCTTCTTTCATTTCTTTGTATATCCCTTGCTTTTATTAATCTCAGACTTCTTGCGTTGAATTCAAAAGAATTTTATTTTTATAAAAAAAGTTTCGTTTAATAAACTTCCAGTTTTTTTTTTTTTTGTAATAAACTCATTTTAATTTTATGCAAGTTTTATTATTAATTTTCTATATGTTAAAACATATCTTATGCAAATACATGAATATTAAAATTCCCTTTTGGTAGATGACTTTAAGTAAATGTGTGTGTGTGTGTAAGTATGTATGTTGGTGTAATGTTTGCCTATGTTAGAGTGTTTGTTAATACAACCAACCGTCTAAAATAAAAATTCTTTATCATGTAAATACGATATTGAAAGATGTATAATGAACGACAATGAACCACCACCATCAATGCTTAAGGCCACCACAGACACCAGCAATAGCAATAATAATAATAATAACGAACGACAACATGATCAAACAAATATCCAGCAACAGCCGTCGTCGTCGTCGTCGTCATCGTCGTCATCAGCTCCCTCGTCATCATCAGCAGCATATGATTGGTTATTACGCGCAATTAATATGCTAAGTGCAATTATTGAATACTAATGAGTTTTAATACAAAACTTATTTTTTTCTTTTCTTTTATTTGATGTCTTACAAAAAAATCATCATCATCATCATCTTCTGTTTGAAAAATTGAAAAGTTAAATAAACTTAATGGGCGTTTGTGTGTGTTTATTTTTTGTGGTAGGACCATGAAAAATAATTATGCTTCAGATACATGAAGACAAAAAAAAGTGAAATATTTAGAAGTGTTTAGTTGGTAAATTAAATAAATTTTTTTAATTATGTAAGATATGTATTGAATTTTAATAGTTTTTCCCCAGACTGTGATGAACTGAAATAAAAATAAATATTAATTTGAATTTGTTGTATGAATGAGAATTACAAACATATACAAGGTGGCGCAAAAGTAATCCTCCTATCAGAAAATGCTATAAATTTTGCGATTGGCCCCTAATGTCATTTGAGCAATAATGAAGATGATTTTTCATCAAAAATAATCATGAGTGATGAGGCCCATTTCCATCTTAGCGGGTACGTAAATAAGCAAAATTTACGCTTCTGGGGCACTGAAAATCCGCGTGTAACCCACGAAGAGCCATTACACCCGCTCAAAGTCACTGTATGGTGTGCTGTTTTCCCTGAAGGAGTCATCGGACCTTTTTTCTTCGAAGACGTCGCGGGCCAAACGGTTACCGTGAATGGTGAGCGCTACAGAGCAATGATCAACGAGTTCTTTTTGCCGCAACTTGATGAATTGGGATTGGAAAATATGTGGTTCCAACAGGACGGTCCAACGCCACACACTGCACGTGCCACAACCGATATGCTGAAGGATGCATTTCCCGGGCGCCTAATCTCCCGTTTTGGCAATTTGCACTGGCCAGCAAGATCGCCTGATTTGACCGCTCCAGACTTCTTTTTGTGGGGCTTTTTGAAGTCGCGGGTTTATGTCAACAAGCCTCGGACTCTTGCAGCTCTTAAAGACAATATCGGTCAAGAATGTGAGGACCTATCGCCGGAAGTTTTGGCCAAAGTGATGGAAAATGCCATAAAAAGGGCTCAAATGACAATCAACTGTGGCGGCGGCCATTTACATGACATCATATTCTCGACTTGATGCAAACAAAAATTAAAAGACCAAATAAAAATAATCCACAAGAAAAATCAATTTTTTTAATTTTTTTTTTTAAATTACAGCCAAAAAACATCGGAAGGTTATTTTTGCGCCACCCTGTATTAGCTATGTATTGCTAACAATGGTTAACGACGTATGGCGGAAATTTGATTTGAAATTAAAAAAAATAATATCAAAAGAAATTTAAAAATAAAAACTTTATTTTTAGCAAACATTAATAAGATTTTTATATGATTTCCATTGCCAGGATGTTGTTGAGAAAAACAAGCAGCCTATTTAATTGTTTAATTACCCAAACTTCATGGAAGCTTATTACCCATTACTTATAGAAAACCCAAACGTTATGAATCTAAAGATAGACCTAAAAAAAAACAATCTAGTTTTGCTAATATATTTTTAATAAAACTAAGAATCGATCCCCGCCTTTTAGGTTATCAGGCAAAAGCATAAGGACCTGAGCCTACGATACATGTAATAATTATTACTTTAATGTATTGTTGTACTGATTAATATAAGCAACTAGAAATATTTATTTTTTTATAGTACATATCAAGACTTTTTATTCAATACTCTCTATTAACCAATTTCTACAAAATCACTTTTACATGTAAAACTTTTTACAGATGACATCTATATCTCTAACAAAAATTTCAGAAAGAAAAATTTACCTTTTTGTAATATTTATTATTTCACTATCAACCATAGTATTTATTTTTGAATGCAATACCCTCTATAAACCGACATATTAAGTGAAGTTGTTTCTTACAACTATTTAAAAATTTTACAATAGATTTTGATATGATGATTAAAAAAAAAAAACAAAAATCTCAAGTTATTGGAAAGTATTTTTTTTTAGTGAAAATCAGTGCACGCTAAAAAATAACTGAAACTAAAAAATCAATCAATATACTATATGAGAATTTTAAAAAAAGCACGAAAACCATCACAATTAATGAAACCGTAAAAAATAAACTATTCGATGAAATGAATTTAAATAACTGGTTCGCTTTACGAGCATTGGAGCTGGTGGAGCAAAATATGATACAACAGTTGCGTAATTAATACACTCAGAAAAAAGTTAGTAAACAAATTTTTAAACGGTTTTCAATCCCACTTACTATTTTTGTACTGATTTTTTAGAAAAAAATTATTATTTAGCAAATATTTTTGCTATTTACATTTTACAAATTACAGAATTTTTACAGAATATTTACAAATTTTTCTTGCTAATTTGAGAAATCATTTTACAAATTATTGAAAACCGATTTGCTAAAATTAGCAAAAAAAAATACTAATTTTAAAAATTGGATATTGTGGGAAATGTTATTTCTAATAATTAAAACTTATACATACAAACTTAAATTGTCCTAAAATGTTACTTAGGTTTAAAAAAATTATCGGAAGTGAAGATACCGACTCATGTCTAAAAAGAGGGCATCAACTTAAAATAGCACTAAAAAGGTTTAATAGTTCTTAAAATCAGTTAAATCTATTAAAATTTAAACTTAAAAGTAAAAAAAAAAATTTACTAAAATATTTTTCAAAACAGAAATTACCAAATTAAAACAAAATGATAAATTCATATTGTATAAAATATTTTTTAAAAAATATAATCAAAATTTTTGATGCTCGATAAAAAAAATAAATTTAAAACTGTACTAATATTAATAATATTTAGTAATTTTTTTTTTGCTGATTTTAGCAAACAGATTTTAAATTCCACTTTACAAAAAGTCTACTAAAATTTAGTAGCGGCTACTAATTTTTCTACTAATTTCATTGTACTACGCGTCAGCAGACATGTGTTGCTAAGATTAGCAAAAAATACCGCTGGGCTCAAATTAGCAGAATTTCCCGTAATAACAGCAAAATTTTCAGTTACCATTACAGACTTTTTTTGGTGAGTGTATCTGTAAAGTATTTAAAAAAAAAGGTGATTTAAATTCAAGAAATACTCAGCAGGAAATACTCACACACTTGTTAACTTCCAGTTCAGTCTATAAAAATGAAAACATCTACAAGATTTTAAGCCTCTTATACCACCAGAATACTTTTGTAATAAAATAAGTAGCAATGTCTAATTCGAATTATAGTGTTTCTTTTTAATTGCTTTGTTATTTAGTTGATATATATTACAAAAAAAAACGTTTAAGAAAATGTTAAAACTTTAATAAAATTGCAAATTATATAATTTTTTTCACTATGCAATATCCTCTATCAGCCAGCTAGCGCTTCGAATTACATAAAAAATCATATTTTTTTTTTATAATTTAGTAGTCATATTTAAAAATATGGTAGAACACAGATTGATTCACACTTTAGGAATTTGAGCATAAATCAGAAGTATGTCCTTTGGTTCATAGAGGGTATTGCATATAAACTCTTAATATGTTTATCGTAAGGTAATGGCCTTTTTTTTGTGGTTATTTTATTAATTTTTGGTTGACTTACCGTACTCAAGGACATGAAACTGAGTCAACATAATTTAAATTATATAAAGTTGTAGCAAAAATATAGTAAATTTCTATGAACTAAAATTTTTTAATCGAGTTTACCCACTCTATGCATTAGATGGCGTGCCATAACTGATCTAAGATTAAAGCCTTTAATATTTCACTAATTTTTATCTCGTCTTTATCCACTTTCCAATGAAAGCAAAACATTAATTTTTTCTCTTAACAAAAACAAGATTGTCAATTTTCACTTTCTCGCTATAAAATATTTTATTAGCTATTGGACCATTAGTCTTACATTATTTTTGATCAATCACATTAAAATACATTTTAAATTTTATACTCTTGCTAACTATAATATTAGCCCTAAATTTTAAATTTTTCCTAAAATTATATATTTTTAAACACAACAATGTTTGTGATGAGATTTTTTAATGCAATATATATATAAGATTGCATGCTATTTATATTTTTATGTTAATAAATACAAAAATGTCTCTCAACTTAAGTTATAAAGCATGCTATACATAAATATTGGCAATGTTAAGCTTATGCTCAGAGAAATTCAACTGTTATGCTTACATTGGTATGCTCATATTGGAAGTTACTTGAAATGGTGCTCCCATTTATTTTTGCAAAGAGTATAAAACATTCTCATATTGGAATTTTGAAAATCTGTAGAATAAACAAAAAACATAAACAAACCAGCTGTTTATAAAATGTTTATGTATAGTTAGTAAAACCAAAGGGAAATGATTTTATTTTAAAAAGAACAAAGGGAAAAAAAAACAAACAAATAAGATAAATGTGGGTAAAGAATTTAAAATATGTGATAATAGAAAAAAAGGGTTTGAAAAAATAGGAAAATATTAAACCGTTAAGAGATAGGGAGGATTTTATTTGGTACAAATTAATTAAAAAATTTAAGTAAAAAAAAAAATAACTTTAATATAGAACACATTGGGACTACTTAGCGTATGAGTAATATTAATTTATTTCGTTATTGGTAAACATAAGGTATTGAGAGTATAAATAGTATCAAAAAAGGGTTTATATACAAATATTCCTCCATGTTTAGAATCACCGATAAATTTCGAATATTTTTTTCCATAAGTATATATAAAGGTTCGTGAGTTGACACTCGAAGCTGACAATTTTTTTTACAACTTTCGTTAAGCAAGCCAAACTATTTCTCTAAGAAATCGAAGTCATTTGGCATAATTCTCTTTAGATGTTAAAAAAATGCATAACAAAGTGTCAACTATAAATGACGCTTTAATTGTTATAGAATCGGTATTAAGCCCGATTCACACTACAACCAAAAAATAATAGTTTTTAAAACTTTTAGTTTTTAATTAAGAATTTATATGGAATTTCATACAAGTAAATCCAAGTAGTTTTTAAAATCTGTTTAAGTATAAATGTAGTATTAAGAAAATTTTAACATGCAATTTAAGAAATAGTTTAGAATATTAGAAATATAAAAAATGGTTTGGAACATAATCCCATTTATGCATAAATAGGAGAATTAAAAACAAAAGGAAATTTTGGGTAAAGTAAAGCATTACCTAGTTTTAGGACCAAATGGGACAGCTTATAGGACAACTCTATGAACATTTTCTGGCTACAGATAATTTTCTTGTTAAAACTCAATAGAATTAAAGTTATATAACAAATTTCACAACAACCAAAAAGGCTCATTTACCGAATGAGTACGAAAAGTGAAACTAAAAGTTTTTTTTTTAACTTAGAAAATGATAAAAATTATAATAAGTTTATTTTATTTTTTTTTCAATTGTTTTAAAAAAAATATTTTATAAATCGTTTATACCGCCATAGAGGAATCCATATGCAAAGTGGGACAATAAATATCACCCTATTGGAAACAGCCGCATTTTTTTGCATATGGCATTGTATGCCAGTTTGGTTTTGATATTTGTGAAGTACACGTGAGAAATTTGTAATAACAATAAATGGCAATACTCCTTAGCTGTAAGATTTGGGAACTCAACGGCCAAGTAGAAGTTTACCATCAAAATTGTGTATGAGTGATGAGGTTAACTTTCATCTCAGCGGTTATGCCAATGAGCAAAATTTTCGACTCTGGGAGAAAAAAAATTAACGCATATTTCATGTAGCACCATAATGCCCTCTCAAAGCTACCACATGGTGTGTAGTTATGTTGGAAAAAGTGTTGGATCTTATTTTTTCGATGATTTAATTTGTCCAGGCAGAATTATCGATTTGTCTTTCCTCTGTGATAAATTGAAGTCTTTTATGTACGCGAAGAAGCTGCGCTCCTTTTAAGAGTTTAAGAACAACTTTCGAGCTGAAATCGGCAAGGTGACACAAGTGACCATGAATTCTGCGCACAGTTTTATAAAATCTTATCGAAACATAACTTTCCACAATCAATGAAGGTAAAAATTTTTAATTGCGAATAAACGAAATGAGTTAAAAATCAATTAGTTTTTACTTAAAAAAAGAAGTTATAGCGAAACAAAACTAGATGATTATTATCCTCCCCCCCCCTTTAGAGTAAATACGAAATGTATTATAAATTGATATAGTGAAAAAGTTGATCTAAGAGGTCATCATCTTTTAAAAATAGGTGTGTATTAAAATTCTGCCAAAAAAGTTTCATTACAGTGACCGTCTACCAAATATTTTCAATTTGTTATTTTTTAATTGTAAAATTATAAGGCTTTTCAATGACAAGCTTACAGTATTTATTACCTTATATGATACCTGTAAGTTAATAAGCAATTATATTATTTTCCAAAAGTAACCAAAGTGGTTAAATATCAACGAATTTAGGGCTCATTTTCAGTAAATTAGTTATTTGTAATTTACAGGTTGGTTGAAAAGTTCCTGCGCTCGAAATGAAAGAATACTGTTTTTGTTACGAAATATATTTTTTTATTCAATATAATCTCCTAGAAGCTCAATACACTTGTTCCAATGATCTTCCAATAATTTTATCCCATCCTTATAATGGTTTTCCGGAAGCTCTGCAAAACAACCGTCTACGGCTGCTATGGCCTCTTCATTCGACGAAAAATGCTTTCCCCAAAGGAATTTTTTGAGATTTCTGAAGAGATAGTAGTCACTGGGAGCCAAATCTGGTGAATACGGTGGATGTTCAAGCAATTCGTACTTTAATTCTTTGAATTTAGCCATCGTCGAAACACTTTTGTGAGCAACTGCATTGTCTTGATGAAAAATGATTTTCTTCTTCTTTAAACCAGGTCTTTTCACACGAATTTTTTCATCCAGCTGATCCAAAAGGCTGCAATAATATTCAGAGTTTATTGTTTTACCTTTTTGAAGATAATCAATCAACAAAATTTCTTTTGCATCCCAAAAAACTGATGCCATAACCTTCTTTGCTGATCGTTGTGACTTCACCTGCTTTGGAGCTGAACAACCAGCTTGAGTCCACTGTAAACGTTCTTGTTTCAATTTAGGATCATGGTGGTGGATCCAAGTCTCATCCATAGTTATACAACGACGCAAGAAGTCGGTTTTATTCGGCTTAAAACGCTTCTAATTACGCTGAGAAATTTGTTTTCGATCCAGTTTTTGTTGAATTGTTAATGTGTGCGGCGTATTTCATACGTAATTCTTCATGTAAACTACGGAGTACTCGTTCGTCTGAGATGCCTATGGCATTAGCAATTTCACGCTTAGTCAAACTTGGATCTTCACTAACCATATTAAGTACCTGCTCAATGATTTCTGCTGTGGTTGCAGTTTTTGGTCGTCCTTCGCGTGGATCGTCTTTATGGCTGGTACGACCACGTTTAAATTCACCAACGGTGCGTTTTGAAGGTGAGGACTCCTTATACACTTCTAACAAATGTTCATAAATTTCCTTTGCTTTTAAACCCTTCAAAACAATGAATCTAATGACTGTACGATATTAAATTTTTTCCATATTAAGAAAAATCAATGACACGTCAACTTCAAATGGCTTGTAAACAAAGAAAGAATTGACAGAATGACTTGCAAATAAAGTTTTGAGCTAGCAGTGCCATCACTTGGTGAGCGCAGGAACTTTTCAACCAACCTGTAGATTCCAGATATTTTATTATATATCAATAAAATTTTTCATTTGTATATTCGGCTTCTTTTTTGAAGAAAATTTTCCCTTAATATTGTCTACCTGAAATAATTAATACAATTACTAACATATGTTCAAGGCCATCGTACGTATGAGTAATATCGTATTTATCATACGTAGTGTGGTACTTATTAATTAAAGAACATCCGTCGAAGTTGAATTGAATGTTTGCGATAAACAAAGTTTAAAGAATATTTTCTTCAAAACGAAGCCGGATAATACGCTCAATCTTTCTAAATCAATAGAAAAATTGCTAACCTTTTTTATTTAAAAAATTTTTGGTAAATTTAAGATAAGTTATGATACATTAAAGGCTAGCGGCGTGGCTTTAATATTTGCTAACCTAAAATTATTATTTTATAAATTAATAAATTGCCAGCCTTCTTTAATATTTCTTCTAACCTTCTTTACAATCTGTTAAAGGAGCAAAGTAGACAACTGACTGACTCAACATCTACCAGCACCAACCGCTAGAACTTTAAACCGCTAGGAATTAAAAATACTAAATTCTGTAAGCTTGGATATTTGAGAATATGTATGGGTGGGGCAAAAAGGGGAAGAAAATAAATTACCCAATTCACCTTTGGAACTAGCAATTGAAATTAAGCATGTAGGTTAGTCTCTCGGTGAAGTTATCCTCTATGACTAGATTTTTGGCAATTTTTTCAGGTTAGAGAAAAAGGCCAAAACTCCCACACCTCTTAAATATATAATATATGTATATATAAAGCCTGGTGTATATGTTACTTGACAGAAGATATACCTTTTCCATTTTTGAGGTAAATGTTATATAGGTGGGATTTAAAATGCAAAAAGCGTCCCCTGCAAACAACTTATGCTAAAAATGCGTAACTTGAAATTGAAACAACGACTAAAAAAGGACAACTTTTAAAGATATAAGGCAATTTTTTCTAAATAAAATACGATTTTTAAAACTACCGGTAATGAAGTAACGGGCTTTTAATCAATGTTGTTTAAATAAAAAGATATACAACAATTATGGAATTAAAAAAAAAAAAAAAAAAAATTATGATTCTAATTATAAAGTTATACCACATAGAAGTTATTCTGCACCCAATATCCATCAAAAGAGACCTGTAGCGCATCACTGTAAAACTTACGGTGAGTATAGCCATATGTAGCTTAAAATATTATCTACATTGTTTAGCAAGCCGGAAAGTTAGGCGCGGTCATATGAAAGAATTGAAGATTTTATGAATATTTTTAGTAAACATTTTATACTTATTTTATTTTTTATATTTTATATATCTACTCCCAGAGCATAAAATTAATATAATATGCAGAACTTCTGACGAGATACTTTTTGTTAAAAAAATACAGATTTAGAATTTTCAGAAACGTTCTAATTTTTTTTTTTAATTTTTGTGAAAAAACTAATATTTTATAATTTTTAAAAATATTTTAAAAAGTATTTAGATATTTCTAGATCAAATAAGTTTTCGTTAAAAATTAAATTTATTTTAATAATACAACCTTTTTTAGGAAATTTAAATTCGGGTGCATTGGTGCGTATGAGCAATATTTATTTAGACCTCTAATAATTTAGGCAATATTTAATATATTTTTTTGCCAAAAATAAGCCGAATACCATTCTTAAAGTTTTTAAATCAATAAAATATCATATCGATGGTCATAAGTTGACAACTCGTTATTAAAAATTTATTTATACTTTGAGTTGAGAACATGTTAAACGACTGATCTATCTATTTTTTTTTTATCTCATTCCATACCAAGTTCAGAGTATATCGTAAATTAAGGGTTCGCAACGTAGGACCATGTGATATGATATTTTGAAGGTTTTAAAACTTTTAGAGTGGTATTGGGCAAATTTTTCCAAAAAATTACGTTTAATATAGCGTAAATTGTTATACTGAATATATATTAGAATACGATACCATATGGCATAGCACGGCACAGTGGGATATTTGACAAGTATTTGTAATCATTAGAACGCAAATTACCTGTTGATTATGAAATTTTTAAAAACAATCCCATGTAGTATTATTGGTAGAGCAACAAATTGGAAAATCCTAATAGGGAGGTAAAAATTTTGGTTTGTGTAATCTTTCACTACTTAGTCAAATATTTATTAATAGGCATAATCCAGTGATTTTTTTGATTTAAGTATGCTTTGAAGTCACAAATGTAAAATGAAAATTTACTGTTAGTGTTGGTGAACAACTTTAGTTAAGATCTTTTGCATTTTTTATATTTTGTCATATATTTCATATTTGTATACTTCTTTATAATTTCATGGCTAGTGTTAACACACATGATAGCTTACGCAGTTTTGAATTTTGTTGTTCTCTGTTAATTTACTTAAATGAGATCTCAATTCCTCTCATTACAGTAAATGCATTAAAGTAATAATAAAATACTGGTTTTTGTTTACATACATACTTGCGTATTACATATATATTATATATTTAAAATTAAGTATGTAATATGCGTAAGCAATATATAATTATCAAGTACTGTTACACATATTCTTAAGCTCTTCTTAAAAATTTTAATAATTTTGGGACTTGTTTTTACTGCCTTGCTGCGTACAGTCTATTTTTGCCTCATACACAATATACAAATACATAGTGCAAAAATTATTGTGTTTCATTTAAAATAAAAAGGGAATTATTTCAACTTAAGAAAAGTTGAAATCTCAGACAGTTAGCTATAACACAATATCCAAAAATAAAATTAAAATTTCTAAAAATGGGATCTTTTACATTTTTAGCTCTTATTTTAAAAATTCTATAAAACTCAATAAAAAAATGTCTGTCACATGAAACTAAAATCTAAGTTCGCCATAGAATTTAATGTTCCCAAAATATAGAGGATCAGTGGTCGATATTAATTTTTTATACTAATATGTCGCTTCACGAAGTGACATCAAGGCAAAATTATATTTACGAGTATTTCATCTACATGACGTATGAGTAATATTAATATCCATTTATTAAAAGAATAAATTTAAATTTTAGAATGACAAATATTTTAGTATGAGTAACTATGAAATAATCTATAATTACTATTAAAACAGTTATAATTTGTGATGGTTATTATCATAAATTTGTATGCATAATTCAAATTACGTTTATGATAATTACATTTTCAAAATTGCTTTCAATCAAAATTTAATACATTCCTTTTTGGATTTTTGAATGTATGTGTGTGTGTTTGTTGAATATACTTACATGGGAAAATATATTTAACTCAATCAATAATAATGTGTATGATAATGATTGCTATAACTATCAAATTATCATTATGTATTTAAATATTATTATAAGTATTTGTTTGTATATTCATACCCATACACAGATATCGTTATTATTTTTGTACATAAATGCAAACATGTTAATTATAATTATATTAAATTGTGACATTCCATTATGTATCAAAAAAATCATATACACATACGGTTATGTGTAATTCTATATGCAAATTTGTATATAATTTTCAATAAAATTTTCAATATTAATTACTATTAACGTGTACGGAATGAATGATATGAACTGAACCATTAAAAGTAAGCGCACCGGTAGGCTTGTTGGTAGCGTGCTTATCAGTGGGTCGTGGGATCGATTCCCACCAGAGGCTCTGGCCCATTTTCGCTACAACGAGCCAAAAGCCTTTGTTGCTAGTGCTCAGTTAGGGTATTAAGATATTAAGATATATATTTTTTTTTTAATAAAAGCTTATGCTCAGCTATTAAAAATATAACATAAAATAATTTGGTCTTAATCACAGCAATGGGCAGTCCGTATTTTTCAAAATACCAGCTCTCTTTTAATTTTATTTTTAAAACTGTTATTTATAAACACAGAACCTATTAACTTCAAATTTGCTTAAAAAATTAATATTTTGATCTAAATTAATAAACCTTCTCTGTGAAATAGCTCACATTTTAAAATTTTTTCGTACGTTACAAAATTTCTGCGCTCAATTTTGGCGGGAATTTGGCTGCATTGCAAAGCACAATTTTTACTAAAACCGATTTTTCTGTCAAAGGATTGTAAATTGTTATGTAAACCCTTTATCGAATTATTTTCACAAAAAATTAAAATACAAATTTTTGTTGTTCTCCTTTTTCTACTGAAATTTCGTCAAACGATTTCAGGAATAGTGCAGTTACTTTTCTGATATTTTATTTTGATATTGTGAATAGTTTTCTTTTTGTAATGATCGCTGGCAATCTGTTAGTATTTCCTTATGCGTACGTTTATTTATCCTTTTAAAAACCATGAGTAGACAAATTCAATTGTTTTAATCATCAGTTGAATGTCTAGCCCGAATAAGCGAGTTAAATTCATTTTAACGTCCTTATAGTATATGAGAGAAATGTGGAAAGTTGTAATAAATTAATATTACTTAATTTGGGAAACTATACTCTTAGAAATTCTACTCTTAGAAAGCATTGACCACAATCTAAAGTTTTGTTGAAGACCAAAAATATTCTATTGAAAAAAGAAATTTGTTTATAACATCAAATATATATTTATTTATTTTGAGGTTGTAATTGTAGAACAAAAAAGTATTATTGTAATAACTTTATTATGCCCGTAAAAGTTACTTTAAACCAAATCAGTATTTACATGAAATTGTTGACAAAAAAGTTGTCATAAATTTAAAAATTTATAAAAGGGGGAACATTTGCCAATAGTATCGTATAAATCAAAGGATTACTTTAAGTGCTGTTTTTTTTGGATGTGAAAATAAAATTTTTGTGGCAAAAATTAAATTTTTTGTGGTGAAAATAAAATCTTTGTAGTAAAAAAAAAAGTTTTTTTGTGGTGTAAAACAATTTTTGTGGTGAAAATAAAATTTTTGTGTTAAAAAACAATTTTTTTTTTGGTAAAAATAAAATTTTTGTGGTTAAAAAAATATTTGGGATCAAAATATATTCTTTGTTGAAAAAAAAAAAAATAATGAAAAATTGAAAATTCAACTAGAATAGTCTGGAATGAAAATATTTAATTTATTAAATGCCAGCTAAAAAATTTAGAGGTGTCTTAAAATATTTACTCATAAATTTTTAACCGCCGGCACATTTTGCCGGCAAAATGGCTATTAATTTCGGTAAAAATGAGAAACGCTGGCTTCGTTAGCGTGCTGTGATCAGACAGACGAACATCGCCAGATCGACTAAAAATTATACACCCAGAAAACAGATTCGTACTGATAAACGAATTTGTTGCCAATCGATTGGTTCAGTTGCAGCAACCGAATTTTCCGGTTATGACTATCGAATTATTATTGAGGCAACCCAAATACTGTTGTCACAATGAGATTACTCATGTCTCACCTGGTTTTCTGTTGCCACAACCGAAAAATTTGGTTACCACAACCGAACCTTTCGATTGGCTATAAATTCGGTTGTCAGCATGAATATGTTTTCTCGGTGAATAAGAATCATGAATATATATACTTTATAGGATCTTATACCTTATCCATTTGCAACAAACGGAATGAGAAACTTAAGGAAGCCCAAAAAGTCGATATATCAAGAATTTTTCTTGAGAATACCTTTTAATTTTAATGAAAGTTTTGTACAATTTATTTTTATCCAAATTTAGTATATAGGGTTTTCCAATAAGGACTTGACAACTTTTTTCTAAATAAAATGCAAACCATTTGAGATATTTTCAAAACTTTATGATCGACTTGAAATACAATCAAAACATTTATGGATGGAACTCGACTTCGGTTATATGGCCACCGCGGGCACGTCGGCAGCGGTCACTTATTTTGGCCGTAAGGGCCGCTATTTAGCGTTCAATGTTGGCTCTGAATTCTTCCAACATCGTCGGCTTATTGGTATAGACTAATGTTTTAACGTAGCCCCAAAGTAAAAAGGCTAGCGGCGTTAAATCGCACGAACGAGGCGGCCAATTGACTTGTTCATTTCTAGAGATAACACGCTCAGCAAACTTACTCTTCAATAAATTGATTGCAACGTGTGCTGTATGGTTTGTGGTACCATGATGTTGAAACCACATATCGTCCAAGTCCATGTTTTCCAATTCGGGCCAAAAATAATCGCTAATCATGTCACGATAACGATCGTTGTTGTCGACGAAAAAATATTGTCCAAAGACGCCGCCGGCATGCAAACCGCACCAAAAAGTTATTTTTTATGGATGAAGTGGTAATTCATGAAGCACATGTGGATTTTCACCAAACCATATTTTTCTTATTGACGAACCCATTAAGCCAAAAATGAGCTTCGTCACTGCAGATGATTTTGCTCTTAAAGTTGCGGTCACCGACTCCGAATTTCGGTAGCACATTTTTATAATTTGCATACGTTGTTCGTTCGTGTACTTTACCATAGAGAAAATGTTAAGTTTACTGAAAAAAAGGAATGTAACAGTTAGATGATCAGTAAAATAGTGCGTTCACAAATTACATTCAAAGTTGCCAAGTACCTATTGGAAAAACCCTTACAAGACTATTATTTCTCTTATATGATATTTTGAATATATTGTAATTGTGTCTTTCAGACTAAATAAAAAATTATTAATTTTTATAATTTAAATTACGTTTTAAGGCAACAAAAGTTAGGGTGAAATTTATTTTTCATAAGAAAAACAGTATTATGATAACTTTTAAAAATATTTTTTCAAAAGCTGCTCTAGATAATGTCCGGGAGCACCTCTAATGTGAAGGCGTCTTGCGATGAGCACAATATCTCTGAACTGGATCATCTTTTTTTTTTTTTTTTTTTTTTATTTTTTATTATTTTATTTCCAAAAAGATTTACAATTCATTTACCTATGTACCTTGCAAAGCCAGAGTGGCTTGTCTGCAGGTTAAAAGTTAAACAAAGTTGTAGTTATCTATTTTATATAGTTAGTATTCATTGCAAGTTCAAAAATGTTTTCTTAATTATTTTTCTTATTTTATTTGTGTTAGTAGTATTTATGATGTCTGGTGGCATCATATTAAAAATAGTCGGTAACATAACGTTAAGAGTGCTTTTGCCATAATTGTTTTTAAACTTCTGGACGTTGTATCTTCCATCATCTTTTCTTCTGGTGTTGTATTTATGGTCTATCTTTTGTAGAAATCTGGCATCGTTGTAGAATTCGATGGCTAATGTCGTATAATAGATACTTTTAACATTCAATATATTTTCTTCTGTAGCTATTTTGTTGTTGTTGACATTTGCTGTTGTTGCTGTTGTCAAATTGTTTCTTGAGATGTTGTTGTTATTATCTAGTGCATTTTCAGTGTTGAGATTGTAGTGCGTATTGTTATCGGTGCTTTCATTGCTTATGTTATTTGTTTGATGCATGCTGTTGGCTGAATTGTTTTCTGATATGTTGTTGTTAGTATTGCTTCCGATATTTGTTGTGATGTTGTTTACATTTGTTACAATAGTTTGTATAGTTGTATTATTGGTTTGTATCGTTTTTGTGTTTCTTTTTTTGAGTATTTTAAGGAGCTTGTTTTGGGTCTCTTGTAGGATTCTACAGTGTTTTGAGTTTCCCCAAGCCGTTATTCCATGGCGTATATGTGATTCCACAAGCGAGTAATAAGCTTGCCGTAGCACAGCATTACTGGAACAGTTTTTTAGTTGGTATAGCATATACGCAGCTTTCCTCATTTTCTTTCTTACTTCATCTATATGCGTATTCCAAGTAAAATTGTGATCGACATGTACTCCTAGATACTTGTATGTATTCACAAGTTCGATTATAGTAGAACATTGACCACTGTCGCATACAAGATCGTGTAATTTGTTTTTATGTAAACATTTCGTTTCATGATATGTTAAGTCTATGTCTGTATATAGTATATGGGGTGGTTTAATATGCATGACTTTAGTCTTTGAAGCATTTATTACAAGACCGTGATCATGACACCATCTAGTTGCTATATTCAGCTGGTGTTGCATTATCTGTTTAGCGTTTTCAATATTTTTGTGAGCTACAACAATCGCAGTATCATCTGCATATGCAAAGGTTTTGCTCATATCAAGAATTTTCATTAAATCATTTGCATATATAATGTAAAGTATTGGTCCCAGTTTTGAACCTTGTGGGACGCCATAGTTAAAATTCATTTCACCGCTTAATTTTGTAGAGATTTTTACAAAATACTTTCTTAGATTTAGGTAGTTTTTGAACCACTCTATACATTTCCCTCTTATTCCGATTTTTTCTAGCATTTGTAAAAGCTTAGTATGGCAAAGAGTGTCAAATGCTTTACTAAAATCTATGTATAGCGTAAGACAGTGATGATGTTTACTAAGTTGTTCATTGATAAAATTTGAAAAATTGCCGAGAAGTTTATTTATATTTTTTCCCTTTTGGAAACCAAATTGATTGTTACTAATGATATTATATTTGATAATAAATTCTGTAAGTCTTTTACACACAATTTCTTCCATGATTTTTTCAATGACTGGTAGAATAGCGATTGGTCTGTAGTTGTTGATTTCAGCTCTTTTGCCACTTTTGTAAATTGGTCTTATTATTGATACTTTAAACATATCTGGGATTGTCGCAGTATCAATTATAAGATTTATAAGTTTCGTTATAATCGGGGTCATTTCAATTGCGTTGTTTTTTAAATCGATTGCTCTTATTTTATCAAATCCGGCGCTTTTATTTACATTAAGTGTGTTTAGGATGTTAAAAATTTCTTCCTCGCTAGTATTTGTTAGATATATGGAATTTTGGAGAACATTTGAAATGTTGTTTATTGTTTTGATTTGACAATTATGTAAGATTTGGTTGACGTTTTCTTTGAAATTTATTGCAAAATTGTTACATATGTCCGTTACATTTTGATTTTTAAAATTTTTAATTATAGTTTCATCGACATTATTTGATTTCTTACCGATAATTTCGTTTATAAGTTTCCACGTTAATCGTATGTTACTTCTATTTTCAAAGAACTTATTTTTATAATAAATATTTTTTGCATAATTCAATTTTTTGTTCACTATATTTCTATATTTTTTATATTCTTTTTCATAATCTTTATTGTTTCTACATAAATACCATTTTTTATAAAGTTTATCCCTATTTTGACAACATCTTATCAAGTATTCACTCATCCACGGGTTTGTGATTCGATTCTTTCTTAGTGTATTGTTTATTTCTGAGTTTTTATAGATGTTTTTAAATTTATTGTATATGGTGTTAAACATATCATTTGCATCTGTTAAATTATATAATTCGTGCCATTGGGTTGTACGTATCTGGTTATTTACTTTATTATTGCATATTCTTTTATTTGGTGTATTCTCTATATAATTTGGTATCATTTCGTTTTCTGAGAGACAACATACAAGGGTAAAGTGATCGGAAATATTTGTTTTTATAATTCCTGCATATACGTTTGTGTTTATGTTTCTATTTCTTACAAAGAGATGATCAATATTAGTGCACGTGTTCCTATTTAAATCCTCTCTTGTGGTATCATTAATTAAGAGTTGCAATCCATTTGCCAATAGCGTGATAAAAAAAAACAAAAATATATCATTCATATGTAGAATGTATTATTTTGTAATGGATCGAACAAATATAGAAAATAATAATTTAAAAAAAACGCGGCTTTTTAAATTAAAAAATAATCGATTTTTGACAATATTTAGGCCTTAAATTAAATATGAAATGGAAAATATGAGATGACAGCTTGTGTCTATTGATATATTATAAAAGACGAATTTTTAAATAACTTTTAAAAACCCAGACCAACGAAAACCTAATTTTGGATCGTGGAATCCCGCGGTATACCTTTTTTTTGAAAAGTTAGGTCGTTTTAAAAAGATTTTAAGTTTGTATTGACTCAAGCGATTTTTTATACAAAAGTCATTAAAATCTGTTACACTAAGTATAACAACGTATAACGTATGAGTGATTTGTATTATAAATAAAAATATTACGTATACGTACTGATGTACTTTAATTCATATTAAACATATCCCAGTGTATAATTAATATTGGGAGGTATCATAATATTTTGAAATGCAAATAATGATAACTCCTTACCTTTTAGATTAATTTAAAATTAATATTAATAAGTAGTAAATAAGCAAAAAAGTTTCCGAAGTCTTTTTCAATAAAATAAAAGCAAAAAATCGCTTAACCCTTTAACCACTAAGACCGTCTACAGATGGTCATCACTAAAGTCCAATTATATCCAAAGCAATATTTTTGGTGCAATAATCGCCAACGACATTTTTGTCTGTTTGAATTTACCTATCGAACAGTGCCGTTGAATAGTTTGATAGATACACCCATTTCTGTCAAGATTTTTGTCAAAACAGACACGAAAATTATTTATGATTTTAGTGCAAAATTAAAACTAAAAAAAACATACTTTCCAACAGCTCAATCGACTCGAAATTTCTTTGGAAAGTAGCTTGAAGCTGTATTTTGATAATTTATTGCGTGTTTGATTTGTGAAACAAATATTTTTGTTTGAGTCGAGCTTTTTGT
This sequence comes from Eustalomyia histrio, assembly GCA_949748255.1. Classification (NCBI taxonomy): domain Eukaryota; kingdom Metazoa; phylum Arthropoda; class Insecta; order Diptera; family Anthomyiidae; genus Eustalomyia; species Eustalomyia histrio. The sequence goes on along the minus strand of OX456527.1, from coordinate 96,257,430 downwards.
CTTCAGGTTGTTTTTCATTTTTTCCACCTGGCGCTTTCAGGTTAAATTTTTTTGACAAATGGACTTCACATTCGTGCTTTTTAGTCCAAAATGATACTAGAACCAAAATTTCATAACAAAATACCTCGTATTTCGACTCCAGTGGTTAAAGGGTTAAGTCAATACAAACTTAAAATGTAATTATCTTTTTATAACAAGCTAACTTTCCAAATCGGGGTACGCTCTAAATACTATGATCCAAAATTAAGTTTTTTTGTTACGGGGTTTCCGTGTTTAATTTGGATGTACTTACTCTATAATTATCGCCAGGCTGCCTTATAAGAAATTTAAATATAGAAAACGATAATAAAAAAGTTTAAGATTCTCTATTACATATTTACAGCCAGCTCGGCATGTTAGCATTCGGGAAATTCCTTATAAGAGGAAGGTCACATAAGTAATTATTTATAAAAGATCATCCATCAATCTATTTATTTTTCCACATAACCACATAAAGTAAAGTTCAATTTTATTTATATGTTTTATTGTTGGCTATCACTATCACCAATTTCCTTAATACTTGATAGACAATTTCTTTAATTTTATTTATAATTTTTAACATTTGATTAAGAAGATCACTTCGTTAGTCTCAATAAGTTTACATATGGCAACATATTTGGCAATCATCATATTCATATTGTACATACGTACGAGTAGTGTAGATGGCAACAAACATTTTCAATGACACTTAAGTAAAAATATAAGTATCATCTTAAACAAGACACTTTATGGGAGAAATATATATATATTGTTGTTAAAATGTTGGCTGGCAAACGCAGTAAACAGTGAGTAATAAAATTGAAGGTAAACTACTCGAAAAACAAAAAAAAAAAACGGTCTTTAAAAAAGGAGTAGAAATGAGGTAAATTAAATAACAAAAAAATAAAAGCAATTAATTCGGCTTTACCGAATATGATTTATTTCCTTTAAAATAAATCGAGTTCTTCTCTTATATTGAAAATAATTAACAACAGATGAAATAGAAACTTTGCTCTTTACCCCTGATTTTTTTTTCGAAGTTTAATGGGGTTTTTCAACTTTAACGACAAATACAATTATAAGGCTGATATATAGAGGGCCTGCCACCTGTCCAACGGGATTTTAGTCCTTTGTATTTCACACCCTTCGCTATAAGCGCTTCAGCCAATGGAACTATATACATTCTGTAATGATCCTTTATATAACACATATCGTCCACGCGTTTACAACACAAAGCATTAGGATTTTATATAATCCTTTTTTCAACAACTTTCTGAACTCTCTATTCATGTCATATACTGATGTTTCCACTCTTTATTCATGTCATATACTGATGTTTCCGCTTGTGAGCAAAGGGCAGTCTACATGCTTCCATATGCGATCCTTTTGCTTTCTCAGCACCGAAAATTAAACTGGCATATACGCAGTACTTCCTTAGAGTCCATTCATCTTACAGCTGATAAACCATCAGCACTCATTTGAAATTGGCTATGCCCACGATCCAAGTGTCCTTCGTAAATTGGTGTTTCTCTTCGATTCTTTATATACGTTCCGAACGCTGGAAACGGAATGTTCTCTAGCAAAGAGACTGACCGTAAAAAATTTGTTGATAATAACAGTGACATCCTTGTTGCGAATTATAGATGTGAAATTAAGGACGACTCCAAATGTTAGTTTCCTTTACGGTATATATTTTTAAATCGGGCTTTAAATTTCGCCATGCACTCATCTATTAATTGGGAAGGACTTTCACTTCCAGCCTCCGAAAACTTTTTCTTTACACAAGCTTCAATTCAAAAAAGTCTGTAATGGCAACTAAAAATTTTGCTGTCATTACGGAAAATTTTGCTAATTTGAGCCCAGCGGTATTTTTTTGCTGACGTGTATTACAATGAAATTAGTAGAAAAGTTGGTAGCCGCTACTAAATTTTACTAAACTTTTTGTAAAGTAAAATTTAAAATCGGTTTGATATTTTTTTATTTTAAAATTGCCTTACGAATTCGAATATCAAAATCTATATATTTTTATCGAACGACATTTTTTTATTTAATATATTTTTTTCAAAAAATATAGTCAAAATTAAAAAAAAAATTCAAAGGCTTAAAAAATAGTAAAAGCAAACAAATTTATCATTGAAATTTTTCTTGGATTTAAAGGTCAAATTTAAATTGTTTTAAGGGCTGATTTTAAGAACTAAAAAAGTTTTTAGTGCTATTTTAAGTGGATGTACTATTTTTGGACAACACTCGTTTGTGAAAAGTATTTTCACTTCCGATCCCTTTTTTAACCTATGTATTGCTTTTTGTATAAATATAAGTTTTAATTATTAGAAAGAAAATTTTCTTCAATATCCACTTTTTAAAATTATTTTTTTTTTTGCTTAAAGCAAAGCGATTTTAAAAAAATTGTAAAATGATTTCTGAAGTTAGCAACAAAAATTTCTAAATATTCTGTAATTTGTAAAATGTAAATAGCAGAAAAGTTTACTAAATAATAATTTTTTACTAAAAATCAGTACAAAAATTGTAAAGTGGGATTGAAAACCGTTTACAAATTTTTCTACTAACTTTTTTTCTGGGTATCTTTCAGAGCTTCATTCGGTTTTTTACGCCATTAAAGTATAATGTAAGAAACATTGCTGAGACATATGATCGCAGTAGGGGCGAAAGGGTTGACAAAATACACTATACAGTTAGATAAATTAATCGCCACTTTTATTTTGGTGAGTTGTTGTCGTATTAACGATCTATTTCAAACTGACTGCACGCAGAAAAAAAAACATGATTGCAACATGATCACTGCTGTTATATTATGCTTGCTGCTCTCGGGCATGGTTGTCACAATCAAGTTATTGGTTTGAACCATCAATATGATCGCTACCATCATTATTATAGTAAATATTTTTTTATTTTATAATTGAAGCAGAGTCGCGAATAGCGTTGTAAGCGACAAAACTTAAATTGTTGAGAAATCAAAAAAAAAAAAAAAAAAATGATTTAGAACCAGGGACCGGAAATAAGAGTTATTTTTCAATTTTTGAAGAAATAAATCATACATAAATGAACATCGTAGAAAACTTCTAATTACACCATCATGATTTTTAGGCGAAATACATTTTTAAATTTTTGATTTTTATTTTAACAATCAAAAATAAAAGTTATTTTTGATATTTATATTTTTAAATAAAAAAAAAAAGTTATTTTTGATTTTTATATTTTTAAATGAAAAATAAAAGTTATTTTTGATTTTTATATTTTTATATCAATAATAAAAATCACTTCAAAACTCTTATTTATTTGTTGATGCCGTATGTATTATAATATGCTGCTTCATTCAAATTTCTATATGAATATAATACATTATGTGACTTATCCATTATCAGCTATAAAAACATGAATGCATAGAAATAACTTATAAGTTTTGGCTGCCATTCAAGTCAGTGTTAAGAGGTCGTTTTCAGGTGTTCAATTTTACCATCATAATTGATTTTAAATGTTCCTCAGATAAATTATATCTCAAATCTCCCAATATTAATCTGAGTGCTGAAAATGGCCTTTCTACACTGACTTGAGTGGCAGGTACAGAATGAACAATTAAAGCTAATTTTCGAAGCCATGGAAACACAAATTTTTTGCTCTCCCAATATTCCAATAAATTAGCAGAAGTATCGATACGCTTTTCTTTGTAATTGTCTATTTCCAAATAAGCTTTGATATAAAAATATAAAAATTAAAAATAACTTTTATTTTTGATATAAAAATATAAAAATCAAAAATAACTTTTATTTTTCATTTCAAAAAATAAAAATCAAAAATAACTCTTATTTTCTATCTAAAAATATAAAAATCAAAAATAACTCTTATTTCTTGATTTTTTTGATAAAAGTCATAACAGTTACGGTCCCTGTTTAGAACTTGTAGGTGTATCCCACTTACACCTCTTTAGATTGCATTTTGATCACGAAATCCTGCATAATTTTGCCTAATTTCATTTTTAAGTCATAAAAGAGAGTTATTCTAAAAAAACAGGTTTTGTAAAAATTGTCGCTTAAAACGTTATTCGCGGCTCCTCTTCAATTGTCATTTTCTATTTTATAACATGATTGGCTGTAACCATACTGTGGTAACGAAAATTCTAATTCTGAAAAAAATATGATAATTAAGGAACTATAAAATGATGACAACAATCAATGAATAATTATTAATATTAATAAAAAATTTTATAAGAAAAATTCTGTGGAACCCAAGAGATATTTTGTACGAAAAGATTTCTTATACAAAATACTAGATTTTTAGAAATTTTTTTGATACAAACATTTTTAGTTTCTATGGACTTTTCATTAAAGTAAAATTCTTAAATATATTCTTAAAGAAGACTTATATTCTATGGCGTTTCTTTAAATAAAAATACTTAGATTCTAAGAACTTTTTTAAAAGAAAAATTCTGATAGTTTAACAGAAGTCCTAAAAATGTCCTTAGAATCTAAGAATTTTTCTATTAGAAGAAGTCCATAGAATCTATGTTTTTTTTACTAAAAAATCCTTAGAATTTAAATTTTTTTTAAAGTCTCTAGAATCAAAAAGGTTTTCTTGAAGTAGTTCTAATATCAAAGTTTTTCTTTAGAAAAAGTTTTCTGAAAGAAATATTCTTAAATTTTAAGAACTTTTTCATATTTTGGAATCATACTATAATTGTAGGGACTATATTATGGTAAAATTATTTTTATTATATTATCACAATATGATAACTATATTATACCACGACTATGGTTGGCACAATTATAATCCAAAAAGTATATGCTCTTGCAATATGATTACCCTAACCTTTTTTTTCTCTTTGCGTGTTATTTACTAGAAATACCCAGAACATGATGTTTTTGTCCAGAATATATCAAAGGTTATACTCTATGCTAAGTGTCACAGTTGCTGGTTTTAGAGAGTTGTCCTCTGAATTGTTATCTGATTCCACTGGTAAATGGAAATCGCTGAATGAAATTTCCGTAACAATATTTTTATACCCTTCAAATTTTTTTACAAATTGCTGATGAGTGTTTTTTTAAGGGAAGCATCACTCTTTCTACTAATTTAAATATTGCATTCTTGGAAAAGTTGATAGAGGAGAGATAAAAGGTGGTGAAAAATTAAGTGTTTCAAATGAGAAGTTGGCAAACTTATTGAAGCTTTTTAGTTCGTAGCCCTTCTGAGAGATAAAAAACTCATACTCTGTGGGAGTCGAACCCGCAACCCTCTGTAGTCCAACGAGCTAACCGTTACATCATATGGGTTTTAATTCTATATTATATTAGATATCTACTTAATTATCTGATGGACTGTTTTAACAATTTGGCTAGTAACTATAAATATAGTAAGTGTGTAACGTCTCAATAACACTACAAGTTGGTTATGTAGCTACTGCAGTTGTTGCTGTTTGCTGTTATTGAACATAAATGTAGTTGTAACAAGAACAACCCACACTTGGAAATATTATACGAAGTGTTATACTTGTCGTAAGTAATTATTAAAATGGCAAATAACAAACAGCAACAACAACAACAACAAAAGTCAAGTATTAAAATTGATAAAAAAAACGAGCAAACAACCAACCAACCAACCGACAACAGCAGCAGCAATAAGAACAACATCAGCAACAACAACATACATATTCTATAGAAGAAGTACCTACTATGACATGATGTTGTTAACGCCAACTTGTTGTTTAACAAAAACACACTACACACAACATGTTACGTTGTGTTCTTAATTTTTTTGCTTTTTCCCAACAAAGAAAAAGTCAACTTTCAATAAGCCAAATAGTCAAACACATTCTGCCAACATTATAGACTGACTGATAGACAGAAGGGCGGGCGGATAAAGAGAGAGAGACAAACATTTTATTAAATGAAAGTAAATGAACTGACAAAACTTTCAATAAACCACATATTTTTTTCGGTTGTGCTGCCTGCAACATCACAGCTATGTAATGAGGGCTGTTTGAATAGTTTGGTTTGAATATTTTTCAGTTTTTTTTTTAATATTTTTTTTTTGAAGGTTGGCTGTAATCTACTCTTTGTTCTAGTTTAACTTTGAAATGGCTTATGGTGGGATTTATTTCAGATGTTGGTTAGTAGTGTTTTTGACTGGCTGCCAAGCAAGTTAATGAAAATTAATTATGCTCTAAAACTTAACAACAATTCTAAAAGCTACATCAACTTAAGATTTAAGCAGCAGTAGCAGCAGCATACTTTTAGGCAAATTCGAAGCCAAATTCTAAGTGTGTACATTGTTATTAATTGGTAATTATGAAAAGTAGTTAATAAAAAGTTTCAAATATACAAATTATTATATTATTAAAACTTTTACTTTTACTTTTCTCTTTGCAATAAACCCCAATTGGATATTTGAGGATTATAATTCAATATAATTTAAAAATCTAAAGGTACTAGCGAAAAAAAAACATAATATAAACCATCAAAATATATATAATTCTTTAATTGTTATTAGAATAAATAAATAAATAAATAAAAAAATAAATAAATAAATTTCGCATTGTTTTTTTATGAGAATTCAATATAAAACCAAATAATACTGTTACTACGAGAAGGAGACACATGATAGAATAGAATCTCTACGCTACTCTTTACACTTAAATAAATTTTACAGTTCTTGCAGGGGACTGTCATATGTCGCACAGTGACTCAGAATCACTTTTCGTTGGCCAAAACTCTGTAACATTTGAACCGATGGATATAAATATATTTTTTTGTTGTAAATTTTTGTTTTATGTACAATTACTTGGACTTTTCTCTAATTTTTAATTCATGAAAATCGTTTGAGTTATTGTTCAAAGTCAAATTTGAACTTTTGAACATTTAGCATAAAATCGATTTTTGAATCACATTTATTTATTAAAAGAATGTCTTATGTGGTAAGTAAATCATTTTATTAATACTCAGGATAATTATTTGAATATGTTTTTTAATAAAACCGATTCCAAGGAACTACAGGTTGGTTGAAAAGTTCCTGCGCTCGAAATGAAAGAATACTGTTTTTGTTACGAAATATATTTTTTTATTCAATATAATCTCCTAGAAGCTCAATACACTTGTTCCAATGATCTTCCAATAATTTTATCCCATCCTTATAATGGTTTTCCGGAAGCTCTGCAAAATAACCGTCTGCGGATGCTATGGCCTCTTCATTCGACGAAAAATGCTTTCCACGAAGGAATTGTTTGAGATTTCTGAAGAGATAGTAGTCACTGGGAGCCAAATCTGGTGAATACGGTGAATGTTCAAGCAATTCGTACTTTAATTCTTTGAATTTAGCCATCGTCAAAACACTTTTGTGAGAAAAAATAATTTTTCATCAAGACAATGCACCTGGTCTTGATGAAAAATGATTTTTTCTTCTTCTTTTCTCACGAATTTTTTCATCCAGCTGATCCAAAAGGCTGCAATAATATTCAGAGTTGATTGTTTTACCTTTCTGAAGATAATCAATCAACAAAATTCCTTTTGCATCCCAAAAAACTGATGCCATAACCTTCTTTGCTGATCGTTGTGACTTCACCTGCTTTGGAGCTGAACCACCAGCTTCAGTCCACTGTAAACGTTCTTGTTTCAATTTAGGATCATGGTGGTAGATCCAAGTCTCATCCATAGTTATAAAACGACGCAAGAAGTCGGTTTTATTCGGCTTAAAACGCTCCAAATTACGCTAAGAAATTCGTTTTCGATCCAGTTTTTGTTGAATTGTTAATGTGTGCGGCACTAACTTTCCAAACAGTTTTTTCATACGTTATTCTTCATGTAAACTATGGAGTACTCGTTCGTCTGAGATGCCTATGGCATTAGCAATATCACGCTTAGTCAAACTTGAAGCTTCACTAACCATATTATGTACCTGCTCAATGATTTCTGCTTTGGTTGCAGTTTTTGGTCGTCCTTCGCGTGGATCGTCTTCAAGGCTGGTACGATCACGTTTAAATTCACCAGTCCAAAATTCAAAGGTGCGTTTGAAGGTGAGGACTCCTTATACACTTCTAACAATTGTTCATAAATTTACTTTGCTTTTAAACCCTTCAAAACAAATAATCTAATGACTGCATGATATTAAATTTTTTCCATATTAAAAAAAATCAATGACACGTCAACTTCAAATAGCTTGTAAACAAAGAAAGAATTAACAGAATGACTTGCAACTTTGCATGTGTTCTCAGGACAGTTATACCAACTTGAGAAAAAAAAAAGTTTGGAGCTAGCAGTGCCATCTCTTGGTGAGCGCAGGAACTTTTCAACCAACCTGTAGAACCACTAGAACCGATGCAACATGTTTCGAAATCCGTTTCATGGAGCTCAAATTTGAGTCATGACTGTTGCTAGTTTTAGAGCTGTTTCTAAGAGAATCCGCTGGCGTTTAACACAACTTCAAACAAAATTATTCATAAATATTTTTTGTAAAAATGTTTTTATTATTTTTTATTATCCTTTTTATTTTAATAACCTTTTACTTAAATAACAAATCAAAATTACGGGGCGGGTCAAAAAGTTCATGGCTTTTTGAATTTTTCGTCTCTTAACTGAAAGGGCAACACTGCTCCTATCAAGAGACAACTGCCAGTTGACTCCTGTCAAAAATTGAACAAACTGCGTCATTTTGTTAGTGTTTTGTAGCCATTGATTTGAGGAGAAATAGGCAAAAGTGAATTTCTTGTGCTCATAAGTAATGCTTTACTTTTTGCGGAAAAAAACCATCACTTAAACCAAAGCTAAGCTTGGAAATTACTATGGGAACTCTGCATCAGCAATTTCAATGGTAAAAAGTGGTTTTTTGAATTTCGTAATGGCCGTACAAGCACAGAAGATGCAGAACGATCTGGAAGCCCAGTTGAGGTCTTTGCACCCGAAACAATTGAAAAATTCTCGATATGGTGTTAGCCGATCGAAGATTGATAGTGGAAAGATTGTGGAAGCCATAGGCATCTCAACTGAATCAGTGGTTTCAATTTTGAATGATCACTTCTTTCGGATCACTTGTGGTCGATATAATGCACACATATACAGTTGCCATGGAAAAATCCATAAAATAAGGCTACAAATTGCTCCGATATGAAGAAATGAATGAATTGCAGAAATGGCTAAAGAGATTTGAATCTAAAGAAGAAATCATCTCATAAACAAATACATATTTTGATGACCTCGACAAATCTTATTTTTTGGAAGGGATAAAAAAAATTGTAAAAACTTCGGATAAAGTGCTCAAAGAAGACTATGTTGAAAAATAAAATGATATTTATTATCCAAAAAGCCGCGTTTCATAAAAAAAAATCACGGAATTCATTTGTATTTATTCTGGCCTACAGCAATTCTTTTGCTTCTTCATCTAAGTTCAGGGGTTCTACTTTTCATTGGTTTTGAAAGATAGCTATCGTATGCACAGATCTCTGGCATTGCCAATTATTGCATATATATTAAGTGGATCTTTATTTTGTAATGTGACTTTACTAATAACCTTCTTCATATACCTAATGCAGTTACTTATGCTCATACCCAACATTCCAAATATTGATTGTAATATAGAATTTTAATAATTCTTATAAAGTAAGGAAAATTTATCACTTATAGTGGCAAAGTTTGGTAGCCAAAAATGAGCTAGAATCCTAATCAACGGACGATTATACTCGTGAGTTTCTTAGAAATATTTACTTATCTCGCTTAGAACCTTTTTCTCGTTTCAGGATTTAACCCAACTCGTCAGCCGATTTTTTTTTTCGTGAGTCACTCTCGGGAACTGGTAGATCTCCAATGATATATAATGATTAATCTTCTCCATGAAAATTGATGTTGTCAATTGTTGCAGACAAAGTTCTCAATGAACCAAATGGTTGTATATATTTTTGCAGTTTCCTCGGCATAAACACATAAGTACTAAAGTCAATTTGTTGATTGCATGCCAGTACTTCGTGGATTATTTGAAATCTTGGAAAAAAGTTGTAAAGTCGCAAATTAGTACTCCGATTTGGCTATTTACATAATCATAGAAATTATTTTACAATTAATGTAAATTTAAATTGCATGCGGTGTAGACGCATTAAAGTTTTATTCAATGTAAATACAACATTGGCATAGCCTGTATATTTTATATAGGTTCGTGTATATGTTGTTTTTTTTTATACGTTATACAAACTAGTTCGTGTGTGTTTTACTTTTAAGCCGCATGCAATTCTCGTTTAGTTAATGAAATTTTTTAATAAGTAGACAATGTTTGTAGTCATTCGGGGTGGTTAGCCAGCTCAGGCATTTTTTAGAGACAAAAGACTTCGGTCGATTGCCTTATTGTAATATTTACACGAGACCAGTAACGAGTAATCCTGAGCGATAGACTTCGTGGGATCATATGCGACGCCAAGGAGGTCGCCAACTCGAACCTGTATCCGAGTCAGTAGTCGACTACCTGCCGAAGCCGAAACCGAGTCAGTAGACGACTACCTGCCGAAGCCGTATCTGTGTCAGTAGACGACTACCTGCCGAGTATACCCGTGGGGGTTGCCATTCGTGAAATACATTTGTTTATTATAGTTGAACTTAATTGTTTGAATAAAGAGAGATTTATAAGCTCCAAAAATGGTAAAATCTATTGTGTTATTACTTAAGGTTTTTGGAGCCTCAAGTAGACCCTGGACACGACTGAACTAACTCAGCTGACGAGAAAACACTGTTATAAGATTTATATAAATAACAAGTTATGTTATTTCAGATGATCTTTACTCCTGTCATTCGTTTTGCTTGATCCTTACTTGGGTTGATTGTTAATAAACCCAAATTTGAGATATTCATCTTGAATATGTTTCTCTTTAAATATCTTAAATACTTATTAGTACAGTGTAGGCTGTATCAGACTCTTTTCAATTGGGTATTCAAAAATTAAATTTACTTGTTAAAATTTTAAGAATTTATTTATACATATTTTTTATAACAAATACAATTTTGTATATTATCCCATTATTACGAATATGTAGTTAAATGCTTAATAATAAAAGTTTGTTCTCATAAGCCATCATTCTTTTTTCCACCCCAACTTATCCTTATTGTGTTCCTTTCAAGCTAAACTTATTCATTTTGGCCTTCATTCATTTAAGTTTAAAACCTTTTGTTATTATTATTTAAACAAAACTCCTGACCTGAATAGTTTAGAAAACTGTCCATTGTTTTGCTAACATTATATAATATTATTTTTTTTTTTTTGCTATATGAACTGAATGTACATCTTTTTTCATTCAGGGTGTTGTGTTATGTAATAAACCTCATTTGGTTTTGTTGTTATACGTAGTTTTTGTTGTAGGTTTATTAATTATTAATTTACTTGAAAGTTTAAATGGTTGGGTTAAAGTTTTCAATGTGGTCAGAATAAAACATTTGTTGTTAGTGTTTTTTAAAGGTCAATAGTTTGAAATAAAAGCAACACCAGAATTATAAAACAATAGCAGAGTTTTTTTCTTGTAAAATATCATGAATGAGAGTAAGAAAAGCGATTGTATTGAAATTTTAAAATATTGCTTTAAAGATTTAAACATAATTAATTTGTCTCTATATATTTTATATTATAATTTTTTCTTAATAGTGAGAATATTTAGTATTGTGTAAGAATAGATAATAAAAATGTTTATTTTAATTGCAATTCAACAATTGATTTTTTTTACAAATTATCTAAGTTAATTAAGCTTAACCAATAACCAGACTCCTCCTATACTTCTCTTAGGTACTCAACCTGTTAGTAGAGTTTGACTTAAGTTTGTTGAAAATTAACCATTCCCATGTTTGCCTACCCATATGTGACTTCTCTATGACATTTCGAATTAATCAGGAAAGGAAAAGTCTTGGACATATTTAGTTTACGGCTTGGAGAGCTCTTCTAAGAGCAGTTGTTGTAACAAATCTTGTTTAAAACCCTACTGTACCGAGCTATACTCAAGGTCAAAGCGGCAGTTGAACCACGAGCAGCCAAGAGACATTGGATATTCCCATGTACATTTTCCCGGTTGAAGATTTTCCGAGGGGGAGAGGGGGTAAATCCCATAGACCAAGAAGTCTATCTTTCTTTCTATTGAAGAGTCTGGAGAGGATTATTGATGTACGCCTTAGAATGTATATTGAATCGGAACTATTATCTGACTTCCCTATACGAATACGATACGAATGGGTTGGAAATTAATCCTGGCAAAACAAAGGCAATGTGTTTTAGTTTTGACTCCAGTAATTTGAATGTATCATTAGGAGGTGTTAGGATAAATTTCGTCACTGAAATTAAGTGTTTGGGTGTTTTTGTGGATGATCAATTACGTTTTTCAAAGCACTTTGATTACGTTTGTGCTCGTGTGAATGCTACCTTAAGGCGATTGTGGTCTCTAGATTTATGTTTGCCTCTACATGTGAGGAAACGTGTTGCTAGTGGTCTTCTTATGTCACAATTATTATACGCCTTAGAGGTGTTCACGGGTACTAATAGTGTTTTACTTAGACGCCTTCATCTTACATTTAATCGTATCATAAGATATGTTTATAGATAAATAATAAGGGAACACGTCACTCCTTTTGTATTAGATTTTGTTGGTGTTTCTTTTAAAAATTTAATAAAATTAAGAATTTTGTTGCTATTTCACAAGGTGATTAAGACGAATTGTCCTAGTTATATTGTTGAGAACTTTAATTTCACAAGATCGAGTAGAAGCCCTCAAATAGTTTTTCATCGTATAACTTCATCCATTTATGAAAGATCCTTTAATGTGAGGATAACTAGAAATTGGAATTCGCTTCCTAGATACCTTAAAAATTTAGTTTTTTCAAAGGCTACGGTTAAATGCAAATTAGTGCCGTATTTCGGTATGTTACACCCTATCTAATTTATGATAACTCTAATTTTATCTTTTCTTAATTGCTACATTATGGACCTTCAATTTTAATTTTTTTTTTAAATTTTATTTTATATTTTAGTTGTTATTTTAGTTTTATGCATTTTAAATAGATATATTTTTTATAGTAAATTGTTTTTTTAGTAGTATACGAACCATATTTGGCCCATAGGGCTTGGTTCTTGAATATTTGAATAAAAAAATAAAATAAAATAAATAACAAGGGAAGTCAGTGGGTATGGCACTCTACTCACTAGTGAGATATGTTGAGAGATCGCTTGGATATAAGGAGTATATATAGGCTGCTGTAAAGGCCGAATTTCGCAGTTTCGAACAAGTGTAGAATGAGATTTACAGTTGACTCGTCAACAGTCTTTGAAGTAGCAATTAGCGGCACCCCACAGGAGGTGGTGTACTGTCTGCCACTCGTTCAAATGATCAACGTAGGCTGTATGGCCGTTGCTTATAAAAGGGACCTGGCGATTGTGATATCGGCAATATATAGGGATATTCTTTCTAGGGTCGGAATATCTAACTAGGGCGGGAATAGTGTACTGGGGATGAATACGAGCAAAACAAATATTGATCATTTTGCTAGGATTAGGGCGTTTTAACTGCCGAGGCTGAACAGGCTTGCGTTTTGAGTATTATCCTTATGGTTTACTACATATAAAATCTGAATACTTAGAACAGAGTTTCAAAGGCCGTTGTCGTGACCGCAAAAACGGCTGTATGTCTGGCGGCTGTTGGGCCATCGGCTTACATCTGGTTACAAATGCGGGATACTGAGGCTCCAGTAAAACACTTCGATACATAAATAAATAAATATTGATTATAGCACCCCGAAATACTCGTTTGACTTAAAGTTTGGGACTTACCTACTTGCGAGGACATTCAAAATATTTACGGATGGCTCCAAAAGGTATAGGAGGGTGTGGAGAGGTGCATATATAGGTGTCAGTAAAGAATTTTGCGGGCTGAAATAGTGGCCATACAACGGGGTATATATGGGATGGGGTGCCAAAGATATCTTTGGAGGCCATTAGATCCCTGGTGGGTCTGTTTACTACATTGTGTATTTTCAATTAAAGTCGGTTGTCTCTGAACCAAATGGCAAGGCGTTCGAGACTGACACCTATATATGGGTGCCGAGTTACGGGGACACTATTTGCACCAATGTTGCCGATGAGCTAGCTGGACGCGTAACTCACCCTGTAACTCACACTGATAATACCCCTCGCAGTGAGCTTGTGGTAGACTGAGCGGTACTATCCGCTGCTTGGCAGGACTAAATGTACTGATGAGCCAATTTGCTTGATCACGAGGAAGATTTATATCAACTCTGATCGGCGCGGTACTTAGGCGGTTATAGGACCACCCCGTTTCAATTTGCGCAATATGTTGGTGGTTCTAAGGAGACGGAGGGTAGGACTAATGACTACTGCAGGTTCTCTTAAGGTGAAGATTTGAAGGAGACTTCCCCATTGTGCCAGTGTCCAGCATTCGCGGACAGTAGGGCCGCTATTTTTGCTCATCCAGTTATGGGTGATTTAGTGGCCCTGCCCGATATGGATATCGGCAGGCTGAGTCTATTTATCAGATAATCTGACTGATTTGGCTTAGACGCTAGTATAGTAGCTCTATCAAAGACTTCTAGGTGTCACAACGGGAACATGCCTCGCAGGACCCACAGGGGCTGGCCATATGGTGGCTGCATCTTTTAATCTAACCTACATCTGCTATTTACTCCCATGGTTTGTTATATTTTTAATTTGATTAAAAAGAGCTTCGATAAGAAACTAAGAGAATTAATAGAGACCTTTAAAATTTTCAATACATTTGTATAAAATCGAACCTTTGCTTATTAAAGCTGGGCCTTCATTTTACTTTCTTCTACACAATATTCCAAGTCTGCCTTTTTTATATTTAATTTATATGCAAAACATGTTATATTCATTACACTACCCTTCTATTAGCTTTCACATTGTTAATTGCTTGCAAGCATCTCTCAAAGTCCTTTATATTACCATTCATCTAGTCAGTCAGGTTGACTGTCTTCATTGATAATTACAAGCATCTTTAATGCATGTTATTTACAATAACATGTTTCAATAGACCATAATTTAAAGTCATTTTTTTCTTCTTCTTTAGCATATATAATAAACAAATTTACATAACTTTTCCATTTGTTTTTAAAAAATATAAACAAAGTGTAGTGCGTGAAGATTACGCAGTTAGATGTTGTTTAATTAAATACCTTGTGTTATGTTTGCCAACTAAAAGACGTTGATTGTTATTAACAGAAATTATTTGACATTTTTCTTTATAAAAAAATAGACACAACATTTTTTTAATTATTTTTAACATGTTACATGTGTTTTAACGGTTTTTCTACTTGGTTAGTCTGGTGTAATTAAAATTGTTTGGTTGGATAACATAATAAAGTCATTATATTTGAAAGGTTGAGGAAATTGTAATAAAGGAAAATGTTACATGTAGAAAAAAATAATACGTAAATATAAATTACAGTAGGCTGTCCCGTACTTTTATCACTAGCAACTTTTGCGAGAGAAGAAGACTTAAACGACATATGTTAACACGACGCTGAAGAGCTGATTATGTAAAAATTAAAAATAAAATTTTTTCAAGCGTACTTTGTGAAGACCCAAATTATTTGGGTACATTTTTGACACACAAACATGGAAATATGGACTTCCATCCTTCTCAGGTAACAATAGATCTTTTTCGTAAGCAGGTAAGGATAAATCTATTTTTGTATATTGACGAAGTGGATACCATTTGGCATGGTATCTTTGTGTGGGTATTTTGGGTATTTTGGGAATTTTCCATTTCCCAAAATGGGTTATTTGCATAACTAGATGAGAGGGAATTCCTAGAATGAGGTAAAACTAGCAGAATGGTTTTTATCAAGTTAGGAGTTTTAATAGCCCGGAGACGGTTAAAGGCAATGAATTACATCCATCGATTAAGAGGATGGATAACATTCACCGTTCAGAGGGTTCAATACAGCCAATAATAGAGACGAGTCTTATTTTTTAAACGTAAACCAACCTCCAGATGGTGGTATGGAGTCAACTTGGTGTATAAAAGATGTACTACGGGACACAACTAAGAGAGAGAACCTACAAAGAGAAAACTATAAAAAGAACCACCTTAGGAGAATTTATTATGTAGCAGAACAGCGACACTAATAAATAAGAAAACTAAAAAGGAAAATACTTAAACAACTACCACAAGTATCTGATCAACTACAGCTTAATCAATAACAGCCACTACCACAAATCCGAAAGACTGAAGGAACACAATCAGTACAGCTGTTTTGAAGTAAGACGGGCACTTGTTTCGACAGTCGGCGTGCGGATACCATCTGTTGCGGTAAGCAAATAATCGTAAGTGTGAAGTTTTACAGAGTTATATTCAGCATAGAGATGAACTACATACGTCAATAGACGGATTCACATCCAGCAAAGAGTACAGGAGATTGCAATAAGATACTACAAAAGAGGTTTCCGGTTTCACAACCAGGACAAAGAGATTGGATACCTTTTAAGGTATACAAATACTGGCCGTGATTTGGTGACATACCGCGGTAGTTTAAAACCAAAAAATAAAGTGGTAATGAATGAGCAACTTTTAAACTTGTGGCCTGATTGAAACAAAATTTTGAGGCAAATTGTAAAGAATGAGTAAAAACGGTTTTAGGTTTTGTAAACTTTTTAATTAAGTGCTGATTTCAATGATTTTAGATTATCGCAATATAAATATTAAGACGAGGAAAAACATACAAAAAGTATTTGTTCTCACAAAATAAAATTTTCATTTGTGGCTTACAATCGGTCTATATTCGGATCTACCTCACAAAGAAAGGTCCTTTGTGAATTGGGTATTGAGGTGGGTTGAAATACCCGCTTTTTTAGAATTTTGATTAGATTAGTAATTATTGTTCTTTGTAAAAGTTTTGGTAAAAAAGTTTTAGGTCGATATCTCAGGCTCGCCTAACCCGGTTAAAGATAAAAATTTTCTAATTTTTTTTTAACTATCAATTTTTCTAAAGTGGATAGTTACTAAGATAATGACAATTTTGGACATTAAAATATTTATTTTGCATTTCCAGAAAACTTACTTCTTTCAATGTTAGTAGATGATAGAAAAGAGGTGCACAGATTCGCTTTAGAGAAAATTATTGAAGCAAGAGAAATTGCAGAATTACCAAACGAACAGAAACATTCCTTTCGTCATTTTCAACTACCGGACCTTCAGATTAATGCAAACGATTACACTGAAATAATAGACTGGAATAAACAGAAAATAACACCTCCACCTGTTGAAAACAATACACACTCACCAAAAAAAGTCTATAATGGCAACTGAAAATGTTGCTGTTACTACGGGAAATTCTGCTAATTTAAGCCCAGTGGTATTTTTTGCTAATCTTAGCAACACATGTCTGCTGACGTGTAGTACAATGAAATTAGTAGAAAAATTAGTAGCCGCTACTAAATTTTAGTGGACTTTTTGTAAAGTGGAATTTAAAATCTGTTTGCTAAAATCAGCAAAAAAAATTACTTAATACTAATAATATTAGTACAAAGTTTTAGATTAATTTTTTTTATCGAGCATCAAAAATTTTGTTTATATTATTTAAAAAAATATTTTATACAAAATAAAAAAAAATCAAAGGCTTAAAAATCTTAAAAATTGTTAAAACATAAATGAATTTATTTTTTTGTTTTAATTTGGTAATTTCCTTTTTGAAAAATATTTTAATCAATTTTTTTTTTTACTTTTAAGGTTAAATTTAATTGCTTTTAGGGCTGATTTTTAGAACTAAAAAACCATTTTTAGTGATATTTTAAGTGGATGTCCTATTTTCAGACATGAGTCGGTATCTTCACTTTCGATCCCTTTTTTAATCCTATGTTATATTTTACGGCAATTTAAGTTTGTATGTATAAGTTTTAATTATTAGAAATAACATTTTCTTCAATATCGACTTTTTAAAATTAGTATTTTTTTTTGCTAATTTTAGCAAATCGGTTTTCAAAAATTTGCAAATTGATTTCTGAAATTAGCAACGAAAATTTGTAAATATTCTGTAAAAATTCTGTAATTTGTAAAATGTAAATAGTAAAAAGATTTGCTAAATAATAATTTTTTTACTAAAAATCAGTACGAAAATAGTAAAGTGGGATAGAGAACCGTTTACAAATTTTTCTACTAACTTTTTTTTCTGAGTGCATGCACGGATGATTAAGAAACATATTATCAAGTAGTGATAATGAACCAAAATATGTGTGGGAGTTTGAAAATTTTCCTTGTCACACACAACCAGTAGAACGTACGGTGAAACTTGTAACAAAAGCAGCAAGTACTGTTTCTGGCTTCGAAATGAGAGATGGATTTATTCTGTCAACTTTGGAATCTCGTCAGAAAAATCCCATCTTTGATCGAAAACAGCAATATAGTGTTTAATTTTCAATATATAAACTTTAAAATTTAAAAATTAACATGATTTAATTATTTCTAAATTATTGTTTAATACTATTACCTTATTAAATTTAAAGCAATTTTCAGCATAATATACTATTGTGGTAAGTATTGTTAACATTATAAAATATTTTTTTTTAACAAAATTGTCATAATCTTAGTAAATATCAACTTTAGAAAAATTTACCATGTGACTTTTTTAGCAGAGAATTAAATTTTCAATCAACATACATAGTTAAACAAGAAAATTTTTAGAAAATTTTTATCTTTAACCGGGGTGGGCGAGCCTGAGATATCAACATAAAAATTTTTTATTTTACCATAAATTTTTTATTTTTTTACAAAGAACAATAATTTTGCTGTTACCAAGCACAATTCTAAAAAAGCGGATTTTCGGCCCATCCTATTGGGTATAAGCAAAATTTATTTGGTTGAAATTTTGCCTGTGAATATCTTATAGGACGATAAATCACTCCTTCGAATATGAATAAAATCGGTCTCTATCTGAACCTAGTTCCCATATAAGCCCGCTATCCCTGTATTTTCCTAAATGGACTTAAATAAAACTTTAAATGATAAATATAAAGATATTTGGATGAAATTTAGTACCTGAGTTTGAATTGGCCCAAAGGATAAATCTCTTAAATTTGGTTAAAATCGGCGTATATTCAGAACTACCTGCCATAGATAGCAATTTTTTGAATTATGCTTAAACAAACACAAAACTGTAGATATCTTGTTGCAATTTGGTTTGTGAATATTTTAAGAATCAATCTTTCAATTGTAAATGAAATCGGATTATATTTGGATCTAGTCCCAACCTCTCCTCCCCTCTCCAAATATGTATAAAAAAAGTATTAAGAACTTTCGGAATTTGAACTGCTTTCCCAAATTTGAGCCAAATAATTAGTATTTGATGTAGGTTATAATTTTGTTGGCATGCCCGATTTTAATGCCTTTTCTAGTTTTTGGTTTGAAATTACTGTTCAACGCCAAGGCGATTCTTCGGTATGTCATTTATTTAAGCGGATATTATTGGTTTGATAAATAATATTTCAGAATACTCCAAAAAAAAATATGATTAAAACCTTCTCATGGTCTGTTGAAAATATCCTGAATAAGTTTTACAAGGAAAGTGATAAAATTTTATTATGTTATTGAAAAAAAAATCAATGATCGAAATGTCTGGGCGATTGGGTCACCTCGGAATTTAAGGGGGGTCAAAACGTGGTTAAAACACGGATTTTAACAGATTTTTGTGCGAAGTTTATTTTTTGTGCTTTTTGGAACAATTGGACAGCTCTATTCTTATACTTGGGCATTATGTATATCAAGCATTCTTATTAGATGAATATATCATTTTAAATAATGGTGGTATTTTGATTTATTTTTTCTATCGCATCAAATTCGATGTGGTTAGGTTGGATACTTTCTTTCTTATTGTATTTAATAATCCATCATGAATTCGTATTTTTATACATTTATAACTGGGCATACTTTAGATCTTAGCAATATTATGCTACACACAGACGAAGGAACATTAGTAGAAACATGTGTTTCTTGGAATTTTTCTTTTTATAGTACACGCAGACAAAAAACATGGTTGCAACATGATCACTGCTACTATACTGTGCTTGCAGCAATCGGGTATGGTTGTCACAACCATATAATTGGTTTTCTAACCATCAACATGGTCGCTACCATCATTATTATAGTAAATATTTCACTATTTTATAATTGCAACCTTCTATTTTATAACATGATTTGCTGTAACCATACTGTGGTAACAAAAATACTGACTATGAAAAAAATATGATAATTATGCAACGATAAAATGCTGGCAACAATCAATAAATAATTATACATCAAATAAAACATGACTTCAACATTTACAGTCATAATATTTTCTTGTTTTCATAATTTTATCAGTTTGGTCATTTTGTTTTTACTACAGAATATCTTAAAAAAAACAATCATATATTGTTTACTAAAACTGGACAAATATCAGATGGCTAGAAAATACCTTTCATGTGGCAATAAAATATTTCATCAATTTACCTATTAAGATCCAGTTTATTTTTTTGTTTTTAACTTTAGAAGATTTTTTTTAGGATTTTTTTGGAAAATTCCTTATACATGTAATATTATTTACAATAATCAATTCATTGTCAAAAAGATTTTATATAAAGATTTTATATGGATCATATTATGATAATCCATAAATCACAATATAGTTATGGGGACCATAATGTAATAATATTTTGAGCATACTATGATTACATGCAATCATATTATGATAAATTCAACATCAAAATATGTTTATTTATAATCATAATATAGTAATTTTGGGATCATAATATAACTGTAGGGTTAATATTATGGTAAAATTATGGATATTTTATTATCATAATATGATAACCATAATATAGTACGACTATGGTTGGCACAATCAAAAACCCAAAAATATATAATGCTCTTCGAATATGATTCTCCCAACCATGTTTTTTCTTTGCGTGTACAGACGATGGAACCAAAAACAAAATCATAAACGAAACATCAGTTCTATATGCTCGAATATACTACTACTAGACAAATATACGAGAAAGAAAAGCAAATTTATAAAATTTGTTTTTAAAAATGTTTCTATATTTTATTGTTAATTTTTCATATGCTGCTGTTTTTACTTTTATTTTTACAGATATCACATTTTATGTCCCATAATTCTCATAATTTTTTACATTCATTTATAAAATTTATCCAATTTTTATTAATTGAAATTGTCACTATTTTCGTCTCAATTTTTTTTTTTTATTCCGCAAATTACAGGAGCACCTCACACAACGACTGCTCTCAACGAAGTAAGATATGAAAAAACAGTAAATATCGATAAAGACGATGGAATATTGTGTTTGAAAACAGAAAATATCAAAGAAGTTTGAATCAAAAACGAAACATGAATTTCAACAGAAAACATTGCTACACACGATGGAACACTAAGTGGAACATGCTCATGTTTCTACTAATGTTTCTTCGTCTGTGGTCAGCATTAGTATTTTTTGTTCTTATTATTAATTTTGTTTTTTGCTTAGTTTTTTATTTCTTATTTTCTCTCACTAAAATGTTGCCAATTTCCAATTTTGTATTGCATTTTTTTTCTACAACCAAATTTATATTAAATTGAAATTTTATAACATTTATTCCTTAAATCACCACATTTTAACCAAACAAAAATCAAAAAAAAAAAAGAAAAACACAAGTACCCACACAAATACATTGATACAAAACAAATTGTATACTAAATTGACCACAAAACGCGACCTAAATTTTTTGGTTTGAAAACGACAACGAATACACATAAACATGGCTGCAAAATAACACCCAAACACAAATATATTCTTCCACACACACAAACACACACACGCACACATACAAACACAAACAAGCTGAAACTGATTGTTTTCTGTGATTGTTGTTGAACGATAATTGAACACAGTTTGAAAATGTTGGTGTTGTTGTTATTGTTAAAGGGCTGGTTGCATGAAAAATTCAACAACAGCGACAAATGAAAGCAAAAGCATTCTATTTGGTATTATTTAAAATTGTTGATGTTGTTGTTTGTGCGTGTATGTGAACGTTGAAATTGCAATCGACAATTTATGTTGCCTTGTAATGCAATGAAATGTTTTAATGCTGGATTTATCTCGTTTTTTTTTTGTGCGCCTATTTCTCTGTCGTATCATCAAAAAATGACTGAATGAGAATAAATGATTTTTACGTAATATACGTACGTTTGGTAGGTTTCAAATGTACCAAATTGTAATAGTAGTAGAAAACAGAAATAATATATGGTTTCAACATTTGTATATAAGTATTTGTATCGATGTGAGTTTTGTAAGTAAGCTTTACAATGACAACAACAACACACATAGTTATGTGGTTGTTAACTATTTTATATAACTTGTGCGATGGTGTGTGTGTGTACACACACACTTACACTATTACACTACGAGACAGCTATTTCTGTTTGCTGTTATTTCTGTAGTTGCTACTGCTGCTGCTGGTATTTGTAAATGTAAGTTTTAATGATAATGGCGGTGATTTGTTGTGTTGATTAATAGTTTTGACCGAAAAAAAAAAAAAATATTGAGAAAAGAGAAGAAAAAAAACCCATAACTGAAATAAAATGACGACATTTTGCAGCAAAATTGATGGGATTTTTTGCAATTTTAACTTAAACATTAAGCAGCAATATGAGTTCAGTTGTCTGTAATAAAATCATTTTAAAATCAATGTTCTGTTAAATAAGTTAAAGCAGATTTTTGGATATGGACTTATAATTTAAAAGGTTCTTTTGGTATCTACAACAAAAAAATTTTGGGCAAGAAATGAAAAATGAAAAATGAAAAATTTAAAGAGTTTTGTAGTTTTATACTTAACGCAAATCATAGTGAATTAAGTTTTATGGACTTGTAGCCAAATAAATATTTTATTGCCTAGTGGTTCATCTGTTTCATTCCCTGTTTTTATTATATTTCATTCCCTTTCTCTAATGTTCCAATTCAGCTTGTTCTCCGTTTAATTTCATTTTGTTTTCCTTGCCTACTGTCTCAAATTTCATTATATTTCCTTGCCCTTGACTCTAATTAATTTCTGTTGAAATTTACCCAACTTATAGTAGGAAACTGTACTCCTACTATAAGTTGGGTAAATTTACTCTGTGTGCGTAAATGAAAAAAAGTACACACATTATGCGTAAATTAATGAAGAGAAAGTAGGTAAAATAACATTAAAAGTGCCTAAAATTTAAATCAAATTTTAAAATTGAAGAGTAAATTTACCAAATTTGTGCGTAAAGAAACACGATTTTCCTGTTAATGTACACATATAATTCGTAACAATCCTAACAAAATGCACATATTTTCTACTACGATGTTGAAAATTAAACAGCCCAAAAATGTTTGTTTTGTAATAAAAACAATAAATTTATTGTTTAGAAACTCACAAAAAGAATAAAATCAATAATTTTTTTGTTTTAAGTAATTCCAAATAATTAATACTTTTTAAAAAACTGAAAGTTTTCTATTTAAATTTTGAAAATGTTTTAGATTTTTTTTATTTCAAAATGTCAAAATTTTTTTACCATTATAAGTAAGTATATTTACATACTTTGTGCGTAAAAAATAATACTAATTTTAGGCATAATGTGTTTAATTGTAAACACATAGTGTCTTAATATACTTCGTGTGTGTATTACTGTATATGAAAGTGTGCGCAAAAAAGTTTTACGCATTTGGTGTTTATATTTACCGAATTTTCGTAATATTACATAAAACTTTAACAATTTTATAGTAGTAAATTTACAAGCATTTTTTGGAGTGTTGTATAGTATTTCAATTCCACTGGTTCTCTGTTCCATTTCATATGTGTGTGTGTAGTGTTTTAATTTCACTGGTTCCCCGTTTCATTACGTCTCATTTCTCATTTTTAGTGTTTCCATTTTCCTCGTTCTTCCAATTCAGGTTTCTAGCCAAAGTCGTTTGAGCAGGTTGTTAAGGGGAGTTCTTTTAGCCTTTTGAAGTCCTATTTTGAATAACGAATAATCCCTTCTTGCAGGAAACGCTTTTTTGAATTAACTGGTTTTCAGCCAAACCCGTTTGTCCAGGCTATTATGGTTTTTTATTATTCAACCACCACTGTTTCTATGTTTCTACACTCTAAAAAATTGATGTAAAACAGCTTTAATATATGTGTAAATTTTTTATGTAAAATAAAGCAAAATGTTTATACTTAAACACTTCATGCTTGGAAATTAGATCGCGCATTTTTACCCATAAATTTAAACACAAAATATATTAGATTTTATATTGATAAGCATGTTTCCAATTTTATAGACACATTTTAAAGTATATTACACCACAGTACACATTTATTACAGTACAGTAAACATTTATTATTGCTGACGATTAAGCATTTGTGTTTAATTTTAAATTCACTAATGTGTAACTAAAGATTGTCAATCAATAAAAATAAATAAATAAAAAATATTTGTAAAATATTTTCCAATAAGCAAACAATAAAACTCAAAAAATTAGAAAAAAAAATCTCTAGCGGTTTTTTAAGGCCATATTATTTCAGATATTATTTTGGTAGTGGGTAAGTACGGTTTTACTTCTTTTTACAGAATTTTAAAGTTGTTTATATTCCATCTATTTTTTTTTAGACATTTTCATTCGCAATTCTTTTATAATTTTTACATGAATATGATGTGCACAGCAAGCATAATTATTGCAGTCAATAGCAAGTATCTGGTGGTCCAAATTGTGTTTTCTGTTTTTTCAAGTGAAAATGGTTTTTAAATAACTATTAATCAAACTCAGGACTTCAACAAAATATTACCAGTGGTGTGTGGTGGTGAGAATTTTTAGATGAATATTCTTATATTGAGAGTAAAACGTCTGCATTTTTTGAACTTTTTTCATCCTCAGATTGTGAGAATATGTTTCCATTGAACTTTGGACTTTTTGTATAAAAAAACTCGTGTTACAAGAATATTTTTGTAAAGAAAAGATTTGTATTTCTTTAGACTATCTCCAATAAAAAGTTTCAGGTTTTGAAGAATTTTCCAATAGGAAATCTCAGATTCTGGGGTTCTTGGGAATTTTTCCTATAGGCAAGCTTTCCGATCAGTGGTAAGTTTTTATGGAAAAAATCACAGATCATGAGGTATTTTTCTTGCAGATAAACTCTTTGATTCTGAAAAATTTTTCTAAAAAATTCTAAGGGTATAAGAATTTTTTTCTAAAGAAAATCTTTAGAATCGGAGCATATTATCTGCCACCCCCCTGGAGGAAATATAAAATATTATTTGATCACTTAATTAGTCCATGTAACATGTAGTTTGTGTCGGCCGCTAAGGGGAATATTGTTCCCTCTCTATCTTCACCAATATATAAGGAGATACTTAAAGGTTTTAGGTTTCTTTCCAAATAAGTTTTGGCAGGTTGTTAAGAAGGAGACTTTTAATCTTGCATTTTTAATACGTTTCTATCAAAATTTTCTAAACTTCTTTAGCAATGAATAAGCGAATACTCCAAGGAACGCACACTTTGAATTTCAAGTGTTTAGGGGATTAGGTAGACCACTAAGGGGAAGCCTTTTCCTTTTTGTCTCTCCCCTAGTGAAATTTAAAAAAAAATCCATCTGATTCGATGTCTACACTGGAGGCGAAAACTACATAGCAAAAATATCACAAAATTTCAAGAAATTAAAAATATTTGTTAAAATTCACATTCGATTTCTAACAATTTTTTGTTTAAAATGTTTGTAAATTGTTATTTTTCTTATAAAAATTCTTCGAAAATAAAAATTGAATTCACAAAAAATAACAAAAAGTATTTTGTATACAAAAATTCCATTGTTGGTGCATTTTTAATAATTTTTTATTTGTATTTATAAAAATATTCTATGAAAGATTTTTAATATTACAAAAAAAATTTTGTATTTTTTTTGTGTACATACCAAATTTTAACTTTTTATGTCATTTGAACAGGCCTTCAAGGGGAACATATTTCCCTATTTTGCGCCTGCCAGTAGGAATTTTCAGAAATCCCATTTGATTTGATGTCTACGCCGAGGGAGGAACCGCCATACGAAAATTCAACTTCCTACCTCCTGCGGTTTGGAAAGGCCGCCAAGTGGGAGATATTTCCCTATTTGGCCCCTACCCGTAGGAATTTCCAGAAATCCCATCTGATTTGATGTCTACGCCGGAGTAAGAACCGTCATACTAAAATTCAACTTCCTATCTCCTGCGGTTTGGACAGGCCGCCAAGGGGAGATATTTCCCTAGTTTACCCCTGCCTGTAGGAATTTCCAAAACTCCCATCTGATTTGACGTTTACGCCGGAGGAGGAACCGTCATACCAAAATTTGATTTCCTACCTACTGCGGTTTGGACAAGCCGTCAAGGGGGAGATATTTTCCTATTTGGCCCCTACCCGTACAAATTTCCAGAAATTCTATCTGATTTGATGTCCACGCCGGGGTGGAACCGTCATACTAAAATTCAACTTCCTACCTCCTGCGATTTCGACAGGCCGCCAAGGGTAAGTTATTTCCCTATTTGGCCCCTTCCCGTAAGAATTTCCAAAAATCCCATCTGATGTGATGTCTGCGCCGCAGGAGGAACCAAAATAGCAAAATTCAACTTCCTAGCTTCAGAGATTTTGGCAGGCCGTTTCAGGGGAACCTTTTCGCTATTTAAACTCCCAACACGTCCCTGGAAAATATTTTAAAAATATACTTTGTCAGTAAGTTAGCCCGAATCTTAAGAAACTCATATTTTAAATTTAAAATTTGTAGACAAAAGGGTTTGTTTGTGCAGGCTAATCAAAAATGTTCTAAAAAGTTGCCTAAAATAGAAAATAATTTTTTTTGATGTTTACTCAATTCTAAAAATTGACTTGCGCAAGTATATTAACCATGGCATAAACTATTCAACTTACTTGCACAAACTTAATATTGTACAATTGCCTGGTGTAGTGTTATATTGGTCTTATTGTTTTACTTAAATATTAATCTGTGTTGAAAATGGAATATTTTTACTCGTATTTGAAAACCCATACCCCCAACGTATGAGTGATATTAAATATATTTGCTGACATAAAATATCAATCATACGCTCGATGGTTTTAAAGGGATTTTTTTGAATAAAAACGCCTAGAGATTTTATTTTTAAACGCTTTTCAAAAAAAAAGTTTTGAATTTTAAATAAATAAAATTTACAGTTTAAATTTTTAAAATTATGTTTATATGGTTTTTATTTCATCCTGTTTTTATTTCTTGTGAATAGGAGACATGCAACAATATATTGTCAAATGTTTTGCTTATCTTCCATAAGAGAATGAAAATAAATTTTTCTTATTTTTTTTTTGAATTTCTTAAATTTATGCCAAGCTACTAAGATCATATATTTTTTATTAATTCATACCTTCAATTGTTTATTATGCCATTGATATTTCCTTTTAATATGTTTCAAAGAAAACCTGATATATTTAACTATAACTGTAATTATATTCAAGCTTGGTTAAACTTAAACAGCCACAATATTTTAACCAAAATCTAATCTTACCTAAATGTGTAATGAATTTGACCATTATGCATATACTAACTTAATTTAACAAAATATTATAATTGTTTTTAGAAGATCTCTCTCTGTTTTACTTGTTACAAATACATACAAATATTTTATGTTGACCAACAAATTAAATTCACAATTATGTTCTTCAAAATGTGTGTATGTATGTATGTCAATGATATTAACCAAACCCCTATTATAAATTTATTGTATTTGTGAATACATACAAAACAAAAGACTCTTTATAATACAATATGTAATTTTCGGTTACAAAAACACTTTAATACACATGTCCAATGGACATTGCCCCTGTTGAAAACATAATGTACTAATTTAACCTTTCTAGGGAGTTGGTATGTTAGAGTGTTAAAATCGAGGTGTTTGTTATTTGCAAATTTATTGTCATAATGGTGATAATGTTTGTTGTGATAACATTAAATTTAATAATGTTTTAGTTTGGTCAACAAATTTTTAATGATAATAATACAAATTGATAATTAAATTTATATTATGTTAAAATTTCTAAACTATTAAAATATGCTTTTAATATTGAATATTTATATTTTGTATGATACCTAAAATTATACAATAAATTTTGTTTATTAATACCATTTTTATTTTAAAGCCTCAAGGTAAGTAGACAATATTTATACATTAATTTTATTATATGCACAGATATTAACCACATGTTTTTATAAGACGAACGAAATAATTCCGCTAGAGCAATTCTGTGTATTTTATAATTGTTGAAAAAAAAAACAAAGCACATACAGTTCCTGAATTGTTACCTTCTCTTTATGAAGACAGGGCATAAAGCCCTAGATGAAAGAATTCACTTTAAAAGCTCTATACAAAATTATTCCACTTTGCCCGATTCCAGGTGTACTTATAAGAAATGCGAAATTTCGTTACGACTTTCATCAACATTCGTCGTGCCCTTGAAGCGGACCAGAAAATGCATTCCATTCAGCTTGTGTCTAATAACTTTTTCTGTGCATTCTCCATGATTACTAAATAAAAATAAGAAATATTTTTCTATTGGAAAAATTTTTCTATCATTTAAAACCAGACAGAAATTTCCTATATATATAAAAGAATAATGTTACTGATTGACTCATTTACTTCCTACGGAGAGGCGCCAAATAGGGAAAAATTTTGCCCTTGACGACCTGCCAATACTCCTTTTGATATAAACTTGTGTTCCCTGTGGTATCGAATATATTAAAATTTTCGCCAGGGATGTTATAAAAACCGTATCTCTCTTAATGCCCTACCCCAACCGCTGTAGCAAGCAAGTTAAAATTTCCTTTTCTGGTACGGACATCGGCTAAAATGATTTTTGGAAATCATTAAGACAACTTTTTGAGAATCCTAAGAGTTGGACAAAAAAGGGGGAATTTCTCCCTTCTGAAGGCTTGCTAAAATCGCTGGAGCTAGAAAGCTGGAATTTGGTATGCATGTAGGTTCCTCCTTCAATGTAGACTTCCGTTCAGATGCGATTTTCCCATATTCATTTGGGAAGGAGCAAAAAGCGGACGGCCTGTCCAAACCCATTTGATAGAAACCTGAAATATAAAATATCCGTACCCCGGAGTATGGGCTAATTCACTAATAAGGTAAATTTTGTAATTTTCATCAGGGCCGTGCTAAAACTAAGGTTCAAATTGTGAAAAGTAGACACTTCGTCGTAGACATCATCTAAAATAATTTGTGGGTGTTGTGGGGTAATTGTTTAAGCGATGGGCCATTACACAGAAGGTTGCGGGTTCGACCACCAGCGAGGGCAACAATTAGAATATACAAAAATTTAAAATATATGAATTTTTTTTATCCCTCGCAACGTTCTCCTTCGGTGTTCCCTTAGCACTTAAACCCCCCAAAGTAATATAACATAACAGAGCTATGAACTAAAAGTCTTTAACAATTTTGACAACTTTCCCTCAGATGTTGGGGAGCAACTGTTTCAAACATTATCATTTCGCGCAATTACAGTGTTGCTATATTTAAAACCCTTCAATTTTGCCATCTTTCGTGTCATCTCTATCCTCTTTCCAAAGAAAACAACACATTAATTAGTAGGAAGAATTTCTTGTGTTGCTGCTCTTTAAAAAAAAAGATGGAATTTTTAAAAATCCCATGGAGAGGGTAGCATTCTCCCTTGATGGCCTGACAGAATACCTGCAACCAGGAAGTTTAAGTACATCGTAAAAATCCTCTCAGATGGAATTTTTTTTTTTAATTTCCCCTCCCCTCCCTTGACGGTCTGTACACTAAAAACTTGAAATTAGTTATGCCTGTTGGTTGGAGTATGAATTCCCACTTATAAGATGGGATTTTTGGAAATTTTTACGAGGAGGAGCAAATATGACCTTACCAAACCGCTTTGGCTGGAAACTCAAACTTTTTAAAAATGTGTTCCTTGGGATATGAAGCAATATGACCTAAACCTTGTAAGCGCGAGACTGTGCGTTTACAAGTACTTATCTTGAAGGGTTGGAGGGAACCTATTAAAGAAGCTTGTAAGCCATAAAGGAAAATTAGAATGTTTGCTATCAAATAAATTTTACACTATACAAGCTGAACTACGTGGTGATGTTATAGTGAGTTGGTACTGATCATTGAAGAAATATCAGACCTACCCACATTATACGTTGTCGCCACAAATACATCACCCTGCTCAAAGATGCTACAAATTTGGCAAATGGCGGCAGCTGACAGTTTCGTTTTAATATTTGTCAAGTAATGAACTACAGATTTCAAGTCGACTAGCTATGAAACGCTTAACCCCTCAAGAACTCAGATTTCTCGTTTGGAGAATTGGAGGTGGTTCTCACAGAATGGTGCAACTGCACACACAGCTCTATAAATGCGTTTTCGGTTCACCTAATTCCTCGTTTCGGAGATTTGCAGTGACCAGCAAGATTGCCCAAATAAACAGCTCCAGACTTTTTTCTTTGGTGTTTTTTTTACAATCGCGGGTCTATGTTAACAAGCCGCAGACTTGGGAGGCTCTTAAGGCGAATATATTACAAGAGTGTGCGAACTTATCACGAGAAGTTCTCTACAGAATGATTTTCAGCAAAACGACATCCGGTAAATTTTTTTTGGGCCAGCCTGTAGTATACCAGTCAACGCAGAACAACATTCTGAGACGATATAACGGAGCTCATTCAGTCTTATATTTAAACAACGCCAATATAAAGGTATTTGGCTGAAATTTGTTAAAATACTTTCTGTTGACCCTACACAAGTTGGAAGCGGTCCAACCTACCTTCCATAGAAAGGTATAAAACAAAACTCAAGAAATTTTCTACACAAGTTTCTATGGTCTTTGTGACGAATTCTGTTGAATTTGTTTAGAATCTGAACTGCAACAGGGCAGTCGGCTTATTGTGCGCTCTCAATTTCTTGTATTTAGGATCGTACCATATCTTTATCTCAAACACTTGCCATTTTTATCAAGCTTCCGACCGGCTGTCTTTAGTAAAGGTTAGATGTGAAGTAAGAAGCAAGTTTCGACCCAGGCAGGTTTCCACTTGCTTTAAATAGAATTTAGACAAAAAACCCGTATATATTTGCTTAAGTTTTGGGTTGTGAAAGTTGTATGGGATTTAAATTTGAAGAAACTTATAACATATTTAGACCTAGTGTCTAGAATGAACCCACTTTCCTGCTATTTGCTTAAATGATATTCATCGGCAATTTCGTTTAGATTTATCTCCGTATTTTCTACTATGTTCATAAAAAGAGGATGAGGAGCCATTTTGGAATTTGACAAAATTTATACTTGGTGTAGGGTATCTTATAGTCGGCATGTAGGACTTCCAAAATAATAAAATCATTGAAATCGCCCTAAAGATATTACAATAGATGCTCCGAAAGCCTTTTTTTATCTTTGAGGTGATCAACTTTGGCACGCTGTGTTCACTTAGTACTTAAAAAGGGCCACCATCAAACTAATTTTCTAAAGGCCTTACTACTCTTCTACAATTAAAAAATCATTTTGTCTCAATTGGGCCATTAGTTGAGATGTTGAAAATTTATTACCACTTTTGAAGCCACAGTGCGTTGTACCGCATTTAAAATAATTATATTCGCAACCCCTGAAGAATTTTTTGTTCACAATATTTCAAGGTTCTCAGACATTTTCTTTAGCTGTTATTTCAAAAAACTGAATTATTTTGAAACGCAAAAGATTTTTATGAACTTGAGAAATTTTCTAACTCTCTAACTAAAAACTTCTTTTTTAAAAAAATTACCATTTAAATACTGCTAAATGATGCTCATATCCTTTCAACTTTCAATTTATTTAACAAAAAATTCTCATCAATTAAATTTCCATGTCCTTCAAAATAAATAAAACATAAAATCTATGTAATGACAACCCACATGAGAGCCATCATGAACATGCTTTTCAATTAACGACCACATTTTATGTGCTGCAAATCGAAGCCATCAAAAGCATTTGTTTGTAGTTGTATTTATGTTTTGGTGTTTGTCCGTCTGTCTGTCTATCTGTATGTTGGTCATTCAATTTATACCGGTGTACTTGCAATTTAAATGTAATTCACAAAACAAACAGATGCAAACAAATCATGTTATGTCGCCAGTGGACAAATGTACCACATTGACATTATGCAACTGATGCAATGAAATGCAGAAATCTTTTTCCTTCTATTTCTTTATATATATTTTTTTGTTGTTGTTGTTGTAGTTGTGCTAAACATTTTAATGGGAACAAAATTAAAAAAAAAATAAACATGAAATAATAGAGAAAATAAACAAGAAATTGATAATTTTTTTTTACAGGAATTAATTAATTTAATGGTGTTATGTACACTCACAATATATTTTCCGTTACCGACTGTAGTTTATTTAAAAAGTAATACGTAAAGTTTGTTTTTAAACGAAGAATCAAATGAAATTCATAGAAATATATTTTTTAACTATTTGAATCAGTCATTCAAAAACCAAACTATAAAAATTTACAGACATTCAGTAGGAGTTGATATTTTCAGTTAAATGTAAAATTTTATGTTTTCTGTGTTTAAAAATATAAATTCATATAATTCCTTATTGTCTTTTTACCAAAATAGTTTGTTTATATACAAAATTATTTCAATTAAAATTACAAGAAATTATTCAAATATACATACACACATAGAAAATAAAAATATATACATCTGTGTGTGTGTTGTGTTTTATAAAATTACATACAAATAAAAAAAAAATTAATTTGAAAAACAAACCACAAAAAGCGTTTTTTTCTACTATTTGTCAGTTAAAAATTGGTAGTTATTTTAAACTACTTTCTATTGCTTTTACTACTTATGTCCATTATTAAACAATGATTGAATAAACAACAAAGTGGGCTGAAAATCAGTAGTCCTCTTTTTGATTGTATTTTCGATTAATTTAATATGCATTTTAGATTATTTTTAACGAAATAATATTGTGAGTGTAGATATCGTATTATTTACAGGAAATATCGTAGTAAAAAATGTATCAGTAATTAGTGAGAAACATTAAGAAATTTTAATAGTTTGTAGAAAATCACATTCAACAAAATGAATTTCATTGCGAAATTCTTTTATAGGAATCTGTTTTTTTTCCGCTCAAAGTAAAAAGTAGTTTCAAAATCTAATAAAATAGTAAAAAAAAATATTTTAAATCACAACCAAGTTCATTTAAAAAAAATCTCTTGATAAATAACGAAATTATGATCTTTTTAAAAAAAAAATATTTTTATAAAAACGTATGAGCAATATTTTATATAAAATATTTTTCATATGCCGCACAGTGTCGTGTTTTCATATAACGAGCGGCCAAAAATAGAAGGGGTTTGTCGTAGAGTTACGAAATTTGGCACACTTGTTTGACTTGGTGAGAGCTAGTCAAATCTCAAATATGGAGCAAGAATTCGGGTCCTTCCCATATATTCTGAAAATTATAAATGTCATAACAGAAGAAAAAAAAACTTCTACCATTATGAAATTTTGTACATTAATTACCTTAAACAAGTTTAAAGTTTCGGCCAAATCTGGTCCAATTCATAGTAGAGCCAAGCACAGTTAAAAAAGTCGTTTTTCGAAAATTTAAGAGAAATTGTGTCATGTCCGCCTCTGAAAGGGTTAAGGTTGCATTTTAATGCAACTTTAAAATATGTAAAACATAGAATTGCATTAGAATGCAACCGTGAGAAAACTGGAAGAAAAACATCTGACAGAGGGGGAAGATGGCTACGGTGAGGCAAGGGGGGAAAGGAAAAATGGAGGAAAATATTCCGTTTTTGAGTCTTTTGGGGATAGAGAAAATAAAGTCCGGTGGAGACAGTTTTTGGTTGGAAAGAAAATGAAAAGTTAATTAAGGTTTGGTCGAGAGGAAAGAGAGGGAGAAGAAAAGATAAGGAACAAGTGTTTTTTTTTTGTGAAAAAAAAGAAAACATAATTTTGAATGGTTTTGATTTGGTGGTTGATATTAAAATAACATTAAAAAAAAAAAAGAAAAGAAAGAACAAAAGCCAGAGTAAAACAAGAAAAAAAGGCAAAAAGAAAGGGGAAACCGAGAAAAAAAATTTATTTAAATAAAAATAAAACATCTGCCAATCGAGCAGCAGCAATAAATGTATGCGGTGTTTTTATTCGCTGGGAAGACAGAAGGAAAAAATCCGAGGGAGGCAGGCACCATCAGCCACTGTTATTAGGACCCATCGGGAATTGAAACGGCAACGGCACTACCAAGCCTGGAGTGCCAAGGTATTTAGGTTTGGGACGGCATATTAACGTGTAAGACTAAGACGACCAGACGAACGGGACTAAGGCCCAATATTATAACTTGCCTTTAAGGTGCGTGTTAGTTAAAGGTAACTTTAGCTAAAGTGAGGAATAAAGTCCCCTTTAACTTTTTTTTGGTTATTACAACTTCCTTATAAAATAAAATTAAGTTTTTTAAAAATATGGCATTACTAGAGCAAAAACCGATTACTTTTGACAAATTAAAATGGTTCTTTTATATACGTAGTGGCATCGACGTACTTTTATTTATTTATTTACTTACAACAAACAAAAAATACAAACGAAAAACAAAATTTCTTCGAATTGTGTAAAAGATCAAAATGTTTGTTATATAAAATTTACATTGTCGACGGTGAACACAGAAAAAAACCAAACAGCAAAAAACTACACGGCAACTACACTGCAGAGCAGAAAATGTGGCAACTTCAAATGCTTAATCCTTACGTTAAAAGTTAAAGGTAAGATGAACTTACCATTAGCTTATCGGTCACTTTTAGGTTAAAGTGTACTTATAATAACGAAAAACTAATAATCTGCCCGTTAACATCCTACCTTTAGCTATCGGCAAGTTATAATATTGGGCCTAAATCTATAATAAAAAAAAGGGAAATAAGTATATATATGTATATAGGCCCCGTTTAATTCATAGTGAAAGACTTACCGTTGGACAGAAAGACGGACGGACAAACCTTAAATTACCCACAAGCCAAGTACCCGTAGGTTCTGAAACAGAAATAAATATGGAGATGCATTAAATAAAGTCAAAGGTAAGTGAGTTAGAAATATTGTAGGCATTGTGTAGGGGCGATCCATTTAATTTGGCCACGTATTGCCAAGGAAGAGGGTGGGCATGTCAGGCAGCAAATTCCATCATGGCTGCCGACCAAAGAGAAAAAATCAAACATGGCTGTGAAAAAAAAGGAAAATGTTAAAAATTGTAAAAAAAGGAACCGTTGCTAACGGTCCGTAAGGAAAGCAGTAATAATAATTTGTGTATATAGTTGCTAGGGCAAGGAAGTTTCTCCAATTTATAATAATATTAATAATTAAGTAAAAGAGCAGTTTTTTTGTGAGAACTTCCGTGTCCTGGCAGCTAACCTGGTGACAGCGTAGAGTAATTTATATAAAATATGAACTGTAACCATAAATACTTTTGTAATTTTTTTTTTTTGCTCATATGACTTGTGGGTATGTTGTTGGAGAACCCAGCTCTCTACCGGCTCTGGTCTGGCAACTTCATCTGACAGCTTTGCCAACAGCATATGCCACTGGGACTTCAAAGTCTCGAAAGTCTCTGACAATTATAAACAAAATAAAATTAATTAGTATTTTTTGGTATATGAAACACTTAGATCATTCTGAACTTATAATTTTTTCTTTGATCAATTTTGAGCAAGGACACACTCACCTCTCATATATTCTGAAAAAAATAAAATCGAAAAATTTAACCTCTAACTAGAACTATTTTTATTCTGTTAAATTTTATAAAAATCGGATGAATAAAACCATTTATATACGAAATATATTAACTTGCATGTTAAAAAAAGTGAAAATAGTTTTCAAAAGCGTTTGTCAAAAAAATTGCATACAAAATTGATCAAATAAACATTTTTCAAGTCTACTTTAATTTTTTGTATACCTTAGTTTACTGCAGGTCTGCCTCTTCGACTCGTGCTTGGTTCCTTTAAAAGGTATTACTTTAGTACAAAGAAATTTAACTTTTGTTAAATACTTACAAAATTCAAGTTTTTATCAGTAACAACAAATGGTGTATCCACGAATAAAATTTCTTCTTAAATCGTTCTTTGACATAATAACACTGAGGGTATTCACTCTTGATAGTAAACTACCCTTGTAGACCTTGTAGAAGTTGTAGATATAGTAAAAGTACTACCATTTACTACACCACACCAAACAAAATGTATAGAACTAAAATTTACTAGGGTGTGGTTAAAATACAAGATCAAAAGTTATAATAAATACATGTTGTACATTTATAAGCCTAAAACAGCTGATCGTTTAGCAACCAAAATTATTGTTTGATTTTTTTTTATTTTTCATTTTGTGGTCACTATTAAAATAAAGTTAAATAATGGATCAAAATAATCAAAAACCCAACTTAAAACAAAAGCGTGTAAAAATAAGTATTAAAAGATGGACCGATAGTGAAATTCAACAGCTATTGGTTTTTATTATTACAAGTAATACCGTATCTTCAAGCCCAGAATCTCTGCAAATTTTATTTGGTTAATTGCATTTTGATCCAAAAATTTATAATTTTATATTTTTCCGTAATTATAGGCATTTTTGTTAACTTGTTTGATATATTAAGTTTTCAAATAGATGAAAAACAAAACAAAAATCAACTGATTGATTAGATTACAATAGCTGTATTTATGCGAGAAGTAAATACATGAAAAAGTCGTTCAAGCTTTGTAGTATAAAATCGTTGTAAATATACTACCAAGAGTGAAAACCCTTACTTTTTCCACTCCTTTTAAATGTTTATTAATATAAAATATACTTCATTAATTTTCTTTTTATCCAGTTTCATTTTGTAGAATTTTGCTAAATAATATACTACTTCATACTCTGCTGCGCTTTGTGTACTATGCTTTAGCCAAATGTTAAAAAATTGACGAATTTGAACCTGATTAGACACTGAAAATTGGGAATTAAATTTGAGGTGGACGAGAGTTGAAGTAAAACCAAGTTTTTTGAAATAAACTTACTTGTAGAAATGTTATACCTAAGTATAAAAAATATATTTTTTATCTTTTTTTTTTATTGTCCACTGAATTTAAAAATTTCTAATATTATCACTTCTCTTTGTTTATATTAAGAATAACAGTACATCGCATGTGACAATTACATTGTAGTAAAAAGCAGTGTTGCCATATTTTAACATCACTGTAATTATATTTTAGTTAAAATTATTCTGCTTTATCGGCATTTTGTTTACCAATTAACCTTTATAACTTTAGCATTTTTTCAGATTTTTTTCAATAATTGTGTGTACTTATAACTTTCAGCTTTGAATGCTCAGAACTTCCTTAAAAATTAACTTTTTTTTTTTAAAATTCTCTTAGATTTGTTTTAATTGGAATGTGCTTAATAAAACCGTATTAAAAGTTTTTTTTAAAGTTCGATAGGTGACTTTTTTATTTTTGGCCGGCCTCACGACACTGTGCACCGCCTTGTACAATCCTAACATTCTAACAAAATTTTTTATAGCTTCGATATTTATCTATTGCTATCGCTGGAATATATCTTAATTCCTGTATAAAATATTTATACCTGTAAACTAGTGTAATTAGTATTCTTTAAAACCTGTTACTTTATTGTGCCATGAATTCATTATGTACTCATTACAGTTCTTACACTTTATATTTACCTGCATTTTTATGAACAATTTTAGTTTTATTACTTTTAAATACTACTGCATTATTTAGTTACTTTACTGCAAAAAAGTCTTAATAAGCAATTTTACTTTTAAGCAAACTTTCAACTGCCACAGAGATCTTTTAATAAACTGTCTTACCATACACATATGACAAGCATTCAGCCAACAACTACAACATCAATAACTACAACATCTCAAAAACAATCTTCTTGTTTAAGTTTGAAGAAACTTTATTTTATTTTATGTTATAGTTGATTTATGTTTATTACTCTAGTCGACAACAAAAAGAACATGTCATGTTGTTATTGGTTTTGTTTAGTTTGTTTTTGTTTTATTATTTTGCAGTTAAAATTAACTTCATATTAAATGCATGTATTAGGGGTAGAAAAAAGTTCATGGACTTACAAAGTTGCCTCTCAATTTAACCCTCCTTTCATCTTTCATCTATACCCATTCCAAAAAAATCAACACTTTAATTAATAGGAAAAAATTCCAAAGTGTTGATTCTCTATAAATAAAAACAAAAAAAAAAAAAAATATGTGAAAAATTAATTTAGGTAGAAAAAATTCGAATAAAAACCACGAATTCAATAAGAACTTCACAGTAGCAAACATTTCATCCGCTTTGTTCTATCTCGCATTATTTTCGGGGCTGTGGTTATAAATTACGGTTGATCTGTTCCCTCTAGTAAACCATTTCTAGCGGAATACTTTTAACCACTCAACTGCGTGGTCATGTTTAGAAAACATGTAAAGATGATGTTTTGTTTACAGCACGAGGGGTGGGTGCTTCATTTCGGCCAAAAATTTTTTTCAACACAGACAAAACAGGTTCGAGCTAACAGCTGAATTTGTAACCAATCGAATGGATAGGTTGTGGTAACCGAATTTTTCGGTTGTAAAAACAAAAAACCAATTAAGACATTGGGAATTAACTGTGACAAAAGTATTTTGCTTTCCTCAATAACAATTCGGTAGTATTAACAGAAAAATTATGTTGCAGCAACTGAAACATTCGATTAGCAAGAAATACTTTTGTCAGCACGACTCTATGTTCTGGGTAAACAAACGCATAGTTTGAGGAACACAGCACTCACTTCGGAAATGAGTTTGCTATATTTACCAACTTAGTTCAGACATAAAGTGACTCATTTTGATTCGCGAAAATACTGACAAATGTTAATATATCGAACAGAAAAAAAATATACCAGTCTCAAAATAATATAGGATTTAAAATATGCTTGCTTTGGAACAACCTTAACAGGTTAGAGTTTTGAACAAATCGTACAGGATCTACTATCTTTTATCTCGGTATATGAATACCTAATAACTTAAAAAAGCATTTGATTTCCATAAGTGTGATATTTTTATTTAATTTGTTCCTTTTCGATTCATTGAGACTACTTTTTGAATACAACATCAATGTCAGTCACGGCAAATCGTGCCACAACTTTTTAGAGCATCTCGGGCGTTATAACGATGATTTCTGCCTTGAACTCATCAATAGCGATACTGATAAGCTAGCACGCCAGCAACTAGCCTACCGGGGCGGGATAGTTGGTAGCGCGCTAGCTTATCAGTTCGTGGGTCGTGGGTTCGATTCCCACCAGAGGCTCTGGTCTATTTTCGCTACAATGAGCCGAAAGCCTTCGTTGTTAGTGCTGGGTTAGGGTATTAAGACATAATTTGTAATTATATGTTTAATAAAATAAATAAAATAAATAAATATATTGTGACTTGTGGGCATACACTTGTCTTTTCAAATAACCCCACAAGAAGTCCGGAGGGGTCAGATTTGGAGATCTGGGTGGACAGTCAATGTTGCCTTTTTTGACTTCACACAGCCAGGAAATATTTGTTTTCAAAACTTCCTTACTTGATTTGCAGTGTGGCATGATGCTCCATTTTGTGAAAACAAGTAAATCCAGAAGTTTTTCCCATATTTTTGGGCAGACATAATAAGCTACCTTCGTATTGGCGCAAAAACCATCCCAAAACAGTCACTTTTTGGACATGTTATGGTTTTCCTGGATCTCGTGTGGATACTACCTTCCCAAATGTGGCTTGTAAAAGCCTAAACAGAGTGTGAAATGGGCCTTTTCAAAATTTTCTTTTAAAAATCAGTTTTTCAGTGTCAACCATACGAATGACTGTCTAGCCGTATTGTAAGCGACTTTGGTGGTCTGACAGCAAAATTCTTTGCGTCAATGCAAATCATTCTGATGTCCAAATACTTAATGAGGTGCCAATACCACTCAATTGGATTCTGGGCAACACTCTCTCATACCGCTTGAATCAGTTCATTGGAATGACTTGCACCATTGATGAACGGCATGTGGATCTCCCACTGCCCCGTGCTCAATAAAATTTGACACTAAATGATTATACTGTTGCGAGACCGTGCACCTTAGCCAATGTAACATATAGCGTCACTATTTCGGCGCGTTGTTTTGGTAAAGCTATATACAGTAGTGGTCACACAATTAGGTCATTGTAAACATTTTTTTTTGAGTAGATTTATAGCGGTTCCTTCACTTTTTGTTGATTCCAAATATATCAAATAAAGGGTGGTTAAATTTTAAGAACCGACGTTGATTTTGAATAAAACACAAATTATTTAGGAAATTATTGTCATTTCTTTTTATTATAATAATATGGTATGGTTCAATTATGTATGGAACAAAATATCGGCCAAATGGCCTCCGCGACGTCAGCGCATACCTCCATCCGATGGTCCAATTTTTCGATCTTGGCGGCCAATTGACATCGCCCCCACGTGAGATAACACGGCCATTGAATTTGTCGCGCAAAACAGCCATTGTTTTGTTAGCTGTGAGGCAAGTCACACCATCCTGTTGAAACCACATATCGTCCAGGGTCATATCCTCAATTCCTGGCCACAATAAGTTCGTTATCATCTCGCGATAGCGAACACCATTCACGGTAAATGCTTGG
The DNA here is from genome assembly GCA_949748255.1 of Eustalomyia histrio. Taxonomy (NCBI): domain Eukaryota; kingdom Metazoa; phylum Arthropoda; class Insecta; order Diptera; family Anthomyiidae; genus Eustalomyia; species Eustalomyia histrio. The sequence goes on along the minus strand of OX456527.1, from coordinate 96,216,709 downwards.
CCGACCTCATGAAACACTATCGCGAACAACAGCAATGTTTTTCGCAGAAAGAACTGGGCGAGCATGTACAGATGTTTCCACAGATCCGGTTTGCTGAAATTTGCCCACAATTCACCCGATTGTGGACACATTTGGTCGATTATGCTGACCAAAAAAAATCACGAAGTGCACGAAATGCATTTTGATTTGAACGCCCACTTTCATAATAAGCTTGAATAACTTTAACGCGTTGCTCGATTGTGTATCTTTCCATGGCTCAAATTGAGTTAGTCTAAAATTGAGAAATTTTAAATGAAATGCAGAAAAGAGCTTGACGTTTAGGTGTGGTTAACATTCAACATCGGCCCTTAGAATTTAACCACTCTTTATATAGACTTCTTAGTTGATTTAAGCAAACAAATAATTGAGCGCTTGATGTCGATATGTTCAAACTGGCAATCAGTAAGTCTTGGAATATTGAGTCTTAAGTGAGGTGAGTAGTTGTATTAGGGTTATCGAGTGGCCAACACAAAGCCCGTATATGAATCTCACAGAGAACATATGAGTAATCTTAAAACAGGCTGTTTCAGTAAGAAACCCTACAATTGCAAAAAATCTGTGGGAGATTGTCTAAGATAAGTGATATAATATCACTCTTGATCAGTGTTGTAAAATTGTCATAACAATGACAAAGAGATGAGCCGAATTAATATGCCAAACAGTATATCCCATAAAGTATTAAGAGATACATTATACCAGTAATCAAAATCGTTTTAATTTTAAACTAAAATGTGTATATTCATTATAAAAATCCAATACTTTAATTATAAGATTTTATACCTCGTTATATTGGAAATCTATATATAAATAAACAATTAATTAAAATAATATATATTAAAATAGTTAAAGTGTATTAAAAAAAGTTAAGTAATCGTAAATTATTTATATTTTTATGGTTAATTTAGTTTATAAGAATAAAACTTAATTTTTTTTGATGGCCAAAACAAAAATATTATATTTATTCTTGACAGGAATTCTATGAGTTTGAATGATTTAATTGTGTGACCACGACTGTATAATACAAATTGTACTGAAGTAAGGTTTCAAAATCATGTATTCTAAAGTCAATAGGTTGATATGGCACACCCTATGTATATAAGGTTAGCCAGTTGAGAGGTTAATAGTTTTTTTGTAAGACCATCTCAATTGTAAACCCCTAATATTTTATTTATTACACATATTTTTTTTAGTTAGTATTACATTATGAAGTTAATTTAAGTTTATGTGGTTATCGTCTTGCAAGTAACTACGTACATACGGTATATTACACACTGACATACTCAAACAGTAGTAGTTATATTACGATTATTTGCAACGATTTCTTATTGATAAGTTGTCAACATATTTATGGTAACAATTTGTACTCCATACACAATTTGGTTGGGTGTTTTATTATGTTGTACGAAACGAAACGATACGGTATGTTTCTTTTCCCACTCTGTACACCGTTTATTTTAAGATATACAATTTTATTGATTTCTTTTATTTGTTCATCTTAAGTTTTATGAATGGGTTAAAATTGTATTTCGCGTGTGTGTTTTGTGTTATCGCAGTTCATATATACAATTAGTTCGTTGATCATTACGACAAACTAATTATAGCAATTAATGTGTCAATTGATTGAAAATTTATAGAGTTGATTTTATGTTTTTAATGTGTTTTTTTGATTTTTGGGTAGAAAAACACAGAGGGAGATTTTAAATCGGAAAGTTTATTTTTAAAAGATTTTTATTGGAAGTCATTTTTTTTTTAATTATAACAGGAATTTAATAAGAATCAACAAAGACTTGGGTAAAGAATTTAACTTTGAATTTAGGGTTGCCGTATACCAAGAGTGATTGCTTGAAAAAATAAACTATTAGAAGATATTTTAGCGCTTAAGTTCTATATCTCTTCTAAAAAATGAACTAAAATAGTGGCCGAAATTATGCAAGTTGAAGCGATTGTTAGTAAGTTTTTTTGTATTTTAACAAGCATAAAGCAAAATGTTCCCACTCTCCTTGGGTTAGGTTGGCTTGAAAAAGAGTAATGGAAACTGAAGATACTCATCACATCCCATTCATGTGAAAAAATATAACAAACACCAGAAACTCGAGTTTTTTTGTGCTCTTATGCCCTTAGTAGTTCATTGTCTTCGGAGCGGCCTCTTAGAAAGCAAATTTGAGCGACAGTAATTAACTTGTACGACTGGTTATTTGAGAATCTGGCTTCATAGTGAGTAGGTGTGTGACGGAATGTAACACACGCTAAGTTGGCAACTGACTTTTTCATAAAGCCAGGCTGGTAGTTTAACTGACAGCCCCAGTACAAGCCTACGGTTAAAAAGTACAAGCGCTACTTGCCCTTCATGATCATCCAAAAGACAAGGATAATATACATCTATGCCAGAGAATCGGCTTGGTGTGCGCTTTTGTAGAACCCAGCCATATGTAAGCCTTCCTGTCCACTTGAAGAGTTCAGTATACTACAGGTATTCCATCAGTTTCCCAATGTCCACCAACAGTATAACGCCATCATGCCAATGCTTTACCCTGCTTCCTGCGATAACCAAGTAGAACAAAGGAAGTGCTCCAAAGTATCATCGTCCTCACAACAGGCCATACAAACCACAAATTCACTCCTTCCACGTTTCTAAAGGTGTGTTTGTAGTGCAGAGTGACCCTTGAGAATTTCCACCAGATTGGCCTGTTCCCTTTTCCCCAGATTTAAGATCGTCTTTGTGTTGCCACATCTGGACCATACCACATACCGCACCAACACCATATATGTTCCAAAGTTTCCTGTGCTCTTTAATTGCCCATCGTTTAAGCTCCGTTTTCGTTATACGAAAAGATCTCGGGTTTGAAGGTTGACACAGAGCAGGTTTAATACATCTCTAGCCAGCTTGTTAGGCCCCTAATTTCCCTCCACCCGCCGTCTCCGCGATCCCTTATCAACCCCCTACCAAAATAAGCTCCCATCGCTTTCTTGCAGTTCAAAACTGTCTTTGATATCACACATTTCATCAACATCTCCAGCATAATCACTTGCATTTAAAAAGCAAATGCACTCTGCAATAGCCACGGCAGGCGAAATCACATATATACATCCAAATTCCCAAAAAAGAATTCAAAACTGGTTGTCCATTCCAGTTTGAAGCCATCCCTGAAGAAATGAATTCCATGGGTATCATTTAATATTCCTTCATCCCTTTGCCGCCTGAAAGACACTAACATGATCAGTTAACCTGAAGTAGTCTTGTACGTTGCAATCACCAGGGAAGACCCTAGAGCCCCAGGTGTACACCCTGATGTCAAATCCAGCTGCTGATACCTACTCTCTCATTCCTCCCTAGAAGAAAATCTGACTCGAAAAAGTCTAGGGAAGTCAATCCTAGAAGTAAAGTAGTCAGATTGCAGTCTGAGCTGCGGAGGCAGTTGTTTAAGAAGTCTATCATGTTCGTAAGTTCTGACTTCCAAGAACTCGTCGCAGTAAGTCACGCCGCAGTGCCGGCAGAAGCCGTTGTAACAAATAAATCAATAGAAATACTATGAAGCATATCATTGAGAACTTCGAAAGGGACAAGCCGATCGCTTAACCCTGTACGGTGGCTTCGTAACCACCTACTTGCAAGTTGTCGTCCTTTTAAAGCTCTGCCTGATTCTTGAAGTCTCTGAATCTCGATGTATTTAACTGAAAATTTCTTCCTTGATAATGATTTTCCCTACAAATTTCCATTAGAAGAAAGCTGATCCGTTGTGATGTTATTTAGAATTTATTGATTTAGTTTTGATTTATTTGCCAGCACAAATTTCCATTGTTGTCTTTGATTAATGTTACGCAAAACTTATTAAACTTTTTTTCTTCTAACAAGCTAAGGAACAACAAAGACAAAACAAAAAGGATTACAAAACAACATTTGTCAACACTTTGGCTTTTTAACACTCTGTCACAGGCTAAACAACATACAAACAAAACTTAAAGTCTTTCACAAAGACTGGCAAACATCACATCTTATATATGTATATCTTCACAAGACATCCTTTAACTACATATGTTTGTCTAAAAGTTTAGCTCATATCTTATGTTTATTCAGGCATATGACCGTAAATTATAAATAGCTTAATATGTAAATACACATACAATGACAGAATGATATTTGTTTTGGACCACCAACAGCAACAACAGCAGTAACATGAATACAATAAAATATATGTAAAACAAATAACGACACAAAAGAAGGTTTACTCCCTCTCAGATACAATATGTATGCACATACTAAATATTGTATATAAAACAAAAATATTCAAATAAAACTTATGTTACAATGCTGAAACTCATTGTAAATGTGTATGTTTAAAACATATTCTAAAAACCAAGTTATAATATGAAAGAAATACAACATATTTGTGGGTCTGAAGATCTACAACATACTATAGAATGATGAGTATTATAACGATAATGATGGGAAAAAAAATTCCATAAGTAGTAATAATTTGTTGGTTAGCCATATGTGGTAGCTTCTAGTTGCCTCTTTATTTAAGAGTTTTATTGTATAATATTTACTTTACTTTGTATTTATTTTCAATTTAAAACTACAGCATAAAAACCTAATTCATATTATGAAAATAACCCATTTTGTGGCTGGAGTAAACCTTAAATTGCTTATTATAAGATTTATATCATGGTATATATGTTTTTGTATAATTTACCTTTATTTACCTTAAGGCTACAATTTTGTAATTTTTTTTCCTTATAACAGGCGCTATATGAGCATAATAAGTTGGTCATACACTTTGGTTTGAAAAAGCACATTTAAAATTCGAAATAAAATTGGACAAGAAAAAACAAGAGAAAATTATGTTTCAGATGACATTAAAAGAAAACTGGCCCCGGTAGGATAGTTGGTAGCGTGATAGCTTATCAGTGCGGGGGTCGTGGGTTCGATTCCTACCAGAGGCTTTGGTCTGTTTTCGCTACAACGAGCTGAAGGCCTTCGTTGCTAGTGCTCGGTTAGGGTATTACAATATAATTTGTAATTATATGTTTAATAAAATAAATAAATAAATAAATAAATAAATATATAAATAAATAAACGAATAAATAAATAAATAAATAAATAAATAAATAAATAAATAAATAAATAAATAAATAAATAAATAAATAAATAAATAAATAAATAAATAAATAAATAAATAAAGATATTTTTAAAATAACGTAGTATTACTTAACTTAGACGATATCGGCCTAGAAAAGTAGTAAATGAATTGGGAAAGCAATACTACACGCAAAGAAAAAACATGGTTGGCTCAATCATATTCGAAGAGCATCATATATTTTTGGGTTTATGGTTGTGCCAACCATAGTCGTACTATATTATGGTTATCATATTTTTATAATAAAATAACCATATTTTTACCATAATATGGTCCCTACAGTTATATTATGATTCAAAAATTACCACATTATTGTCCTAAATAAACGTAATCATAGTATACTCAAAATGTTATCATATAATTCTCCCTCATAACTATGTATATTATGATTCCTGGATTATCATTATATGATCCATAATCTAAGAAAATTTCTTAAAGGAAAAATTATATGATCCGTAATCTAAGAAAATTTGTTAAAGGAAAAGTTCTTAGAAACTATGAAAAAACTCTTTAAATTCAAGAAAATTTCCTTTAGAAATGTTTTTTCTAAAAAAATTAATATTAAGGAATTTTTGAAGAAAAATTGTTAAGAAAAAAATCATAGACTTTAAGAAAAATTTTTTTTTTTGATTGTATAATTATTTATTGGTTGTTGCTAGCATTTTATCGTTGCATCATTATCATATTTTTTTCATAGTCAGAATTTTTGTTACCACTGTATGGTCACAGCCAATCATGATATAAAATAAAAGGTGCCAATCATAAAATAGTAAAATATTTACTAATTAATGATGGTAGCGACCATGTTTATGGTTAGAAAACCAATAACTTGGTTGTGACAACCATACCCGATTGCAGCAAGCACAATATAGTTGCAGTGATCATATTGCAACCATGTTATTTCTCTGCGTGTAAGAAGCTTTTTGTAATGAAATTACCCAAAACAGGCTCCGGTTAACACATTTAAATGAAAAATCTTTAAAGTGAACTTAAAATGTTACATAAACACGAAAAATATTTGTAATGACAGCCGAAATAGTTACCAACAGAATTTTGGCAGTCCCACGTACTATTAGATTATTCGTTATATTCCTCTCAGCCTTTGATAAGTTTGCCGCTTAGAGGTTTTTCTTATAGGAAAACCCATATATTCCAAGGAGTTTTTCTAACTAAAAAATCAGTCCATTTTTCAGTGCATTTTCCTATCGAAAAACTCTTAGATTCCAACAATTTTTTTCCTATAAAGAAATCCTCAGATGCGTATGCCTTTTTTTATAAAACAACACTCAGATACTTCTAACATTTTCCTATAAAAATATTTTTCTCCTGAAAAGTCCTCAGATTCTAATAGAAGCTATAATATTCAGAAGAATATATCTGATATAGAAATACTCAGATTCTGAGGACTATTTCCTATTGGAAAGCTATGGGCCTCTAAGGACTTTATGCAACACAACAATACTTAGATTTTGGGAGCTCCTAGCTCCATGGATTTTACCGGAAAAATGCCCTCAGATTCTATGAATTTTTCTGACGATTTAACGATTAAAAATAGACCGTAAAATCTGTGCATTTTTTACAACAAACAGTCATCAGAACCTAAGAGCTTTTGTATAAAAATGAGTATCCAAAAACATTTTTTTATATAGAAAATATTTTAAGGGATTTTCTCTGCGCAAAAAAAATAAATAAATAAATAATGGGATTTCTATAGAAATTTTTTCAGAATTTGCCTATTCTCTATCGAAAAAAAACTCCTCAGATTCCGTGGATCTTTAGATAAAAGTCTTCAGCATAAGAAAAATTCCTATAAGTTCAAAGGTCAAAAGAAAACAGTTCTCAGAAAGTGAAATTTTTTTCTACAACATAAAGTTCTTATAATCTGAAGGATTTTTATAGAAAAAAGGGTTTTACATCTGAGTTTTTTATCAGGAAAACTTGCACATAACCTAAAGCTTTTCATATAGAATAAATCCTTGAAATCAGAAGATTTTCTATACGAAGTATTTAGATTCTGACGGTTTTTCTACTCGTATATAAAAAAGTCCTCAGATTCCGATTACTTTTGTATTAATAAAAGTCTTCGGAATATGAGGGTTTTTCTATGGAAAAAGTTCTCCGAACCTAAGAGTTTTCCAAACGAAAAAATTTTAAAAACCTAATTATTTTTCACAGGACAAATTACTCAGAATATGAAGGTTGTTTATATGAAAAAAATCTCCAAAATCTGATCTTTTTTTTTATAAAAAAATTTATAGAATCTGGGAGTTTCCCTAAAGGAAAAAATCCTCAAATCAGTGATTCTTTTAATTAAAAAAGTTCCTCAGAACTTGAGGCTTTCATAGGGTTTATAATTTAATACTTTAAATCTTTTTTTATAGAAAAACTTTTCAGAATCAGAGGGGTTTCCTATAGAAAAGTGTTCATAATGTGAGAGTTATTCTATAGAAAAAAGTCTACAAAAATCTGAGGGTATTTCCATTAAAAAGTCCCCCAAATCTGAAGATATTTCTGAAGAAAAAATTTATTAAAATATGTCGAATTTTTCATATTAAAAAGTCGTCAGAATGTAAAAGTTTTTTCATAGCGAAAAAACCTTAGAATTTGAAGGTTTATGTAAATTAAATTCTCTCTCGGAATCTAAGGTTTTTTTGCTGAAATTTGTTTTTAAAATCTTAAAGTATTTCTACAAGAAAAAATCCATAGAAACGGTAGATTTTTCGAAAGTAAAAAGTCCTTTGCACCAAAGAGTTTTTTTTTCCAAAAAAATCTTACAGTTTAAGAGAAAATCTGTGGGACTTATTTAAGAAATATGTATTTTGCCCACTTTTCTCTTTAACTGCTTATTGTAAGGAAAATACGCTAAATAAACACAGCGATTTTGATTAAATTCTAATATGTACTCGTAATCGAAAGAAATAATCTAAGAACAACGTGTTGCACTTTTTCGACTACTTAGTGGATTTAGGAGATAAAAAAGGGGGAAGAATTTCGGACAATTTTGGATATTTTTTTGTTCGAAAACATATCGGAAACATTTGTAGATTTATATAAAAACCGTATTAATATGATATATTCGTCAAATGAAAATTTTTATGTACATAATTGTCATCTTTTAGTATTTGGTTGCGAAATTGTTTCTAAAGTACACAAACTTTTTGAATTCGTTACAATAGCAAATTCCAAAAAGTACAAAGAAAAGGCACCAGCAAAAGGCCACCAAAAATCTCTTTCCAACGATATCACACTATCAGTTGGTTTCTTTTATTTAAATTTTTCGAAACGCTTAGAATAGAAAAAATTTCAATTTTTGAACCCTGTTAGGGCCCCTTAAAATTCCATGTAGGTCCAAAAGCCGAATCACGTCGATTTTGGATTTTTTTCCTACTACATATCCAAATTTCATTAAAATCGGAGTGTGTAGGTAATGTCGTTTCCTTGTAAGTAAAAATTAAAGTACTTAATGTTCTATATGCATTGGGGACAACAGTACGTATGATTTATGTGATAATTATCATACGTACTGTAGTTCGTAGTATATATAATGAATTTGCTATTGAATCTTTGAGATAAACTGTATGCAACGAATATTTTCTCTAAAACAAAACCGAGTAAAATCCTGAAACCTTTTCTATCTATAGAGTGATATCTGAGCTATTTTTAAAAATAAAAAAAATTAACTATAGTCTAATAAAATTCAAAACTAGATCAGATTTTGTTTTTATATTTCATTTTTTTTTTTCGAATTGCTTATAAAAAAATTTATGGTCGCAGACAAAAAAGATCAGATTTTGTTTTTTTATTTAATTTTTTTTTCGAATTGCTTATAAAAAAATTTATGGTCGCAGACAAATTTCAGGCATTATTTACATTCCATTAAATTGTAATATATTAAAAATGAGAGCTAAATTTATCCATGTCTACTTTGCTCACTTTTTGAAATATTTTAAAAATTTATTAAATATTTTTAATTTTATCAGGCTCGAGATTATAATTTAATGTTACTAACGAATACTAAACACAAATTTTTTTATTCAATGAAAAAAAAAAAAAATTGTAAGGATCAGCGCTCTCTAGCGCAACCTTTTGCAAACTTTTGAAAATTTGTTTTTATTGTTATCGTATTGGACAATAAATACTGTTAGCCTGACATCGATTTGATATAAATTTTTAAGCGAAAAAGTTGTCCTGGAATGCCTCATATATTTTATGGAAATTTGTGTGGGAATTTGTACCAGAAATTAACACTAAGACGATTTTTGCTTTTCGAAATAAGGCTAAATATTTCTTCATCTTCATAAATTTTTTCTCCTAGCAATTTTTAAATATTGCTGCCGAAGTACATTAACATATCTTCAAAAAATTAAATTAAATTTAAGTCCCACTTGGGACCGGTCATTACAAGATTTCTAAAGAAAACATTTGACTTATAACCTTTTCCTGAGGAAAACTCCTCCAATTCTGAGAAATTTTCCTGAGCACTATTGGGTATGGAATACCACCAGAATCCAATTATTTCTTCCAATATTAAATTCTAAAAATTCTAAGGACTTTTGTATATAGAAAATACACCAGAACATAAAGATTTTTTTCCCTATGAAAACTTTCCACAATTTTATGAACATTTAACCTAGAAAAACCCACAGACTTGGATGCCCTTTTTATGGAATCAACTTTATATTTTGGAGAACTTTTTAAGTTTCTTATAATCGGGAGGTTTCTCCAAATGTAATGGTTCTCTGAGTTTCTGAAAGTTACCATTGGAAAAAATTATTAGATTCTAATAGTTTTTAAATAGAAAAAAGTCCCTGTATTTAGAGGAAAATTGTTTTATGGAAAACCCTCTAAATAGGAGTATATTTGGATAAAAGAAACTGGTTATATTCTGAGAATTTTTTCTGTTGAGGAGCTCTCAAACTCTAAAATTTTTTCATATAGGAAAATTTTTAAAATCTGAGAAATATTTCTTTTAGAAAAACCTTCAAATTCTTATAAATTTTTTGGTATAGAAAAATCTTTTATTACATAGATTCTGACAGAATTTTTGTAATGAAAAATCCTCAAAATCTGAGTACATTTTGCTATAAAAAAGTCATTATATTCTGGCGATTTTTTCTGTAGAGAATATTTTTCATACACTCTAAAAAATGATTCTCTACAATAAATTTGTAAATGTTTGCGTAATATCACGCAAAATGCCTAAAATTAGACAACAAATGTGTAAAACTTATGCGTACACATTTTTGTCTACAAAAATGCACATAAAGTGTATTAATAAGCATATTTTATTTATAAATACGCATTTTGTGTTTACAATTAGTAGTTGGTGCTCAAAAACAAATATTTTTTTTTAAGTGTGGAAATGTACCAGCATTTAGTAGTAATTGTAAAACTGTCAGAAATGTAAATATTGTATTTGTGAAAAAATAAAATATAAAAAATAAAATATAAAAAATTATAAGAAAAATTTAATTTATTTAAAAATAACGTTATATCATCAAATTTAAATGTAATCATGTCAGTGTTACCATGGTATGTCAGTGTAACCATGGTATTCTTAAAAAGAACTTCCAATTTAGTAATTTTTGACTTTTAACAATTTAAATATTCCTTATTTTTGCAGCCTGTAAAAATTGTAATTAGCATGAATATTTGTGGATTTGGTAGTTCCGTTAGATTTATTGGGATGTGCAAAAGCAACATCAACACTAAAGGTAATTTTATTTATTTTTAAAGGATTTTGGTTTGACAGGTTTTTTCTTCAACCAGGCTTGTAGAATTCGATGCCGGTGAATCTAGAATTTGCATCGGTAGCGGATAGGTGCCCAATTATAATCGATTAAGTATTGCCACCAGCTTCATACTAATTTTAAATTCATTAAAGAAAGTTCTAGATTTTCAGATTAATTTTCCATATAAAGATTTTGTGGGCTTTTTTACAGGAGAGTTTTAAATCTGATACTTTTGATTTGATTTTGCTTATGTTCTGTAATTTAATTTGCATTTATTTAATTTTCCTTAGATTCCTTTAATAAAAACATTATTTTTATTCAAAATCATTTTCAACAATTTCATAAAAATATTGATTGCATTTATGATATTCTATCACCCATTAATAAAACACATACTAAAAATAATTTGGGCTTTTTAATTTTTAATATAGTGTTGGTAAATAAACGTATTTTGGGAGATTTTAACGCATTTAAAATGGATTTTTACACATGATATGTGTACATTTACACATAAAACGTGCTTCTTTAAGCACAAAATTGGTAAATTTACTCTTTAATTTCAAAATTTCATTTAATTTTTATGCACTTTCAATGTAATTTTACTCATTTTGTGTTCACCAACTTACGCATTATGTGTGTATTTTTTTTATTTACGCACACAGAGTAAATTTACCCATTTTATAGTAGGAGTTCAGTTTCCTACTATAAGTTGGATTAATTTCAACAGAAATAATTTAGAGTGTATATAAAAATGTTTTAATTCTGAGAAATATTTCATTTAGAAAAACCTTCAAATTCTCAAAAATTTCTCATCCTTTATATTCTGACATTTTTGACTCAGAAAGAGTTTTCAAAAACTGAGGGTTTTCTTAAGGAAAAATTCCTCAGACTTTGAGGGGTTTTCTATAAGAAAAAGTTTTTATATTCTCAAGGATTTTAAATAGGGAAAAGTCTTAGCATATAAAGAATTATTTTATTAAAAAAAATTCTCAAAATTTGTAGTTTTCTTAATTGGAAAAAATACTCAAAATATATAGGTTTCTCTATATGATATTATCTTAAGGATCCTTAGAACATGACGGCTTTTTATTAGTAAGATATACTCAGAATCTACCAATTTCGAAAGGAAAATGTACTCAAATTTTAATAAAGGAAACTGTCCTTTACACTATAGAAAAAACCCTAAAACCTGAGCACGTTTTCTTATAAAATGCTCTCGAGTTATGAGAACTTTTTGCTTTGTAAAAAAGCTCCATAATCTAAGGTTTTCTTACTACAACAGTTTCCTGAAATTTCAAAGATTTCACATAATTTTCAACATAATTTTGTGTTCACTAAATAGCATTGTACCTATAAAATCTACCACGAGACCATTGACTTCTTTCGCAGTTACTACTGGAGAAATTCTATATATATTTAAAATTATTTATTTATTTATTTTATTTATTAATCATATAATTACAAATTATATGTCAACCTAACCGAGCACTATCAACAAAGGCCTTCGGCTTGTTGTAGCGAAAACAGACCAGAGCCTCTGGTGGGAATTGAACCCACGAACGACCCCCACACTGATAAGCTAGCACGCTACCAACTAGCCTACCGGGGCGCTCAATATTTAAAATGAGTCTCAAGTTTAATATAATTTCTAAATTTTTTTTCATTTCGTGCTGGTATTAGTTTTCTTTGAAATATTTTACTTATTGCACTACTAATAGGAGATTTCAAATTCGTTGTAACAAAACTTCTGCCATTGTTATTTATGAAACTTATTATAAGCATTAAAGGTGTAAATTTTCAAAGTAATACTCAATCACCCAATTTTGTGCTCTAATAAATTTTATTGCTTTTAGCCAATGGAGATATTGTTCAAATTGGCCACAATTGAAGAAGAGAAAAAACAGGAAAAATAAAATATAACAACAGCACAGAAAAGCAAATGTGGCAAAATACTCCCGCTTACTTTCGTTATTTTACTAAAAACCATACAAAAAATTTAAAACAAACTTTATATCATTTTTTTTTGGAACCATTTGGATTTCCACACAGCGAACAATGTTTCTGTTTTATGTACTTTTTTTTCGTAGTTACCTTAAGGTGTGAATAAGTTTAAGTGGTTATACTTAAAGTCCATCAATTATACTATTATTCTATTATTTAGTTATTTATCTACACCAACATACTGAAATACTTACATGATGGCCAATATAACAATTTTTTTTGTTGTTGTTAACTCTATAATTCAGTAAAAGTATAAAGTTTTTTTTTCTTTATGCTGTAAAGCTTCCTTATTTGGTTTGGATATGTATGGCTAAAAGATTACTAACCAAAAAAAAAAAACAACAGTTGAAATTTTTTTTTTTGTATTTTACTTTTAGCAACAAGATCATTGCTTTAAAGTAGAGTTTATTTTTTTTTTCGTTATTGTAGTTTAACTTTTTGATTTAGAGCCAATTTTGTGATTTTTCTTACCTTTTTAAATCAGTTAAGCCCTTGGCTATAATGCAATTGCAATTCCAACTTGTATGCCACCACCACCACCAACAACAACAACTCAACAACCACTTTCAGCCAAACAGACATCCAGCCAGCCAAACCGCCATCCACAGACAGACAAACATTTAAACCATTTAAATGGTACATATGTAACACATGAACTTAAACGTATTGTACTACAACAACTCTTTACGAAAAATCTGCTATATTTTCTACAGTTTTTGTTTTTTTTTTATTTTGGCCAAAATGTAATGCATGGACTAAGATGAAAACTAAGTAAGATAAAAGATTTAGCTGTTTAAGAAGATTTACACCAAAATTTATTTCCATAAGCTTTAGTTAATGATACTAGATACAATTTAAAAAAATGAGCCAATTAAGCTAGATATTGAGTTCTTTAAAAGATTCCGCTAAAAACTTGAGTGTATTAGGGATTTAAATTTGTAAGAGTATTAAAGAAAATTATGAAATATTTTCTATAGTAAAAGAAGGGGAATTAAAACCAAACGCCTATTCATAGTCAATAATAGTAGTTAATTGTGTAGTTGAGTTGCAGTTAAGTAAATCGATTAAGTTATAGTTTTAAAATTTTTTTATTACCAAAAGGTAAGTTATTCTATAAAAAGAATTTAAAAGCAACTATGGCTAACATTTCTTATCATCAGGATAGGAAAGTTTATGGATTAAAACTCTTGTTTTACAGGTTGGTTGAAAAGTTCCTGCGCTCGACATGAAAGAATACTGTTTTTGTTACGAAATATATTTTTTTATTCAATATAATCTCGTAGAAGCTAAACACACTTGTTCCAATGATCTTCCAATAATTTTATCCCATCCTTATAATGGTTTTCCGGAAGCTCTGCAAAATAACCGTCTACGGCTGCTATGGCCTCTTCATTCGACGAAAAATGCTTTCCACGAAGGAATTGTTTGAGATTTCTGAAGAGATAGTAGTCACTGGGAGCCAAATCTGGTGAATACGGTGGATGTTCAAGCAATTCGTACTTTAATTCTTTGAATTTAGCCATCGTCAAAACACTTTTGTGAGCAGGTGCATTGTCTTGATGAAAAATAATTTTTTTCTTCTTTAAACCAGGTCTTTTCTCACGAATTTTTTCATCCAGCTTATTCAAAAGGCTGCAATAATATTCAGAGTTGATTGTTTTACCTTTCTGAAGATAATCAATCAACAAAATTCGATTTGCATCCCAAAAAACTGATGTCATAACCTTCTTTGCTGATCGTTGTTACTTCACCTGCTTTGGAGCTGAACAAGCTTCAGTCCACTGTAAACGTTCTTGTTTCAATTTAGGATCATGGCGGTAGATCCAAGTCTCATCCATAGTTATTAAACGACGCAAGAAGTCGGCTTAAAAAGCTCCAAATTACTCCAAATATGGAGTACTCGTTCGTCTGAGATGCCTATGGCATTAACAATTTCACGCTTAGTCAAACTTGAAGCTTCACTAACCATATTATGTACCTGCTCAATGATTTCTGCTATGGTTGCAGTTTTTAGTCGTCCTTCGCGTGGATCGTATTTAAGGCTGGTACGACCACGTTGAAATTCAGCAGCCCGAAATCCAACGGTGCGTTTTGAAGGTGAGGACTCCTTATACACTTCTAACAATTGTTCATAAATTTCCTTTGCTTTTAAACCCTTCAAAACAAAGAATCTAATGACTGCACGATATTCAATTTTTTCCATATTAAAAAAAATCAATGACACTCCAACTTCAAATGGCTTGTAAACAAAGAAAGAATTGACAGAATGACTTGCAACTTTGCATGTGTTCTCAGGACAGTTATACCAACTTGAGAAAAAAAAAAGTTTGGAGCTAGCAGTGCCATCTCTTTGTGAGCGCAGGAACTTTTCAACCAACCTGTATATAACACATCACATCACACATGACATAACACATGGTGCCACCAATACATAGCATTAACCTTCAAGAGGTAGCTGTAAAAATTTTATGACGATCTGAGGTTTGGTTCAAAAGTTACAGTGTCTTTAGTGAAACAACTTTTTCTATTTTTAAAGCTATGAAAAAAGGATTTTCTGTGTGGATACCGAATTGCTTTCTAATGGGAAACACACCGTTGAAGTAAAAGATTGAACATTACTGACAGTTTTTTTTTTTGAACTTAAATTATGGTGAGCTACGCTCTCTTCTCCAAAAAGTTGTGTTAATAGCGGGAAACATATAAAAAGTAAAAGAAATTGTTTTGGCAAAGCGTAAATTGAAGTTGCAGGAGATGACTGACACTCTAAAGATGTTAAAGTAATGTGTGGTCATTATTTTCCATGAACATTTGTCTATGAGAAGGCTTTTTTCGAAGTGGGTTTCAAGATAATCACTGCTACTGTATTATAATTATTCATGCTGCACTCCTATGGTTGTCACAGTCAAATTATTGGTTTATAGATACCCTGCGGGAAAAGGACCTATCCCTGGACACGTCACGTGACCGGTTCATTGTAATAGACACCGGTCGCAGGACCCGCCGCTTAAACATGGGATTGTCCTAGGGGCGGTCAACTTCCCTCTGTGACATGTCACAGGACTGGTCTAAAAGAATATGTCATGACTTTTAAACCGGTCACGTGGTAGGTACATTGGTAACCCGTGCTCGTTTCACCTATGTCATGATATGTATTTTAGGAAGCGGTCCAGTTTTTATATATCTCGGGACAGGTCGCTATTCCCAACTGACCCCTTTTTTCCTGCAGAGTAGACTCTAACCATCAATATGGTCAATATGACCTCAATATGACAGCAATCAATGAATAATTTTAAATCAAATAAATTATGACTTTGACAATTACATTCATAATACTGTTGATTTTATTTTCGAAAATTTCTTATACATATAAAATTATAATTTACACTAATAAATTCATTGTCAAAAAGATTCTACGTTAAGATTTTATATTTATTAATTATTTTCAATTAAAACCATAATACATCTTTTTTTAAAAAATATGTTTAGTATTTGATTTCTTGTAAAATAACGACTTTATTGTGGTAAAAGTACTCAAAATATTAATAAAATTATTTTTTATAAGAACAATTTTGTAGAACCCAAGAGTTGTCTTTGGAAGTAAAGGTTTCTTATACAAAATACCACATTTTTAGAAATTTTTGTGATAGAAACATTTTTAGATTGTATCGACTTTTTCTTAAAGTAAAATTCTCCGATTCTGCAAACTGGTTCTTAGATAAAAATTTATATATTCGTAAAAAAAACTTAGATTCTAAAGCCTTTCTTTGGATAAAAATTAAACTGATAGAAACATTTTTAGATTGTATCGACTTTTTCTTAAAGTAAAATTCTCTGATTCTGCAAATTGTTTCTTAGATAAAAATTCATATATTCGTAAAAAAAACTTAGATTCTAATACCTTTCTTTGGATAAAAAATTCTTGGATTCTGAGGACTTTTACTAGTTGAAATATTTTTAGATTCTAAGGAATTTTTTAAAAGAATAATTCTGAGATCCTAAGGACTATCCAAAAAAACTTAAAAATGTCCTTAGAATTTTTCTATTGGATAAAGTCCATAGAATCTATGTTTTTTTTTAAATCCTTAGCATTAAAAAATTTTTTTTGAGTAATTTTATTTACAAAAGTCCATAGAATCAAAGAAATTTTCCTGAAAAATTCCTTAAAATCAAGTTTTTTCTTAAGAAAAAATATTTCTTGAAGAAATATTCTTAAATATAAAGAACTTTTTCGTAGTTTCGAATCATAATTATAATTCTAATAAAAATAATAATAGTAAAAATACAATTATAGTTATTTTATTGTCATGGTATGATAACTATATTTTGAAACGACTATGCACAGATTACTCACATATTTTAATTCTCTGAGCGTCTAATATTATTTCAGGGGATTTTATCGGCGACTGTCATAACGAGCTCTTTTGGTGACCTGAATGTTCGGCGTTACTTGTGCTGGTAGAACGGAATTCAGTAAACCACTATTTAACCACTGAAGTTGATGGTGCAGGGTACCCATAGTATTTGTCAAGCCTTTCCTTGTTTTCAATGAATTTTTTTACACAAGAAATAGCAGATTCTGGAAGCTCTCCAAGAGAATATACGACTTGGGTGTAAAAACGTATCGCTAGAAATTCCAAAACGATGTAAAATGCGGTAAAAATACCTCAAATGATTACCATCAACATTAACATTTGGAATGGCAACCCTGTCAATTTGTACTTCGAAAAAAGCGAAGATGGTTGCCGAAGGGTATTTCTATTAATATATGTGAAAAAAGCTCATTTGTCACTAACTGAAAAATGTAATTTCGCATAGTGATTTTCCTTAGAGTGTGTTCACTCCCTCTAGCGCTGATCCTTACAATTTTTTCCATTTAGTAAAAAATTAGTGTTTACTATTCGTTAATAACATTAAGATATGATCTCGAGCCTGATAAAAAAATAAAAATATTTGAAAAAATATTTACAGTTGTAACCTTCCAAAATTAATAAAGAAAAAACTTAAAGGTCTAAATCAACCCCAGAAACTGGATCAGGTTACCTTTGAAGCTATTCTTCAATAGGTTCTTTTACCACCGGTTCCATGAAAGAGGTTCTATTCCCGGGAATCAGAACCAGTTATTCAACAGGTTCTTGAACCGGTTTTAAAGCTATCTATTCTAGTTTGGATTGAACGAACCTATTGCTAATGGGTCAAACTTTATACAAAACGCACCAGTTGTTGAACGTAAATTATCACCTATACTAATGCAGTATAAGGTGTTCAGCAACCTGTTCTTTAGGTTTTGCCTTTTAACTGCAACATTTAAAAAATTTAAATTATATTGTTTTGTACACCCAGAGAGGATTTAATTTTATTTGGAATAACCTGAAATTAATTAATAAAGCAAAAATGTTGTATTGGAAATTAAAAAAAAAGGCAAAAGAAACTAAAAATCAATTTTATTAGTTAATTATTAGTATTTCCAATCATCTCTAAAAGTAAAATTCGTTAAGAATTTGTGTGCGGTGGAAGCGACCATTTATTTAGTGAATATATTAGTAATTTGGTATAATCTATCAAATTTATTAAAAAATTGTTGATATTCAAAAATGGTAACTTCAAGTACGGTTATTCTGATTAAATATATCATTTAATTAGGGTTTCAGTAGAAGCAACCGAATTGTGGAATGTATTGATAATAGACGTCACTAATGATTTTTATTCAAATTTTATAACAATATTTGTTTTCCTTACGAATTGTTTAAATTCAAAATTAGCCATTAGGTAGCTCAGTACTCCGAATTTCCGAGTTCAAATCCCGGAAAAGGCAAACATTTAAAAAATCATTTTTTTAATTAAAATAAAATATTCAAAAGTTTTAATGGCAAATATATCAAAGAAAATTAAAATTAGTTGTGGTGCAGTAAGCA
Source organism: Eustalomyia histrio (assembly GCA_949748255.1). Classification (NCBI taxonomy): domain Eukaryota; kingdom Metazoa; phylum Arthropoda; class Insecta; order Diptera; family Anthomyiidae; genus Eustalomyia; species Eustalomyia histrio. The sequence goes on along the minus strand of OX456527.1, from coordinate 96,197,890 downwards.
AGAGTGTGAACTATGAATCTGATTGCCCAGATTCGATACCGGAAAAATCTAAAAATAATTTTTTTTTTTAAATAAAATTTTGTTAAACGTATTAATATTTCTGTGAAATATAAATATTAAATTGTACAACTGAATATTGGCTTTGACAACTAAAAATATAATTTAATATGAAAACAGTTGTCGTCACCGCCAGAATTTGACTGGCAACAAATTTAGTGGCCACAACTGATACTGTTTTCTGGGTGTATAGCAAAACACACATATTGGCATGAGCTGGAGCTCATCCTTAAATTTTGTAACCTATTTTATACTGCTGATCGCTTCAATCAAAATATTTCTTAGGAATTTGATAAGTAGATGTATCGGCTTAGTCTAAAACAGTTTGATCAGAGTTGCCTTTAGAGTTTTGGGTTTCTGTTTTTAAACTTTGTATACATATCAGATTTTTTTTAACAAATACTTATATGGGTATATAAAAATATTATCTTTTAAAAAAGATTATCTAGTAAAATATAAATAATTGTTTTTATATCACAACTGGAGTGTGTGGTTCAGAAATTACTGATCTGCAGTTTTGGGTAATTCCCAGGAAATTTAACTTCTATTCCTTGGAAAACGAAAAATTTTAAAAATCCATTTTATAAATTTTACATAATATATTTTTTTTTAAATTAGACTTATCACGAAAACTAGATGTAGAAAAATGGACGAGAAATAAGATTAACACTAACTTTATCTCAGCATCGTGAAGAGATTAGTTCTATCCAAAAATGGACCTTCTATTTTATAAAGACCCCATGGATCGAAAACTAAGCAAAATAGAACAAAAAACCGAAAAAAAATATATACACCTTGCGGAGTATTTATGCATCCCTTAGAGAACATGAAACAGTTTTGAGGAGAGATTCTACACACAGAAAAAAACCTCAATGTAAAATCAACATGAAAAAATGTTAATTTCAAGTCATTGTAAATTTCTGCAAAAAAAAAATAAATTAATTTAATATTAAAATTGTTTTATATAAAATTAACAGTTAAACATGTTAATTTTAAATTAATCATTGTTAATTTTATATTGTAAACGTAAAAATAAAATGGTAGACATTAGTTTTTGCCTTTTTCAATGTAAAAATAACATTGGTCAATGTTAAATTTTAAAATTATAGTTTTGTAGTAAAAATTAATGTTTTTCAAATAAAATGTACATTGATTTGGTTAAAAACAATACTAACCATTGTAAAATTAACACTAAAATCAAATTAAAATAACAACTAAGCATTGTAAAAATAACACGAAAAATGTAAAAATTAAATGAATTCATGTAAACTCGTAAAAAAATTTTTCTTATTTTGTTTATTGTTGTGTGCTTAACAAAGTGGGTGAATTTTATTTTAACAATGGCTACGTCTAACAATAATAATAAGAATTTAGAAATTCTGGTACAAATTTTAAATAATATATTTGTTTATTTTTGCCTAACTTTTCCATAAGTTTGCTATGTTACAGTATGGTATTGATGACGATATCTTGTCTGAATCGATTGCCAAAAAAATAATCTCTTGTTTACAAAATCAATCTAATGTTAGCACAACAAATACTCCGAATTCATCCCTTTGCACATCAGATGGGGGTTCCAAGCTATCTAAGGCAAACTAAGAAATCACGGGCTTGCTTTTTTGTAACCATTAATTGTTGTTAATTTTTTAGAGTCTTAAACTTATTTTAGAAGACAGCCTTAAATTAAAATCCATTACAAGTTTTTATGAAAAAAATTTTCATTATTGGAAGACATTTTTATCGCAATGTAAAATTATCGCCAAAAGATTTGCCAGCAATAGTAGATGAAATAATAGAAAACTTTTCTTGTGAAATAAGAGTACGTATTTTATTTTACCTAATTAACTACAAGAATTTATTTAAATTTTCTAATCTTTCAGGAATACTACTTTGTACCATAAGGTAGGATAGCGAATCCCGCTGGTAACCTAACGGAAAAATACGTAAACTAAAGGGCAAAGCGTGTGCGTTTATTAATGAAAATCAAAGATAGTTTAGAAGATTCAGATTCGAATTCCCATAATGAGTGTTCTGAATTTGATGAACCAGTTTCACTGGTCTTAAAAGCTTCTCCCTCAAGGGAGTTTTCTAATTGCGATTTATAAGTAATTATGAATTTCTTAGCGATTGGCCACTTTATAATAATAGCTAATCTGACGAACTAGTAAGTTTTACTTAACTTAGAAAAGTTATTCATTATTAACTTGCCCTCTTTATTTTATTAGATTAATATAGACTTCGAGCTACTGCATCCAGACAAAAGCCACCTTCTTTACAGTAAATGGAGTGTGCTTATTCTCAAATTTATGTTCTATGTTATGAAGTTGATGATCATTTCCAATCTATGTATGTATGTATGTTAAAGGATGAAATAATTTTAAAAGAAGAACCTTATATCTTTTCCAAATTAATAATGGTAAAATGTTTTTAAGAAATAAATTTTTGTAAACTTTATTAAATGAATAAAATGTAAATTGTTTTTTACCGAACCAATATTGCTTTAAAGTTATTTTAATATAGAAATCATTTCAAACTAACATGAAATTTTTTGTTATTTCAATATGATCATCATTTTAATTTTAAATGATTTAAAAGTAAGTTTTAAATGAAATTGGTGTTGATTCAACATGAAATTCTTGTTATTTTTACATTTTTTACTGTTGATTTCAAAGGACTTAAACATAATTTTTAGATGAACAAAAATGTAAATTTTACATGATTTCCAATTGTTTTTATTTGAAAAAAATAATTTTTGTTTTATTGTAATATCATGCTAAATTAACAGGAAACGCCAATGAAGCAAAATCATTATTAAAAACTATTAAATTAATCGTGTTTTAATTGCTTTTACAATGATTTTTTCCTGTGTGTAGACACTGTAAAACAGGTTTTTTTTCTGTTAATTTTAGATTTGATAAATTTATCAAAAATTGTATTCAAATTAACAAATCTAATTTTAAACCAAGGAAACTAAAATACATTTTGTCAAATAAACATATTTTCCTGATGAGTTAACGGGAATAAATTTAGTTAAATTAACAAATTTTTGTGATGAATCATATTTTATTATTTTGAGTGTACTAAATATTTTCTCATAAGAAACTGTTCAGATTCTGAATACACTTTTGTATAATCTTTATTTATCTTTAATTTTGGGACATTTTTTAAAAATAAATTCTTTTTTAAAACAGCTTTAACGGGTTATTAGCTTCATTTAAAATACAAAATATATTACAATAGATGTCCTTTAATTTAAATACTGATCAGTGAACCGAACATTTTCTTAAGCATTTTAGTTGATGTTACATATTTTTTCTTTTGCCAAATCTGGTTTCATTTATTTTCAAAAAGTGTGTATAAATTCTTTTAGGCAAAATGAAATATATACGAACCACTTAACAACCTATTAACCAGAATTGTTTTTTTTTTATACCCCAGTTTTCGATTTATTCGCGTACTTATTCTAAACAAAGTTATCAAGTTATCAAAAAAACAAAATCAACATCACGTATATAGGAAAATGTCATAAAATATACAAAACAAGAAACTGACAGTAAGAAAAAAAAAAAAAAAAACAAACAAATATAACACTCTAACTTTGTACTTTAGCGATTCATACCGCTATGAAATTTTACACAAACGTGTCACAATTTACATTTTACAGGTGATTTGCCACATTTTAACGATAAAATAAACAAAATGTAAAAGAAAAACTGAAATAGCAAAACATCTTTAAGGCATCACAATACATAACATACATATATATATATAAAATATATATATATTTGTAATTTTTATGTGGAATATATTTATACAGCGTTTAGGATGTAGCCAATGTTAAATTAAAATTTGATGATAATAAAATCAAATTGACAATTTTTATACAACCAAAAGGTTTAGAATATGACAAGGAAGGTACTCAAAAGTAAACACTTCAATTTTGATGAAACCTGGTTATAATAAGAAATAAAAATTATAAACGGTTTCGACTTTTGGACCATTTCTGGCAATTAGGTAATAAAAAGAGAGTTAAAAATTCAGGACTTTTTGATAACAATATTTTCAGGGTCTGAGGTGTTTTCAAAAGAAGAACGACATTCTTTCAGAAATTTAAAAGTTTTATTTGCTTTTTTTTTAGGAAAGTGATTTTGAATTTGCCCATTTTTTCATAATAAATTTCTTAGAATTTAAAAAAAAAATTAATAGGAAAAGGTCTTTAGAAACAGAAATCTGAGAATATTTTTTGTAAGCAAAATTATTATATTTTGAGCTTTTAGCCTCTGTAAACCTGATACACTAGTTAACAAATTAATTATTTATTTTTCGAGAATTTAACAAAAAGTACGAAAGTCTCCATATTTACTGATTTTCAATTGTCTTAATGTGCATATTCAATAGTTTTGAAGGAACAAGTATTTTAAAAGTATAAATTCCGTAGTTTTAGACAACTGTAACTTCCCCGTTACAGGAAAAATTACATTGCATCAATGGCAAATTTATATTATTTATTATTATAAATTTATTATTATAAATAATATAACAAAAAAATGAAGAATCTTTTTAAAGTTTGCCAAAAAGTGAGTGGATTTGGCGTGGTTAAATATTGGCCAATTTAGCAATTTTTTAATATATTATTTCCTATAATTTAATGGAACTTGGGAATTGCTTTTAATTTATTTGTGTCATAATAATTTAGAAAAAAATAGAAAAATATTGAAATAATTAAAAAAAAACAGTTTTGATATTTTTACTCTCTTCGTTTTGGAAAAAATATTCTTTCAATATGATGCACATAAAATATTCGGTATTAATTAATATTTTTTTTTTTTTGGTATATATTTGGGATACCTGAACGTATGAGAAATATGCCGTTGAGTATACGTACAGTTGTTTGCCAATATTAAGTAATAGCATTATTGCCTGATTGATTCATTAGCTCATTATCGCCCAGTCAAAACCCATTAAAGCTGGGAACTTCAAATTTAGACGGAATTTCAATTTATTCGGGCAGTGGAAAGTGGGGGGAAGGGGGAGCCTGCCTAAACCCAATTGCCTAGAAGCCTGATATTTAAAATATGTTCCTTGGAGTATCGGCTAACTTACTAAAATGGTACTTTTTAAAATTCTCTCACATGGTAAAAGCGGGAGTTAAATAGTGGAAAATCATCTCCCTTAACGGTCTACCTAAACCGCTTTAGCTGGGAAGTTGAAATTGTATATATAGGTTTGCTCCCTCGATGAATACATAGGGTAAAACGGGATTTTTGCCAGTCCTTTCGGGATGGGGGAAAAAGGGGAAAGTCTCCCCAATGACGGCTAAACCAAAACCCTTTGGCTAGACATCTGAAACTTAAAATTAGCCTTCCATAGAGTAGCAGCTATCTAAGTGATAAGTCAGCTTTTAAAGTTTTGACCATGGGATTCAAATTGTGAAAAGTCTCCCCCTTAATGGCCTATCCATACCGCTGGAGCTAAGAAGTTGAAATATTTTCTAAAGTTTCCTACTTCATCGTGGACATAAGCTAAAGCGGGATTTTAAAAAAATCCTATGGAAAGGGGTAAAAAGGGGTGAGTTCTCCTTCCGTAATAGCCTGAAATTTTAAATACACTCACCAAAAAAAGTCTGTAATGGCAACTGAAAATTTTGCTGTTATTACGGGAAATTTTGCTAATTTGAGCCCAGCGGTATTTTTTGCTAAACTTAGCAACACATGTCTGCTGACGTGTAGTAAAATAAAATTAGTAAAAAAGCTAGTAGCCGCTACTAAATTTTAGTAACTTTTTGTAAAGTGGAATTTAAAATCTGTTTGCTAAAATCAGTAAAAAAAATTACTAATTATTATTATTATTAGTACAAAATTTCAAATTAATTTTTATCGAACATCAAAATTTTTTTATTTAATTTATTTTTTAAAAAAAATATTTTAGACAAAATTAAAAAGAAATCAAAGGCTTAAAAATTGTAAAAACAAACGAATTTATCATTTTGTTTTAATTTCTTTTTTGAAAAATATTTTAGCTGTTTTTGAGGAACAAAAAAAAACTTTTTAGTGCTATTTTAATTCTTAGACATGTAATCTATGTAAGATTTTAAGGCAATTTAATTTTGTAGGTGTAAGTTTTAATTAGAAATAACATTTCCTTCAATATCCACCTTTTTAAAAATTAATAAATTTTTTTGCTAATTTTAGCAAATCGGTTTTAAAAAAATTTGTAAAATGATTTCTGAAATTAGCAACAAAAATTTGTAAATATTCTGTAAAAATTCTGTAGTTTATAAAATGTAAATGGCAAAAAGATTTGCTAAATAATATTTTTTTTACTAAAAATCAGTACAAAAATGGTAAAGTAGGATTGAAAACCCTTTACAAATTTTTCTACTAACTTTTTTTTCTGAGTGTACATGTTCCCTGGCTCATGGACTAACTCCCTGATAAGCTACTTGTTGGAATTTCTGCCAGGAACCTCGAAGAATAGGGGATTGCCTGATGAAAATATCCGCCTTAGTGTTATGTCAAAATCCATTAGGGGAAACTTAAAATTTAAAGTATGTGTACCTTTGAGTACAGGCTAACTCACTAATAACAACCTTTTTGGAAATTTCTCCAGGAACGTGGTCAAAATGAGGATTAGTTAGGGGAAATCCTTTCTCCTAAATTAAGAAACTGATATTTGGTTCATAGGTTCCTCCTCCGGCGGAGTCATCTGCATAGACGGGATTTTCGGAAATCCCTAAGGAAAGGGACAAAAGCGGGAAAATCTTACCCTCGACGTTCTGTCCAAAAGCCTTTATTAAGAAAACCGAAATAAAATATATATTCCCTGGGTAAAGGGATAACTAATTGATAAGATGAAATTTTTGGAAACACCTAAGGGGAGGAGCAAAAAGGGGAAAATTTTAACGCCTACCCAAAACAAAAGATCTAAGCAAGGTTGAAATTACCATCAAAAATGTTTTCACAGTACGAAAAACTAAACCATAAACAAAAGATTTTTTTACGATGGTCGTCTTTAACATACTAGAATATACACATAAAAAAAAACATATTTGCTGGCAGTGCTTAAAATAGCTGAAAACTAGTGTTATTAACAACAACTACCTAACAATTTTCATTCATAGTCATAGCTCCCTTTAGGATAAATACATGTTTGACAGACATAAAACTTTTTCCATACCAACACACACACACAAAAAAAAAAATATCTATCACAAAATATAAATCGCGAATTTGGATGAACAAAAAAAAAAAAGAAAAAAAAAAAAACAGCCAGATATGAAACTGAACACGTTTTAGCAAAACTTTTGACATTTATATTTAAGAAGTAACAAAATTCTGTTAAGAATACAATGAAATTTTGAAGAACTGCGTACATATTTTTACTATATAAATGTCTTAAATAGACTTTTGATACAAAAAAAGAAAAAAACATTCAAAAATATAAAGTTCTTCTTTACTTAACAATTTATGTTTAGTATACCTGAGTGTATAATAAAAACCACAGATTTATTTCGGTTGGCATTTAAAATGAACAAAATTTTTATACAAAAAAAAAAAAACAAAAAAAAATAAAAATAATAATAATATAAAAATCATTTTAAAAAGAAAAATATTGTCACTGTTGGCATTGATTGTTATCAATTCAAAACCAACAATTATGAACTTTTTTTGTTTGTTTGTGAGTTTTGCGGTTATTCTCAAATAAATGTTTAAGAAGGTGTTATAGTACATGGGGATTTAGCTTAAAGCCAATATTTATTTCTACGTGATTTTATTACTGTATAAATATTTTGAAGTTTATTTGATTTATAATACCCCAAGGTGGTGTTATGAATAAAAACAGTTTGTTGTTAAAGTTTTTTTTTTTTGTTGGCAAAATAAATTGTCTTTTGTCAATTGAATGGTTAAGTTTATTAAAAATTAATATTGGTTTTTACTTAGGTTAACTTTTCTTGTGATAATAAGACATTGGAGAAATTAAAGAGAAAAGTGGGTTAGTTGACAAAGTTTATAGCTTAAATAATGTATGTATTCATTAGGGAAGTTCAAGTATACTAAATGTTTTAATTTTTTGTAAGGAAAATTTCTATTTCATCTGATGGGTAGAAAAATATACCCAGACAAAGGATTGTTTGCAGTTCGATCAAAATCATTAACATTTATTTGTAAGTATTTAATTTTATTTGGAATAACCTATAATACACTAATAAAACAATGTTGTATTGGGAACTAAAAATATGGAAAAGAAACTAAAAGTCAAACCTACAATCAAATTGTTGGTATTTCCAATCAACTTTAAACATTTATTTAGTGAATATAAAGGGTGGTTAAATTTTAAGGGCCGACGTTGATTTTGAATAAAAAACAAATTATTTAGGAAATTATTGTCATTTCTTTTTATTATAATAATATGGTACAGTTCAATTATGTATGGAACAAAATATCGGCCAAATGGCCGCCGGGACCTCGGCGCACACCCCCACCCGATAATCCAAATTTTCGATGACGCTGAGGCATAATTGAGGTTCTATGCCGTTAATGTGCCGAATTATCTCATCCTTTAGTTCTTGAATTGTTGCTAGCTTATCGACGTACACCTTTTCTTTCAAATAACGCCAAAGAAAGAAGTCCAACGGTGTCAAATCACATGATCTTGGCGGCCAATTGACATCGCCCCCACGTGAGATAACACGGCCATTGAATTTGTCGCACAAAAGAGCCTTTGCTTTGTTAGCTGTGTGGCAAGTGGCATCATCCTGTTGAAACCACATATCGTCCAGGGTCATACCCTCAATTTCTGGCCACAATAAGTTCGTTATCATCTCGCAATAGCGAACACCATTCACGGTAAATGCTTGGCCGACCTCATGAAACACTATCGCGAACAACAGCAATGTTTTCCGCAGAATGAACTGAGTGAGCATGCACAGCTGTTTTCGCACACCCGGTTTGCTGAAATTTGCCCGCAATTCTGCCGATTGTGGACACATTTTGTCGATTATTCTGACAAAAAAAAATAATCGGCAAACATTAAAAAAATATATTTTTTTTTTTTGTAATAATAATAAAATATTTAAATATTTAATTGACAAATATATCAAAGAAAATTTTAATTAATTGTAGTGCAGTAAGCAGGAGTGTGAATGCCCAGGTGCGATACTGAAATTATCTAAAAATAAAATTGTTCTTAAAATAAAATTTTGTGGGACGTAATAATATTTCTGTGGAATATAAACATTAAATTGGACATCTGAATATAGGCTTTCACAACTAAAAATATAATTAAATATGAAGGCAGTTATCGTAACCGTCAGATATCGATTGGCAAAAAATTCGGAGCCCACAACTAATAATGTTTTCTGAGTGTACCAAAAAATATAGTAATCTTAGAACAAATCTGTCAACTATACAGCTAAGAAATATTACAAATTGGTTTTAACCTATTTTCACCATTTTTTAAGACTTTACAAAAAGTGAAAGTGGTCTAAAAAACTATAAAAAGTGATTTGCTAATATATTGAATCAGTCCTTTCACACATTTTAGTCGAATGTACCGACACTGGAGCATAACTGTGCTTAAATAAACAAGTAAATGGGAAAAAATCTCATGTCAATTAAAATCTAGTCAAATAAATATATAAATCAGATGCTGAAAAAATCGACAACTGAAATATATCAGTCACGAAAACAAAATTAAATTTATATATATTACTAAAATTCTCTTTTGTGAAGAAGGCGGAAAATATCTGAACGAAGTTGCTGAAAAAGGTTTACATGAGGTTTCTATGAGGAGTAGGTCCAAAATATGCTCGGATATTCACGGTTTTGTAAAATGACAGAAAGAACCTTAATAGAACGATTCTAATTAGATTAAATGCGGTTAGTGCTTGGACGAATATAAAGTTAGGCACCAAAAAATATGCGAATTGCGCCGTGCCCAATTTATATATGTCTCCTTTATAATAAATCAAAATTAAAGCAAAATTGGTGGTTGACCCCGAATATAAATAAAGATGAATTTATAAATAAAAAAACTTGTAAGGTAGACCTGATACCTTTAATTTATAAATAATATGCCCAAATTAAAAAAAAAACTAACCGTGTTTGTTAGTTAGGCAAATATTACAAATAAGGTTGTCCCAAGAAGAACGCAATTTTTAAATTTTAAATAAAACACAGATATTTAAAAAAAATCGTGAAACTTTATTATATCGTAAAGTAGACAGAATGAGGTTATGTGTGGAACAATATATCGTGCAGATGGCCGCCGCGGCTTTGCTGGCATGCACGCGATCTTTTAATGAAATTTTCAATGACTGTTTTGCATGAATGCTGCGGTATTTCATTAATGCAGCGTCCAATTTCCTCTTTTAAGGCTTGAGTCGTTGTCGGCTTATTCACGTAAACTATCGACTTCAAAAAACCCCAAAGAAAAAAATCGAATGGTGTTAAATCGCACGATCTAGGCGGCCAATTCTGATCTCCAAAACGCGAAATAACACGACCGGGAAATAACTGATGCAGCAATTGAATTGTTTCTCTGGCTGTATGACATGTAGCGCCGTCTTGTTGGAACCACATGCCCTCCACATTCATTTCTTCAATTCTAGGCAAGAAAAAACTGGTTATCATTTCACGATACCGAACACCATTGACTGTTTGCGCTTGACCTGCCTCATTTTCATAAAAAAAAGGTCCAATGATTCCTCCAGCCCAAAAACCACACCACACAGTGACACGTTGAGGATGCATTTGCTTCTCGTGAATCACTCGAGGATTTTCCTCACCCCAAATGCGACAATTCTGCCTATTGACGAAGCTATCAAGATGAAAATGGGCCTCGTCACTGAAGATGATTTTATCGGCAAAATCAGCATTTTCATGTTGTCTCTCCAATACCCAATTAACGAACTCCCTTCCCTGTCCATGGTCAGCTGGCTTCAGTTCCTGAGTCAATTGAACTTTGTATGCATGAAGATGCAAATCTTTCGTCAAAATTCGCTGCAAAGTGGATTTGGAGGCACCAATTTGCTGAGCTCGGTGTCGAATTGAGGTGGATGGAGTTTGAGCGACATCATCACGTACAGCTGCGACATTTTCGGTCGATCGACCTGGTCGATGGCGCGTTGTTGTCTTTACATCACTAACAGACCCAGTTTCGGCAAATTTATCCATTAATCTCTTTACAGTTGACTCTTTTGGAGCATTATTGTGACCCCAAATTGATCGCAATTTGCGAACTGTAGCCGCAAAACTTTCACCATTTTGGTAAAACAATTTCACAATGAGAATGCGTTGTTCATTCGTGTAGCGCTCCATTTTTACTAACCTCGTACCTTCTACTAGCAAACAATAACAATTGTTCAAATGTCAAACAATGACACTTCGAATGTTGCCAGATTTAAAAATTGCGTTCTTCTTGGGACACCCTTTAGTTTAAAAGCCGGACATATCGTTAACGGTAGCTTTAAATATCGGAAAATATTAAAAAGAAATTAAAAAAGAAGTAAATTAAAATTAAAAAAAAATTTAATGAGTTTTCCCTTTAAATAAATTTGTTAAAACTTTTTATAGGGGACTTTTCAATTTTAGATTTCTGGTTCAAGGCAGTTAGGGATGAGTGATTAAGGGGAATATTTTTTATTTAAACTTCGTTTGTATCATGTTGTTATTGAACATTCCAAAGTGTATAAATTCATGAAAAAAGCACGTATCCCAAGGGAAACTCTATGTAAATATCACATTTCTAGCCAAATCATTTTAAATGTGCTATTACAGGGGAGACTTTTCTCTCTGGGATCCTCATGTTTACCCCGAACCGAACGAAAATTTCAAAAAGAACTTTATCATAGAATTAATTCAGGAAATGCATGCTCTTAATTGAAGGGTTCTAGTCGATGGGGTTAAGAAATAATGTTAAGGGTAGACTTTAACTTTTTGTCTCCCTCCTTAGAAATTTCCCATAAATTGGTGTTGGTATAAATCCACGCCATTGGCAGAATCTACGTGCCAAAATTTATGTTCCTAGCTGGGTGATTTGGCATACACTTTTGCCTTCTTTAAACACATTTTTTCCCAAGGAACACATTTTTAAATGTCACTTCTTAATCAAAAAGAGATAAGAAGGCTCCCCTTAACGGAATGCTTTAGGCATTCCTTTGAATCTCTTTTAATCTCTTTTTGATTAAAACATTTGCCATTTGAAAAATGTGTTCCTTGGGAAAAAATGTGTATATAGATCGAAAATGTGTCTTCTTAATCACCCAGGAAGGAACCTCAATCTCTAAAAGCCCCATTTTACTACACTCCTAGCTAAAATTGATACATTTTTTTTATTGATGTCCAAGTCAATAATCGAGGAAAGACATATTTTAAATTTCAGATATCTAGCCAAAGCGGCTTGGGCAGACCGCTAAAGGGGAAATTTTCCGATATTGAATTCAGGTTTTAACCATTTTTCTGGCGAGAATTCCAAGAAGCTACATTAGCGGTGAATAAGGGAACACTTAATTTTAACTTTAGGTTTCCATTTTTTTATTTAAATCCCCATCTCCATGATGAAAATTCCAAAAGGTCCCCTATCAGTAAATTAACCCATACTGAAGAGAGCATATATTTTATGTTTTAAATTTTTTCATTAAAATGGTTAGGGTTGGATGTTATCGCAATAGGAAAAATTTCCAAAAATCGCTAATTAGTGGATGTCTACCATACATGGGATTAAGAAAGTAAGTGGACTAATTAATTTTATTTTCCATGTCTAATAATTAATTCGTTCCTTGTTAAATTCCATTTCGTTTTCTTTGAATAGTTTTGCAATTCTCCTTGTTTCTTTTCTCATTATATTTCTGTCTGCTGTTCCCTTTGGCCTAGTGATACAATTCCACTCATTCGGCATAGTTTAGTCCAAGTGCTTTCCGTTCATTTAGGTTCTCTTGTCTTGTTTTTCAATTGCACTCTTTTACCGTTTTATTTTGTTTCTCATTTTAGTGTGTAAATTTCACAAGTTTTTTAAATTTTAAAGGCTCAAATCGGCTTTTTTTTGATGAAAACAAAGTTTTAAAAATACAGGTTTTTAATTAAAAAAAAATATTAACTCATCACTTAAGATAATTGTAGATGGGTCTTAAGTTTCCAGCCAATATGGTCCGAGTGGCGAAAAAATCGCTGATAAGTAAAGTAACCCATTTTCTATGGATAACATTTCTCAAAGCCAGAGATGATTTCTGCGGTTCAGAAGTAGTTATTTTGACACGGAACACAAAGAACGCCCAGGTAAGCCAAAAAAAGTTCGAGATAATGAATTGGAGGCTTTACTATGCAAATATAGTTGTCAAGCTCAGGAAGAACTTGCAAAATAATCTGGAATCACTGAAGCACCCAAAATACAAAAAAAATTGGGTTGAAGCCGAGGGACATTCAAAGACGACTTTGCGTGTTCGAAATGTTCCATGAACGCCATAAAAATAAGTAATTCTTATATTGAATAATTACTGGCCATTAAAACTGGATCCATTACGCAATCATTTGTGAAGCACGGCCAACCAGCTAAATAAACGCCAAAGCCGAGTATCAATGGCGCCAAGGTAATGTTCTGTATTTGGTGGGATTAGAAAGGTCCCATCTATTATGAGCTGCTAAAACCGGGTCAGACGATCACACGGGACCTATATGGAATACAATGTATTCGCTTAAAATGAGGATTGGCCGAATTGGCCCGGGAATTTCAATTAATTTGAAATTTTGGATCAGTTTTAAAGTACTAAGAGATTTATTTATCAATTTGTTTAATTTTTCAGACATGAGGGAGTAAATCTTTTGACCAAAACCACGAAATTAAGAATATACAAGTAAATTAGTCCAAAATTCCTTATTTTGAGCGTCGAGTGATATATTGGATTCACCTATTTGGTTATCTGTTATTGAAAACTCTTGAGAATTATTTCATGACTTCTCAATTATTGGCACCACTTTACGCACTGTTACTTTCCCATACATGGGATATATTTATATTTTTTAAAACAAACGATTTTTCATATTTTAAAGGGTTTTAGATTTATTGGTTGAAATAATCCTGTATAAAATTCAGTTTCTAATCAATAAATACATTTAAAGGAAAACTAATTTTAAACTTAACATTACTACCACATCTGTTAGCATTTAAAATAAACTAAATATTTTATTCTCGTCTGGTTTTACCTTTCACAATAATTTGTTTATTTATCACCCAGTGTGTTGATGGTTTTATAAATGATAAAAATTGCAACAGCAAAAAAAAAAAAAAACAATGAAAAATGTAGTACTTACATTTACCCTTCACACATTTTGCTAACGAGTTCTGACAAAAAAAAAAAAATAATGAAAACCTTAACAACACAGCATACATTTCTAAATAGACAAGTGCAACATAAACTCACGTGTTAACAAGGTTGCAAAAACAGTAGACAAAAAATAAACAATAAAATAACCACAAAAAAAAAAAAGAAATATATACATGTAGCAAGCAGCACACGCGCCCAGGCAGAAATTGTTGAACGTACAAAAAAAAATAGTATTTGTAAATCTACAGGCAAATAAACAAAGGTAGTTTAAATATTATTCTAACAAAACAATACTTTTGTTTTTGTAAAATCAGTACTGTGCCGATAGTATTTTTCTGCCTGCTCGATTATGTTACCACAATATAAAAACACTTCACATAAAGAAAAACTTTAAAAGTGTGCGTGACAAATAAGCTTAAAAAATAAAATTCTCTATTGAAAATATTCTCTGAAACTTGGTGATGAAGTTTTCCTTATCCCCCCATGCTTCTGTTACTCTTAAAATTTTAAGATATCATGTAAAACGAAAAAAAAAACACTGGATATTTTATATCACCATATATTATGGTCATGCTTACATCCATATGAAAGTATTTAAAGAACAAAAAAAAAAAAACATAGTTTTTATGAAAATTTTTATTGTTTGTGACACAAGGACACACTAGGTCGCGTGCCTAAAATACATTTTTATGCTCAGGTTTCATGTGTTTTTGAGGGTGATTTTCTGTTCTTCTAACATTTATTGTATGTTTTTTTTTTGTTGTCATCAACTAACTGTTGCAATTTGTGTTTTTATTTAAAAATTTAACATAAAAATACCATTGAATATACAAATTTCAACATTATTATTTTTAATACACTTCTTATAATTAAAATGGGTTAATTGGTAGAGGTAGAAAATAAGCGTGTCAACAAGAGAAATGTATAAGATTTATTTTATGAAATAGTATGTAGTTGCCCAGCAAAAACTTTCATTACCAAAGAAATGATAATATAATGAAACTATGATGCTTTGTAGGCATAAAATTTTACATTTTGGCTATAAACTATAAATAAAAAATTTGTTTCTAACCAATAGAAAACACCTATTTTTTTATTAAATGGTAAAAATTGCAAAGATCAGCGCTAGAGGAAGTGCACACTTTCGACCCGGGCGACCAGGTCATCTTCAGCCTCCTTTATAAACCACCCAAACCACAAATAACTTATGGTTCTGAACAGGAAAATGACCCGTACAAATGAGCTTTTTCCATCTATTTATTGAAATACCCTTTGGCAACCATCTTCGATTTTCGAAGCACAAATTGACAAGGTTGCCATTCTAAATGTGTAATGTTTCCATTTCTGGCAGCGAATTGGGAATTTGGCATACTAATATTTTTTTCTTTCACAACATATTTGAGTGTTAATTATTATATATTTATTTTAAGTTTTTAAAAAAGCAAACTATGTAAAAAAGAAATGCCATCTGTTGTGAATCCCCTATTTTTAAGTCTACATTTTGCTGGGAAAATTGTGAATTTTTGCCTCTCCAAAAAATGCAAATTTAACTGTTGATTTTTTATATATGACGGTTTTTTCTTTTTCTCACTCCTTATATTTTATATTTTTTTTAAACACTTTGAACTCGTTGAAAAAAAAATACACTCCAATTAATTTCTGTTTAAATTTACCCAACTTATAGTAGGCAACTGTACTCCTACTATAAATTGGGTAAATTTACTCTGTGTGCGTAAATGAAAAAATTACACACATTATGCGTAAGTTGGTGAACACAAAATAAGTAAATTTACATTAAAAGTGCATAAAAATTAAATGAAATTTTGAAATTAGAGAATAAATTTACCTAATTTGTGCGTAAAGAAACATTTTTTTTTTTAAATATACAAATAATATGCGTAAAAATCCATTGTAAATGCTTAAAAATTCCCCAAAAATGCGTATACTTAGCACCACGATGTTGAAAATTAAACAACCCAATTTTTATTAAATATATTTTAAAATTACCCATTATATACTAGGAAACTATTCTCCTACGATAAGTTGGGGAAATTTGCTTTGTTATGCGTAATTTGGTGCACACAATATCAGTGTGCACCAAGATGGTATAACTGTCCTGAGAACACATGCAAAGTTGCAAGTCATTCTGTCAATTCTTTCTTTGTTTACAAGCCATTTGAAGTTGACGTGTCATTGATTTTTTTAACATGGAATAAATTGAATATCGTGCAGTCATAAGATTCTTTGTTTTGAAGGGTTTAAAAGCAATGGAAATTTATGAACAATTGTTAGAAGTGTATAAGAAATCCTCACCTTCAAAACACAGCGTTGAATTTTGGGCTGGTGAATTTAAACGTGGTCGTACCAGCTTTAAAGACGATCCACGCGAAGGACGACCAAAAACTGCAACCACAGCAGAAATCATTGAGCAGGTACAATATGGTTAGTGAAGATCCAAGTTTGACTAAGGGTGAAATTGCTAATGCCATAGGCATCTCAGACGAACGAGTACTCCATATTTAACATGAAGAATAACGTATGAAAAAACTGTTTGGAAAGTTAGTGCCGCACACATTAACAATTCAACAAAAACTGGATCGAAAACAAATTTCTCAGCGTAATTTGGGGCGTTTTAAGCCGAATAAAACCGACTTCTTGCGTCGTTTTATAACTATGGATGAGACTTGGATCTACCACCATGATCCTAAAGTGAAACAAGAACGTTGTTGTTGTTCAGCTCCAAAGCAGGTGAAGTCATAACGATCAGCAAATAAGGTTATGGCATCTGTTTTTTGTGATGCAAAAGGAATTTTGTTAATTGATTATCTTCAGAAAGGTAGAACAATCAACTCTGAATATTATCGCAGCCTTTTGGATCAGCTGGATGAAAAAATTCGTGAAAAAAGACCTGGTTTAAAGAAGAAAAAAATAGTTTTTCATCAAGACAATGCACTTGCTCAGTGTTTTGACGATGGCTAAATTCAAAGAATTAAAGTGCGAATTGCTTGAACATCCACCGTATTCACCAGATTTGGCTCCCAGTGACTACTATCTCTTCAGAAATCTCAAACAATTCTTTCGTGGAAAGCATTTTTCGTCGAATGAAGAGGCCATAGCAGCTGTAGACGGTTATTTTGCAGAGCTTCCGGAAAACCATTATAAGGATGGGATAAAATTATTGGAAGATTTTTGGAACAAGTGTATTGATAAAAAAATATATTTCGTAACAAAGGCAGTATTATTTCATTTCGAGCGCAGGAACTTTTCAACCAACCTGTACATTGTAAGTGCGAACACTATTTTCAAAAAATTGTTTATTTTGTTTTAAATGGAAAGTCTTATCATACATAATAAGAGGTAATTAATACCCAATGATTACTCTACAAAATTTGAGAATGGCCTCAATGTAAGCATCATAAAGAATTCCAAAATTATGTTTCATCTATAGTATGTTTTTTACTTTGTTCCTCCTATAGTGGACGCAGGAGATTAATAGGCATATGTTTTGTTACTTTTATCGGCTGTATTTGGTGGTATAAGAAATTTCGTTAGTAATATGGGATGGTAATTTTATCCATAATTTTAGCATGCCTGCCTTCATCGCTTTAGACCCCGTTCATATCTTGATTTTATGTAAGTATTTTCCTTTTTAAATGGTTAATAAAATAATCACTTCAATTAATCTTGCCATCTGCAGCAATACAACATTAATCCCGTAGTAGTACTTGTATCATTTTTATTGTCTTCGTCTTCATCAACGTTATTTTATTTGTTTATTAATTTTTTCTTGGATTTTTTTCGTAATATTTTTTCAAATAAATAAATGTCAATATTTTTAGTACTACTATAATGTAGTACATTTACTAACTTTGCGAGTAAAATATTTATTTTACGAACAAACCTTTTAATTATCAGCAACTTATGTCTATCTTTACGTTGTGTGTGCATTGTTGTATATGGAAATGTGTAAAAATTGATTTTACGCATTTGGTGTTTATATTTACTCAAAATGTACTATATTACACAAAAAATACCAATTTTATAGTAGTAAATTTTAATTTATAAATCGATTTTTCCATACGTCCCCAGCAAAAATAAATGGAAGTGATTCTTAAGGAATTAATTTTTCATTGATTCCAAAGTATCGTTTAGTTCTGATTTTTCTCTTCTAAGGAAGTTCTTTTTCACAACTTATAAAAATGTGATTTTTATTGAAATTAAACACTTTTCAAATCTATGACGCTACAAAAAGTAAAAAATGATTGTAGTAAAAGTTGCAAGAATTTCGAATAGAGATAAATAAGGCCCCATTTCTGAATTTCCTGCTAAAATTTAACGAACAGTAAAACTCAAACTTTGTATAGGAAACAACAACAAATGTGTCAGTTAAATTCGCAGGTAGATGCTAACGGGATTACTGATCGATTACTGATCTAAATTACAAATTCAAAATTTATTTGGGAGAAACAAAAGATTTAATTTTTCACTAAACCATAAGAAGGGCTTTAGATGCAATGAAAAAGGATCATAAAAGAAAACTTCCACCTTATGATACCCCTATGTAAAAATCATTGGTTTCGATCCAAATTTGCACAACACCGGAATCAAAATCACTGCTTCTTTTTCTCTTCTTTTGCTACTTTTTTTTTGCTGGGTCAGAGCAAAAGTTTAAAAGTGTAGCTCGGTGTAAATATATGACTACGATTTTTTATTAATTTTTTTTCTGTGAATTGAAATTTTTTAAACGTTTCACCAGTTATTTGTTGTATATTGGGGAATTTTTCTATCCAGCCGACTGACATTAGTTAACCATTTCTTGTCAGACCACATGAGCAATATTTAAACTACTTAAAGGGGGCCCATGAACAACAAATGTTGGGAATACCTGATCTTAATGACCAGTGCATGAAAAAAATAATTTAAGAAAATTCAGAATAATTTTAAAGCATGGATTATTAAAGATGGATTTTTATCGCTTACGTACGTATGATTGACATTTTTATAGATTTAATATTACTCATACGCAAAAATTACATTTTATAATATAAGTGGAACAAATTTTTACTCCAACACCATTTCCGTTTGTAACACATTGAAATGTATGTAGATCTGAGACCCTATAGCTTAAAATCAATATATTAATAATCCTTATGCAATTTTAAGCCGATATAGCCATGTTCGACTGTGCGGTCGTTGAAAGTCCGATCACAGCTTGAAGACAAAAGCGGACATTCTCCATATTGTTTTTTTATCCTCTCGACCAGTATCTTATTGCAAATGAGTATAATCGGTTTAGCCGTCAAAAAAGTTATAAATAAAAATGTGTACACAGAAAAAAGCAAACTCATTGTGATATCAAAATTTTTTCCCCAACCGCATGGTTGTTTAAATTAAACACCAAAGTGAAAATTATACATATTTATGTTTTTATAATGTTGTTTCATTTAGTAAATCTTGCGGGGCTCTTCTTCGAAGTCTATGAAATGTGGCTGTGCTACTCATCAGATTGATTGCTAATGAGTTGGGGTGTTGTTCAATTCTTGTTTTGTATGCCAATAGTTGAGCCACTATTTCAGCTTTTACGGTAGGGATATTAAGCTCTCGATGAAGTTGGTTGTTTGTTATGTAACAGGGGGCATTTGCAATTCTCCTAATTGTTTTGGATTGAAATCGTTGTATGTTGTTAATGTTTGATTTGGATGCGGTACCCCATAATTGGATGCCATATGTCCAAATTGGTTTAAGTCTACATTTATAAACCAATAATTTGTTCCCAAGAGACAGTCGGGAATTAGGTTTTACAAGAAAGATAATTTTATGGAGTTGGATATCTAGCGCTTTACGTTTGGTTTGTATGTGTTTTTTCTAGGTTAACTGTTTGTCCAGATAAATACCTAGATATTTTACACTTTCTTCTTGTGGTATTTCGATTCCATTAAGCCTTATAGGAGGGCATGTTTCTTTATTTAGTGTAAAGGTAATTTGCACTGATTTCGATTCATTTGCTTTTATTCTCCAGTTGGTAAGCCATGTAGATATATTATTTATACATTTTTGTAAAGTTTCACTTGCAAAAGTTCCTATTATAACACCATCTGTTTGGGGAAGATCAGATGTATACAACAAGTAAAGATTGGGTCCCATAACGCTGCCTTGTGGTACTCCTGTCATAATTGTACATATGTCACTCATTTCTTCTTCTTCTTTTACATAGAACGAGCGTTTGTATAGGTAGGATCTAATGAAGAGATAGTAGTTAATGGGGAGCATTTTCTTTGTTTTGTAAAGGAAGGCTGCAGTACAGTATTGTTTTTTTTTCGAAAGTTTCGTGGATTGTTTCAACTAAGCGATGTACTTGTTCGATTGTTCCATGTCGTTTTCGAAAACCGAACTGGTGATTAGGAATAAGAGATTTCGATTCTATTATTGGCATCAATCTACTTAGGAACAGAGTCTCTAGAACTTTTGAGGGAATAGGCAATAGACTAATAGGTCGATATAACGTTACTTGTTCAACAGGTTTTCCAGGTTTAGGGATCATAGATATCTGCGCAACTTTCCATTGGGGTGGTACGAAACAGTGGAGCATGCAGGCGTTGTATATGAAGGTCAAAAGAGTTATACCTTCTCGTGGTAATTCTTTTAATGCTTTTGCAGTTAAAAGATCATATCCTGGGGCTTTTTTAATATTTAAATTATTTATTGCATTAGCTACTTCCAATTTTGTAAACTTTTTAATTGGTAAATCTAGTTGGTGGGTTTCATTTATGATACCATGTTTTTGCTGAGATATTTTATATAAAATTATAAAATTTTTTTCACCTCAAAAAATTTTTTCACCACAAAAAATTTTATACCTCAATTTTTGTTTTTCACCATTAACATTTTTTTCACCTCAAAAAATTTATTTAACATCTGTTTAAAAGTTGTTTCCATATCTAAAAAAAAAATTTTTTCCCACAAAAACTTTTTTCACCTCGACAATAATTTCTTAATTTTAAATTTTTGATATTGACTGCAACGAAAATGAGGTTTTAAAAAAAATCGGTAAAACAGAGTTTAAAGTTTTAACTTGCTATTTTACAAGAATCCAAAGTTAATTAGAATAAGCAAATTAAAAAAACTCATTTTTTTGTCAAATTCGGTTGCATTGCCTGATGATTGTAAATTGTCTTTTAAATTTTTATAAAACTTGTAAAATATCGCATTAATTATGCTCATATATCATACATTTTTCTTTGTCACAGTTAGAAATATTTCGTGCAACAATCGTTTTCAATTTTTCTTATTTAGCACATCTGCTCTACAAATGGCATCTTTCTTTTGTAGCCAGAAAAAAATAAAAAATAAGGTAAAAGTGTGTGCACTTCGTTTTCATTTACAACAGATAATCTGTTGCAGTGTCTAGTTGAATTATATTTCGACACTTGTCAGTGTGAAACTAAGCGGTGCGATCAAAAGGAATTCCTTTAAGACATAAAAAAATGCACTTGATGTTTTGCTTAAATGTTGTTGTAGCAACAAAATGTGTCGTCTGTTGAAACACTGGCAAACTTTATGCAGACTCATAAGGAATAACTAAAATATCCAGACTAAAAAACAACTGCAAAAAAAAAAGCTATAAATTATCAAAAAGACTCCTAAAGCGAAGAAATTACAAAGTAAGTATAAAGTAAAACCTCCAAATGTCAATTGTAACCAAATGCACGCATGCAGATTTTATACATGTTTTTTTTTGTCAGGCAAATAGAAAAATTTGTTTTTAAAATATCGCAAAAAAAAACATATTTTCTTAAAGAGACATTGACTTATTAAGCATAACAACTTACAGAATAATAAGATGATACAAATAATTTATAAATATTTTTAAGATTTATATTTGTGAATTTAAAACAATACGCAAAATAAATAACATGACTCGCCTTATATTATGACAATCATGAAGCAAAAGTCTTGATTTATTTTTTATTTTTTTTTTTTTACCAAAGACACAAATAAGTAGAAAGTTATTTAAGTAAATAATTTCTTAATGAAAAGGAATGTTGTATGTTTATGTTTTCTTTATAAAATTTGATACAACTTTAAAGATCTACTCGTTTGTATGTGAAAGAGTATATTTGCATTTGTAGTTTTGTCATTTTGATAGCAATAAAATTGAGTGTAAGTAAACAACAATACATTTGCATAGTTAATATATAAAAATAAGATTTTTAACATTCTATATAAACTTAGTAAATAAATACACTCGAGAAATTTGAATGGTTCAACTAGCAAAGGAAAAAAAGGTTAATTATGACAGGCTAAAAACTTTTAAATGAAGGTGTTTGCAAATCTAGCGGGAAAAGTATGGGTAAGCTAACACTTTTTCCTAACCGTCAAAGTAAAAAAAAATATACTTTAACGACAAAAATGTGTTCGCGGAAAATATATATTGTAGAAATAATTTTATGCTAGTGTTCAAGAGAAAGATATGTTAATATTAAATTCTTAGTGTCGAACAAATTTTTTTTTTTTTATAATTTTTCAATTCCCATTTGTTTAGTAAAATCTATAGCAAACTTCACTACAATCGTTTTTCTCTGACTGTATTTTACACAACTTTCTCTTAAAATTTGTTATATGTATGTATACTGTTGTATAAATTCAAAACATAGAACAATTCAACTAAATTTATTTCGAATGCCAAGAATTGTTTATATGGCAACATTATTAAAAAAAGAAATCAAAATACTCTACATATGACAACATATTTTAGTCAAGGAAAAATAAAATAATAAAGCAAAAAAGAAAAATATAAAACAAACAAAAGAAAATACAATTTAAACAATAAAACATGTTAAAAATCTTAAAACATTCAAATTAAATGAATGTTTTATTTGTATATATTTGTTCAGAGAATAAAATAAACTACTACAAGAAATAAGGATAGTCACAGAAGATGGTGTTATTAAATCATGGGTTCCAGTTTGAGTATCAGTAGGAAAAATCCACAGAGATTGTGATCTCTCATGTTGTCATTGAAATTAAAAAAGCATTAGAGGCGAAACAAATCACTGTTTGTGTCGTCATTGATATAAAGAGTATCTTAGATAATCTACAATGCAAGTAAAGGGGCTGTGATTTAGAAGGGCATTGTTTCAATCATCATAAAATAGGCCATTGAAATGTTAACATCCAGGGATATTTCATTAAATATAAATGACACTAGGGACTGATCACAGGTGATTGTTTTCTCGTCACTGTTATTGACTCTGGTTATTGCTGAGCTACTTAGAGACTTAAATGATCAAGTGTTTAAGACCTATGGCTACGCAGCTGATCTTGTGATCTTCATCACTGGTTGGAATGAAAGAAAAATTTCTGACCGCAAGCAACAGGTTATGAACCATACACTCTAATGACGTTTACAAAAAAAAACACATCCAATACAATCCTGATACCGTTTACGAAACGTAGGAGGTTCAACTTGGTAGAGCCGAAGGTCAATGGCATTAACGTTGGCTCTTCTGATGTTGTTTGGTACCTTGGGGTTACTGATTGAAACCTTTACCTGGAAACTAATATCTAACTTCCGTAACCAGGAGACCTACTAGAGCATTATATGCCTTTTGGGTAGGACTTGAGGTTTAAGGCTTCGAATGGTTTACAGCTCCTTCAACACTATCTTGAGAACAATGATCACCTATGCTGCTGTGGTATGGTTGGCCAAGGTAGAGCAAATGCAGGCAAAAAGGGCGTTTAACAGGGTCTATCTCTTAGTCTGGAACCACAAGACCTGTCCATTTGGTAACTGAGGACGCCTGTATGGGAGTTCTGTGTGTTTGGTATTATAAAGGGATGAAAACTTTGAGGCCACAAGAGAAAGCGTGATTGTAAATTTACGATCCACTGGGCAGGATCACAGATAAAAGGTTACCAAGGCAGATTTCGCTAGGAATTATGAGGTGATCATTTTCGAGAAGGCCATATGGACCAGAAAATCTTCGGAACTTGAACAGATCAATAGGGATACGAAAGCGGACGTCTGTACACAGAGAAAACAGATATGTGCTGACAACCCAATTTGTAGCCAATCGAAAGGTTCGGTTGTGGTAACCGAAATTTTCGGTTGCGACAATAGAAAACCAATTGTGAAATGAGTTATCTGATTGTGACAACAGTATTTCGGATGCTTCAATAATAATTCGGTAGTCACAATGGAAAATTTCGATTGATGCATTCGATTGGCAACAAATTAGGCTGTCAGCACGAAACTGTTTTCTGTGTGTACCCTCAATTTTTAACTTGCCCTTTCCATTGGCAAGTAGCCATCCATATTCTTTACAGAGAAAACAGATTCATCATGTCAAGCGAATTCCTTGCCAAATGAATGTATTTCTGATAAAATAAAATTAATGGTTTCAACCGAAATTCTATAGTATTGATCAAATTTCTGTCGTCACAAACAAATATGTCGGTGTCTCCAACCAAGCCATTCGTTTGGGAAGAAATTTGGTTGTAAGAATGAATTTTTTTTCTACACAGGCCTAGTTCTTTGCCAGCTATGCGTCAGAGTGTCTGATAAGGGGCACAAGGGGACACTTTTTTATATTCTTTCGAACACTGTGTCATTTAGACTTGTTCTAGACTGCATTGAGGACGAATTAATTAATTTGGTTGGAATTGTTTCAAATTCAAACCTACTTTCCATAGAAAGATCCTATGTGAATTTGTAGATCTAGTTGAAATTTTGATTTCAAATGTTCTATGAGACCGAAAACCATGCCTCCAAAATTAACCCTTCTGATGCCCAAGACCGCCAAAAAGTGGTTTTCAGATATAAAGTGGTTTTGGTTAAATAATTATTTTTTATTAAAGAAGATTTTCAAGCGAGCATCAAAATTTCGTAAGTTTGAACACATTTACTTTTCAAAACTTAAAAAAAATATATATTAAAAATCGCCAAAAAATATATTTACACTCTAAGACTCCCGGTAGGCTAGTTGGTAGCGTACTAGCTTATCAGTGCGGGAATCGTGGGTTCAATTCCCACAAAAAGCTCTGGTGAGTTTTCGCTACAACGAGCCGATGGCCTTTGTTGCTAGTGTCCGGTTAGGGTATTAGGATATAATTTGTAATTATATGATTAATAAAAATAAAATAAAAATAAAAAAATATTTACACTCAGGCATACATTATTGATGATAGCACAGGAAGTTAAGAGTCACTACTTGCAAATTACTAGTTTTGCTTTAGGACTCATAGGTCACCATCAGTATACCTTTTGCGACCATTCCTTTAACTCAAAAAATAATGAACAGATTTTATAACAATTAAGCACACCTAATACATTCAATTTTGGTAAAATTTAATAATATTTAGTGTCAGTTTTGCAATTTTCAAAAAGCGGAAAACGCTGTAACTTCTAAAATAGTAACACTACAACTTTGTAGTAAGCGAATTCAATTTCGTTAAAATTTTGCAATTTTTGAAAAGCGAAAATCGCTGTAACTTAATAGATGGAAAAAGCTCATTTGTAATCATTCACTAACTGAAAAGTGGAATTTTGTGTATTCGTTTTCCTTAGAGTGTGTAATATATAAGCCTGTTCAAAACCATGCGTTATTTGTGGGTTGGGTGGTTCATAAGGAAGCTGAAGATGATCTGATCGCTCAGGTCGAAAATGTACACTCCCTCTAGCGCTGATCCTTACAATTTTTTCCATTTAATAAAAAAAAATAGCGTTTTACTATTCGTTAGTAAAATTAAAAATTATGATCTAGAGCCTGGTAAAATTAAACATATATAATACCACTAGATTAAAAAATTTTGGTATGTAATTTTATTTTACTGATAGTATTATATATAGCAGAAATCGAAGCTATTTGATTACTGCATTTCTTGCACTTCATCTTCAAACTTTATTGTGCTATATCGCCTAAGTCAAGCAATACATTTAAATTTTTACATCTTTAGCATAATAAGTTGTTAATGCCGAATAAATAGTATAAATATTATCTATAACTGAAGAAAAATATGTTTTTGTGTTAGTCCCCATATAAACAAACCTTCTTAATATTTAATTAAATTAAGTTTTAGTAAATTTTTTTCCATATTTTCAGACCTATTCATTAAAAAGGATAGGACTTGGTGTGGGGTGTCATATAATCGGCATGACCGACACGATTTTATTAGTTTTGGAATAGGAAAAAACACATTTGGCAAGCATTTGTATCACCCGTAAAAGTGCTTTGTCAGCGCTTTCTTATATATATTTTTCTGACTGGGTAGCTGAACTAGGGATATTCCCTTGTATTTTCCTGACTGGGTAGTTTAACTAAGGAATATTTCAACAAAAACTGAACAGCAACAATGTTGGTAATTTTGGATATTTTTGTTTCTTTTTGAGAGATTTTTTTGTAAACTTTCAATTTACCGGGTTTTTTCTGAAAAGTACGGGAACAAACCTAATGTATACCATTTTTATATAAAAAATTTAAACAATTTCTAAAAATTACTAACAAATAAATTAATTTCGTATTAAAGTTTTGAATAATAAATCTCCATTGTCTACCTAGGCGTATGATCGATATTTAGCCAATTCATATATTAATCATACGTCTCGGGTATTTGTAATTGTGGGAACCAGAGAATACAAAAAAATCAAATTTCAATGTATTTAAAGGAAAAAAAAAAAAAAATATTGGAAAAAGGCAAAAGCAAAAAATTTGAAAAAAAAAACACTTAAAAAAACATTTAAACAACACTATGAGGTAAAAAATTGTGAAAAAAGCAATTAAAAGCTCAAAAAATCTTAAGAAGAAGCTACTTTACAGCATAAAGCTAGAAAGTCCCCAAAAAATCAAATATTTGTAAATAGAAAAATGTAATTTCACATAGTAATTTTCCTTAGAGTGTGTAATATATAAGCCTGTTCAAAAACCATGCGTTATTTGTGGGTTGGGTGTTTCATAAGGAGGCTGAAGATGACCTGATCGCTCAGGTCGAAAGTGTGCACTTTCTCTAGCACTGATCCTTACAATTTTTTCCCTTTAATAAAAAATTAGTGTTTACTATTCGTTAGTAACATTAAAAAATTATGATCTTGACCCTGATAAAATTAAAAATATATAGTTATAACATAATTTTAATTTTTGTTGTTATTTATTTTAATAGAGTAAACTCCTTCCTGTGATTACCCTTATTACTATGAAAACAAATTGCATAAGCAAATTTCTTTATAGCAATATTTGCTATTTGTAGTAAAAGAAACAAAATATATAAACAAAAAGATGCAAAAGGATGTTGTTGTTGTTGTGGTTGTTGTTGCAATTCAACATTAAATTTTCAATATTTTCATTCTATTACTATGTATTGTTTTTGTATTGTTTAACTTTGTTTTATATAAAAGTTTTGAAAGCTTATTGTATTATTTTGCTCTGTTCTAGATATTTTTTTATTTATTAAGTTGATAAATAAAATGTTAAAATATTTTGACAAATTGTTTTAATTATATAATAAACAAATTTGCTATTAATTATGTTTGATTGTGTATATAAAAACAACAAATAACAATTAAATGAAAATAGTAAATAAAAGTTTTGAGTACAAATTAATGCAAAATTACACTTAAGCGATAAATGATAATCGTTTTTTTTTCATAAATTCAATCAATATTTTTATATATTCTGAAAGTACATAAATGAGTTGTTTACTAAAAAAATTTACAAGGAAGGCATCCCCCCACCTATATACCTTAAAAATAAAAAAAAAAATGCCGATTATAATACCTTAGATTTCCATGGTAGCCCAAATGCTGAGACAGCTCATTCCTCCTTATATCACATATCGAAATATCTTAAAAATCTAAGTGTTTAGGTTGGACTACTTTCCTTGATAGACCTTAAATAATTTAAATGCTTTTGAATTTCTGTATAAATTTTTCAAATAACATTGAAGTCGAATTACGACATTTCTGATTGTAATTTTTCGATCGAAATTAGTTTTTTTATTCTGAAAATAAAATATTGAAATAGAATTATTTCTCTCAGAAAAGTGGTAGTTCGGTGCTAGAGTGGAAATAAAAATTAAAGTTGCTATTTTTATTATTAGTGTTATTGTAGTGAAGTTTTAAAAAACAGATTTTGAACAATTTCATTCGATCACGAATGCCGAAATTTGGCCGCTGAAATTATGCACTTAAAAGTAATAAATATTGGGTAAAGTGAGCCATTCACTTTTTGTCATGTTGCATAAAAGTTTCAAAACCGGCAGCGGTCATTAGAAGACATTTTTTCTCTATATCTATTTAAGAAAGCTTCGACGTTTTTTTTTTTGGTGTAATTTTTTTTTTTTGCAAACAATGGCAGTAGAAGGTGTGAATTTCTTTTTAACTTAAAAGACCAAACGAATTTTAAGGTGTTTTAAAATTCGTTCTTACGTAAATGTTAATTAATTTATTTGATATCGTATTTTACTAAAAAAAAGTTAACTCAATTAAAAAAAAAAACAATAAATTAATTATTTGGAAAAGGGGAATTTTCATCAAGGCTGGGAATTTGGTATCTTACACCAACACAACAGCAAAAAAAAAAACACAAAAAATGGTCTTTTTGCACAGACTTTTTTATAATATTTTGGCTAACTAAACACAAATTTGACCTCAAAAAGTTCCTTCATATCGGGTTTGGTTTAATCTTTTTTCGACCCCAGAGCCAGGAAAAAAATATATGGCTCAATATTAATATGGAATAGTTCAAATTGTATTATTTAGTAATGAATTTGAATGCTAGATCAAAATCATGTGGGGAAATTTTCAACGGTACTTGAAGGACCTTGAAAAAATTTTTAACATATATAATTTTTCTCTTTTTTAGTTTTGCTAAACCAAAATTGATTACAGTAAATTCATATTTATTCAGGATACTTCAATGAATAAAAAAGGGGTCCATTGAGTAAATCTAGAATTATTTTAAAAGTGGAATAAATTTTTCAACTAATTTAAATTTTTTTCATATTTTGCATACAAAATTTAAACATACACTAAGGGAATTTTCTACATGATATTAATGAATTTTTGCATAAAATAAGTGATTTGGCTAGAACTCGTACATAGAAACTTTTCGTTAAAAAAATATTTTTTTTTTGTTACAAAAAAATATGATTTTATAAAATCAGTGCAAACTTTTCTATAAAAATTGATATCATAATATTTATGATTATAAAAATTTATTTAATATTTGTAATTAGAATACCCTACCTGCCAATCAATAAAAGTATTCCACTCTATTAAATTAAATTCCACTCAAATTAATACAAAATAATATTTAAGATATTTTTCATTTAAGTTTTGAAAAATATATTATATTTGAGTCCGTGTAGATTTTTCGTCAATTTTCCACCAAAATCATTAAATTTATATTTGCATGACAAAACGCCAACCCTTGGCCCGGCAATTTTTTATTGTTAAGATTTAGGGCGCCAAAGACTTACATTTCTGATATTTCTCAATCCGTAATAAGTAATAGTAATAGTGGCAATTATCGTGTGTTGGCCTGTAAAAACAGAAGATTGCGGGTTCGAATCCTTGCGACAGTAACATCAATTTAATATATGTGAGTTTTTTCTTCCTCATATATATCGCAACTTCCTCCTTCGTTGTTTCCATAGCACTTTACCTCACCGCAGTAATATAACACAAAAAGAGCTATGAATTAAAAAGCTTCAACAATTGTCTCCAACTCTCCATCAACAGTTCTAAGATTTATTATCTCGCGCAATTAAACTGCTGTCATATTTGAAGTCTTTCATCATTCACCAACTTCCATCTCTCTTTTATCCCCTTTCCGAAAAATAAAAGAAAGCAACACATTACGAGGAAATAGTAGGAAGAATTTCCTGAATGTTGTATCTCTTTAAAAAAAATATATTAAGTCAATTAAAGTAAATGCTGAATATACTTAAATTAATCTTTGGCACATTGAATTATAAAAACTGCGGCGAAATGATTATTTTCCGATATTTTTCAATCTACTATATTTTACAGGGTGTCCGCCGAGTAGGTATGTATACTACATTGTTTTTGCCGATATTTTGGTAAACATTAGTCTAAATATGAACTATATTTAGCAGTCGTGAAGTAGACACGTGGACAATTTATTATGGAAAAATATTTGATACACCAACGTGTTTT
Source organism: Eustalomyia histrio (assembly GCA_949748255.1). Taxonomy (NCBI): domain Eukaryota; kingdom Metazoa; phylum Arthropoda; class Insecta; order Diptera; family Anthomyiidae; genus Eustalomyia; species Eustalomyia histrio. The sequence goes on along the minus strand of OX456527.1, from coordinate 96,167,342 downwards.
AATCATTAAAATATTTTATCGAAATCAATCATCGATTACTGTGAAGATGAGAAAGTTACATGAATTTTTTGGGAGAAACAACGTGCCAACATAACGCATTATTTTTCGTGTAGTGAATGATTTCGAAGAAAGAGGATCTGTAGGTGATAGGCCCAAGCATGGACCAAAACGTACTGCAAGATCGGCTGAAAACATTACTGCTGCTAAAGATCCATCAACCTCAATTCGACGCTGTGCTCAGGAGCTTGGTCTTTAACCCTCGAAGTGGCACATGGTTCTGGCCAGACATATTTAATGCTCATGCTTCAATTTAGCATACTTCTATTTTAGGTACATGGCTGTAATTTCAGGTAATCTCCCAAAATATTGTTGGCTTTCGATGTATAAATTAATAATTGAAAAAAAGTCCTTGGAACAGGACAAAAAAGCCAAATAAATAATCTTCACCTTACTTTTGGTACATGGTGTCTGGCCAGACCCCTATGCATTTTGTATGAACGCATAGGCAAAGCACATGGCACGAGTTGGAAATTTGTATTTACTTTATTCTTTTATGCTTCTTTCTTTCTTCTGATTTTGTTTGTGAGTTTGTTATTTATTGAACGTTGAACAGTGAAGAAGTAATCTAGTTTTTGTGCGGTAATTTTGAACTTGTGAATAATTTTACGCAGGTAGATTTGTTGCGTTGTTAGTATATTATGGCTGATGAACTGGAATTTATTTATAATACACGCTTGCGTAGCGCGAATTTGTAACCCCAATTGTCAGAGGCATTAGTGCGTGATTTTCAAAGTCAGGTAGAAGCTGATGAAAATTATGATGTTTTTGAAAACGATGGTGACGACACTGCTGATTATGTGCCAGAAGATGATGCATCAGACATAGAAAATGATTTGGAAATTGAACCTAACAAACTTTATGATAGTGATGAAGACGTAGATGAAGAAGAAGAAAGTGCAAATGATGCTGAAGCATCAAATGAAGTCGACTCAGGCTGTTTTTATGGTAAAGACGGTACTAAATGGAACGAAACTGAACCCCCTGCATCTCGTTTGCGCCAGAATAATATCATGCGTTTTCGATCTGGAACAAAAACAAGGCTCACCAATCCAGTTGAGGTATTCAAGCTATTTTTCTCAACCAATATTACGTTCGTCATCATTAGTGAAACAAATCGGCATGGGCGAGAATCAATTAGAAAATGGAATGAAGAACATCCAGGGTCTACCCAAAGAAAATGGAGTGATTTGACAAGCTCTGAGCTAGATGCATTCATTGGGATTTTGTTGGCTTCTGGTCTCAGCCATAATAATATGCAAGACTCCAGTATATTGTGGCGTTCTGATTCGCTGCCCATATTCCGTGCGGCTATGTCGCACAAACGATTCATTACTCTGTCCAGATATATTCGTTTCTATAATAGTCATACGCGGGCATTCCGACAGTAAACAGATAAAGCAGCTCCTATCCGGGACCTTTGGAATTTTCTCAATGAAAATCTGCAAAATTATTATGAACCTTATGGAAATATCACCATCGATGAGCAGTTGTTTCCGTATCGTGAGCGCACAAAGTTCACCCAATATATCCCATCAAAACCTGCAAGGTATGGGATCAAAGTTTGCTGGGCATGCGATGCTAAGACTAAATTTCCATTGAAAGGAAAACTATACACTGGAAAGGAAGGAGACAATCGGGAGATAAATCAAGGTGAAAACGTTCTAATGTATTTCACAAATTGTTACGCAAACAGCGGCAGAACAATTATTTCTGATAATTTTTTCACCTCATTGAACGGCGCTAAACGACTGGCTGCTATGGGACTGGCATTTGTTCGCACCATTCGAGCAAACAAACGATGTCTTCCTAAGGAAGTTATGAAGAGCACCAGACGACCAATTCTTTCATGTGTGTTTGGTTTTCATTAAAATCTTGTTGCACTTTGCAGCTACGTGCCCAAAAAAAATAAGGCAGTCAATTTAATTTCAACCGTGCATTACACGAAATATGTTGAATGCGTAGCCATGAAACCGGAAGCAATTTTATTTTATAATTCAACTAAAGCCGGAGTCGATACGATGGATCAAATGCTAACTCATTACACAACAAAACGGTCAACCAGACGCTGGACATACGCGTTTTTCTGCAACATGATTAATGTGATGGCATTGGCAAGTTACATTATATGTAAGCTAAATGATGAAAATACAAGAAAAGAAAGAAGACGCATATTTTTATATAAACTTGCAAAGCAATTGGTACTGGCCAACGTTGAAAATCGCATCAATAATCCGCACATTGTGGCTCAACGAACAACTCGTATAGCATTTGAAGCGTACTTTGGGAGACCTCTCAATATAGCAAACCGTAATGTGGCTTCACGCAGTGGTCCAGACACACTAGCTGCCAAAAAAGATTGCAGAATTTGCCTGCAGCAAGGTGACAAAATACGCCGTAAGTGTCTTACGGCTGCAAATGCAACAATCCTGTTTGTCAGCAACATTCAAAAGTAGATTATTTATGTTTTTGTTGCCTTCCGCAAAATTCTGAATAAAAAAATCAATGTATTCTTCATAATAACTTTATATTTTGTCATAAACATTTATTACTTTACCCATAATAAAGAGAAATATATATAGAACAAAAAAATTGTTGCCCTTTTCATTCCAAAGAATTTTTCAGGTCTATTTTTTCTTCCTCAGGTAGCTAATAACATAGAAAAAGAAATGGAAACACAAAATATAACAAATATTTTCATATCTTAGTAAAAAACATAACGGCAAACAGCCCTTATTTCCATACAAATGCATGTAAATGTATAGGGGTCTGGCCAGACACCATGTGCCAGAACTAAGGGCTCAAAATATGTGCCTGACGAAGGGTTAAAGAACAACTTTGGCCACAATTTTGCACAAGGATTTGCATTTGTATGCATTTAAGATTCAGTTGACACAAGAGCTTCTTCGACAAGACCATTTACGCCGCCGTACATATGACAATAGGCTGTTACAGCTCGCCCATGACAACCCCGATTTTCATGAAAAAATCATAATGAGTGACGAGGCACATTTTCATTTGAATGGATAAACAGAATAGTCGGTTCTGGGCGATGGAAAATCGTCAAATTATTCATCAGTCACCTTTGTATCCATTAAAAATGACAGTCTGGTGTGAAATTTGGTCTGGAAGAATCATTGGACTTTACTTCTTTGAAAATGAAAACGGCGTAACGCTAACTGTGAATGGGGAGCGATATCGTGATATGATTGAAAACTTTTTAACGCCACAACTGCATGCTTTGAGTTTGATTAACATGTGGTAGCAACAAGACAGTGCCACATCGCATACAGCCAGGATTACAATGGAATTACTGCAAGACCTCTTTCCACAACAAGTTATTTCATGAAATGGTGATGTTGATTGGCCTCCACGGTAGCCTGATTTGACTGCTCCGGACTTCGGTTTGTGGGGATATCTGAAAAGCAAGGTTTATGCAAACAAACCAGAAACGCTGGAGCAACTTAAACAATATATTCGTGATGAAATTAATGAAATACCGCGTGAAATATGTGAGAATGTAATAAAAAATGTGCTCAAAAGGGCTCGCATTTGTGAGGCTAACAGAGGCGGACATTTATCTGATATTGTATTCCATACATAATTACCGACATTAAATAAAACATTTATCAATATAAGATGCATTCTCTTTCATTTAATCAAAAATTATATACAAACAAAGTAGTATACCTTCCCGGCGGACACCCTGTATTTAAATTACTATTTAAACTAAATACCTGTTGTACACAAATACTCTGTGGTCTCCTAAATCACAACAAAAATAAGGTAGAGGGCCACATGTTGTCCTTTTCTGATATTTTTTGTATATAAAATATTATTTAAGTAGCCAATTTAATTGCAGATTGCGCACAAAAAACAACATTTGGCCCCTCGCATCTTAAACCCAAAAGGGTTGGGGCCAAATGTTGGTGTTTTCTGTAATTTGGCAATTTATAATAATATATTTATAATAAATGGAACTAAATACCAGTTGTATACAAATATTTTAACCTTTGGACTCTCTGTATAATAAAAATACAAATTTTTAAGGGCCACAGTTTTACCTTGTCATATATTTTACAATCTCATCTTCCTCTCTTTATTTTAATATATATAAAATTAAATTATAAAATTAATGTTATATAATTTTTTTTTACTAACTAAATAATATAACTAAATATGAATAAAAGATAAAATAAATAAAAATATTTTATTTGAAATAAAAGAATTAATATCTAAATCCATGACTGTATGGAATCTATTGGTTTATAAAAATTAGTTGGATTTCTTATACGATTACTTCTACGTTAAATGACAGTATTATTTTCATTTCCCAAATTATAATCTGTTTTTCTAAATTTCAAATGAAATGAATTTCTTCTGTAAGTTTGTTCATTAATCAAACTTTTTACTATATATGATCTGGGTGTATTATGATATGAAAGTACAACTCCAGGTATCCATTTAGGTGACGAATTGTTTCTAAAAAATATATTATCCCCAATCTAACAATCCTTTCTCTCTTTTGTATTTTGATTATAGTAATTTTTAAAATTTTCTATTTTTCTTTTCATTTGATCCCTGATAAATTGATTATTATTATATTCGGGGTTCGGTTTCAATAACTTATCACTTATCGGAATTTTCGATGCCTTAACTGGAGTATTTCGATACACTAACAATGCATTCAAAACTTCCTCTTTTGTCCCTGATTTCTTTAAAATCTGTTTAGCAATGGTAACTGTCCTCTCAGCCAAACCATTACTTCTAGGATAATTTGGACTACTAGTAACAATTTTAAAATTCCATTTGTGAGAAAAGCCTAAACAGTCATAAAAAGCAAAAGGCATATTATCAGACACTACTGTTTTTGGTATACCAAATCTCAAAAATACTTCTTAGTGAAAAAAAAGTAAGATGTAGCATTATAAAATACTTTATAATATTTTACTTGCATGCTATTCTAGTAGGCTAAGATATTTTATAATGCTACATGTGCAAGGTAAGCCCTTCAGTTTATTCACTAAAATATTTAGTATGGATAATGTTTGAACTAAAGTGAGCTTTTTAGAGAAAAATTTGAAGAAACTAAATTTTCGAAATCCTTTCTTAAAATACCCTACATTATTTACCGACATATTACAGGTTGGTTGAAAAGTTCCTGCGCTCGAAATGAAAGAATACTGTTTTTGTTACGAAATATATTTTTGCATTCAATATAATCTCCTAGAAGCTCAATACACTTTTTCCAATGATCTTCCAATAATTTTATCCCATCCTTATAATGGTTTTCCGGAAGCTCTGCGAAATAACCATCTACGGCTGCTATGGCCTCTTCATTCGACGAAAAATGCTTTCCACGAAGGAATTGTTTGAGATTTATAAAGATATAGTATTCACTGGGAGCCAAATCTGGTGAATACGGTGGATGTTCAAGCAATTCGTACTTTAATTCTTTGAATTTAGCCATCGTCATAACACTTTTGTGAGCAGGTGCATTGTCTTGATGAAAAATGATTTTTTCTTCTTTAAACCAGGTCTTTTCTCACGAATTTTTTCATCCATCTGATCCAAAATACCTTTTGCATCCCAAAAAAACTGATGCCATAACCTTCTTTGCTGATCGTTGTGACTTCACCTGCTTTGGAGCTGAACAACCAGCTTCAGTCCACTGTAAACGTTCTTGTTTCAATTTAGGATCATGGTGGTAGATTCAAGTCTCATCCATAGTTATAAAACGACGCAAGAAGTCGGTTTTATTCGGCTTAAAACGCTCCAAATTACGCTGAGAAATTTGTTTTCGATCCAGTTTTTGTTGAGTTGTTAATGTGTGCGGCACTAACTTTCCAAACAGTTTTTTCATACGTAATTCTTCATGTTAAATATGGAGTACTCGTTCGTCTGAGATGCCTATGGCATTAGCGATTTCACGCTTAGTCAAACTTGGATATTCACTAACCATATTATGTACCTGCTCAATGATTTCTGCTGTGGTTGCAGTTTTTGGTCGTCCTTCGCGTGGATCGTTTTTAAGGCTGGTACGACCACGTTTAAATTCACCAACCCAAAATTCAACGCTGCGTTTTGAAGGTGAGGACTCCTTATACACTTCTAACAATTGTTCATATATTTCCTTTGCTTTTAAACCCTTCAAAACAAAGAATCTAATGATTGCACGATATTAAATTTTTTCCATATAAAAAAAAATCAATGAATCGTCAACTTCAAATGGCTTGTAAACAAAGAAGGAATTGACAGAATGACTTGCAACTTTGCATGTTTTCTCAGGACAGTTATACCAACTTGAGAAAAAAAAAATTTGAGCTAGCAGTGCCATCTCTTGGTGAGCGCAAGAACTTTTCAACCAACCTGTATAATCAAATAAAAACTATTTATATATATAGAATTCAAATCCAAAAATTTAGCAAAAGGTTTTGAACTATGTTACTTTTCCTTAATTATGAGTCAAATTATGTAAGTGTTGAATGTAAAGTGAAACTATTGAGTTATTTTAAAAATAGTTATATAATTTTTTTTTATCTTAGTTACCACAAGTGAATGATATTAATAATAGACAAAATGTAATCAGAAGAAAGTGATCTATAATATGCCCTCTCTTGGGATTTTTAATATTCCATTTTTTACTTTTACATAGCCAAAAAAAAAATTAATGACTTACTTTACCTTATATTCCCTTACTTATTATTGTCTACAACAGTGCTTTTAGAAAACTAACACTCGCTTTATAATTATATTCACAAAATTCTTCAAGGTCATATCTATGGTCCCTTTGTGTACTTGTTACCATAAACATTTTTCTTTTACAAAAAAATTATAATTACTTTGGTAACTAAATCATTAATCAATTAATTATGAGAGTATAAAGTATTAATAAACTTTTTGTCAAAAAAAAAAAACAAAATTATTTAGACAAATTTTTCCTAATAAAATTTGTTAATTAATGATGATGATTATACACACTGGAGATTTGAATGGAAAAGGTAAACAGTTTTTGTGGTATAAACAAAAGAAATTTAAAAATGTAAAAAAAAAAATCAAAAAGTTTTTAAAAGTCATGTTTTACTAAACTAGAACTAGGAAAATTTAAATCCTTTGAGATTTTTTTTTGGTTATATTATACCTTAAAAGGATTTGTAATTTATTAAAATATGTACATATTTTGTATTAAAAAAATTAAAAGTGAAATAACAAATTATTATTAAATATCATTTACTAAAAGTTAATCTTTATTTTGACAACCCTTAAATAACTCTTAAGTTTTAGGTTTCCAAAAAGCAAGAAGGTAATGTAAAATATTTTGTATATAATTTATCATTCTTAACACGTTTTAGGCATAAAAAATAATTTTTTGTTAGTCTATACAGTGGACTAAAAAAGTTAAGTAGTGTTTTTAAACATTTTTTGTTAATGGATTTTTAAGCCCGACACTTTTTAATATCGGCATATAAATGTTTAGAAAAAATGGAATAATTTTTTCTAAAAAAAGTATTTTGCATTTTTTTGTAGCAGTTCAGGTTACAGATTTAAAGATTTTTGCGTGTGTGAATAAAGAGTGAATTTCGTCCCTTTCTAAAAAGCATATTTTCTGAGGCTCAGCTGTATTTTAAGCAGAAATTTCAGATCTGAATCGGAAATAAAATAAAATTTCAGCTAAAAATGCGTTTAAGTAGGCATATGCTGACTAAACAACTCTCACTATATTTTTGGACCATCTCAGTATATATTTGTTATAATAAACTTCAATACAAGCACATAACTTTAACCTAAAACTTTTACATTTTTAGATACATATGTATGTAGTTTAGGAACAAAAATATTTTAAATACTCGTATCATATTTCTACAATTATCTTAAGAGACATAAATATACTATTCTTAAGGAAAGACGAAAAAAAACTTCTAATTACAACTTTTTGTCATAATCTCATGGTAATACTTCTTTTATGTTCTTGAAATATTTTTCCATACAATTGTTATTAAAATGCAGGCAGACAGACGTACATACATACACAAGCACACTCATATATAAGCGTTGTTGGTTTAGAAAACAACAAATATAATCACGTTTCATATATAATAACTTTTACTTTTGTTTGTGAGTACAAGTATGTATTTCCGTTTCCGTTTTATTTTGGCTTTAGCCTGAGCTGCTCATATTATTTAGATGTATGTATGTGTGGGTGTGTGTTAGTATAGTATTTCTTTTTTAAGTTTTTTTCATAATTAAGTTATTTGTTACTTATACTTCATGTTGAACAATTATACCGTACATTATTTGTTGTTGTTGTAGAAATAGTATATGTTGTTGTCGTTGTTGGAGAAAAAGTATAATTTTCCTGAAAAAGTTATAAGTAACGCAAACAACAAAACATCTACAAAAAAAAAACAAACTCCTTGGTAAATATTTATACATTAGAGTGGTACTTATTTTTTAAACTTCTCTAACTTTCTTGGGAAGGGATTATACATTTTTTCTTGGTGGGCAAAAACTGATGTATGTCTCAAATTCTTAAAGTATAAATCAATAAATCTTCTAAAATATTAGATTACAGAGGCGATAGTGGGTATTGCACAGTAAACATATGATATAATTTGGAATTTTTTTAAAGTTTCAACGTTTTCTTTAAGATATTTTGAACATATAACAGGTCAATTGAGAAGTCCCCGGCCTGACCCGGCATGACACGTCTATAAATTTGACAGCTGTCGGATCATTAGTTTGTGAATTATAGCATTTTGAGTGAAACATCATTTGTTATTGTGAAAAAAAATGGATAAAAAGGAATTACGCGTGTTGATAAAATATTGCTATTTGAAGGCAAAAAATACAGTTGGAGCAAAAACTTGTCTTGATGACGAGTTTCCGGACAATGCCCCAGGAAAATCAACCATCAAGGATTGGTATGCTAAGTTTAGACATGGTGAAATTAGCACCGAGACGGTGAACGCAGTGTACGCCCAATAGAGGTTGTTACGGACGAAAACATCAAAAAAAATGCACAAAATGATTTCGAATGACCGTAAATTGAAATTGAATGAAATAGCAGGTTCTCTAAAGATATCAACTAAACGTCTACATCATATTATTCACGAATATTTGGCTATGAGAAAGCTAGGTGTAAAGTGGGTGCCGCGCGAGCTCACTTTTGTCAAAAAACAACTACGAGTTGATGATTCGGTGCAGTGTTTGGAGATGTTCAAGTGCAATAAACCCAAGTTTTTGCGTCGATATGTAACAATGGATGAAACGTGGCTCCATCATTTCACTCCGAAGTCCAATCGACAGTCATCCGAGTGGACTGCACGTGATGAACGAAGTCCAAAGCGTGGAAAGACGCAACAGTCGGCTGGAAAGGTTATGGCGCCTGTATTTTGGGATGCGCACGGAATAATTTTCATTGACTACCTTGGAAAAGGAAGGACCATCAACAGCGACTATAACATAGTCTGAAGGCCAAAATCGCCGGAAAACGGCCGAATTTGAAGAAAAAGAAAGTGCTGTTTCACCAAAACAATGCACCGTGTCACAAGTCAGTGAAAACGATGGCGAATATCCATGAATTGGGCTTCGAATTGCTTCCGCATCCAGCGTATTCTCCAGATCTGCCCCTCAGCGACTATTTCCTGTTTTCAGATCTTAAAAGAATGCTCGCTGGGAAGAAATTTTTGTCGAATGAAGAGGTGATCGCCGAAACTGAGGCCTATTTTGAAACAAAAGACAAGTCGTACCACAAAAATGGTATCAAAAAGTTGGAGGGTCGCTAAAATCAGTGTATCAAAACTAATTTTGCCAAAAAAAGATGTGTTTTACTATGGTAGGCCGGGTACTTTTCAATTGACCTGTTAGCAACTAAAATTAAAAAGAGACAAGATAATTCGCATTGGACACTGCTACATATTATTGTACAATAATACATTTTTAATAAGTTAATAATGCTAATGTGGTTGATAGAGGGTTTTGCATTTTAGAATAAATTTTCTCGTTTATAAAGATCTAACAAATATTAAAATAAGTACAAAAATTATTTTTTTTTCACTGAAATTTTTGTCAGAGATTAGTTAACCATAAGTGAACAGATTTCCATCAAACAGTGATTTTCAAGAATATTTTTTGTGCAAATTTTTATGAAAAAATTGCAACTTGAAGGAAAAGCGAAATTATATGGTATGAAATGTGCCAGGCCACAGATATCCTACAGACCACTAGACCAACAATTTTCAGGCCATATTTTAAAATATTCATAATTTATCTTTACATAACTATTTCTAATTTATCTTCATTCCTAAAATTCAATAAATAATTTCTTTCTAGGATATTGTTAACCCATTTATTAATTAATTTGAAAAAAGAGCCATATATTTGTGCAAGGTTCTTGTAACTTCAATTCAAAAAGGACCTTTCAACAGAAAGTAGATCTAAATATATACATATTATACAATAACCATTCGGTTTGTCGCTAGTCCTTTATAAACTTATTGAACAAATTTAATTTAAAATATTTTTTTTTGTTATTTATTTGATTAAAGTGCATTTATCGGTTTATATGGGAATTAGGTCAAATATGGTCCAAATCTCTTTAAATTTAGAGGGGTAGTTTATGGCATTTTATAACATTCACAGCTAAAATTCAAATTCAATCAGATATCTGCGGGTTTGTGTGTTTAATTACCAAAGGTTTCGTTCCTGGTCCAATACAAACATATAACTTTTCCAAATCTCTTAATATTGGAGACCTTCGTTTGTGTACAAACAGACCGACCGACTGGCATCATTAAATCGAATATGAAAGTGATTCTGACTTGATTGGTATACGAGTAAACTCACCAAATAGAGTCTGTAATGGCAACTAAAAATGTTGCTGATATTACGGGAAATTTTGCTAATTTGAGCCCAGTGGTATTTTTGCTAATCTTATCAACACATGTCTTCTGATAATTCTACACGTCAGTAGAGAAAATTAGTAGCCGCTACTAAATTTTAGTAAACATTTTGCAAAGTGGAATTTAAAAACGGTTTACTAAATATTATTAATATTGGTATAATCAAATTGGTATAAAAAATTAGTAAGCGCTACTAAAATTTAGATAATTGCTGTAGACTCAATGAATTGTAAAATATAGAAAAAATTTAACTTATAAAAAAATATAATTAAAATGCACAAATTAACATGATTATTTTAAGATACACTTGTTACACTTTTAGGCTGCTAATTTCCTTTCAAATTGTTTTACGAATTCAAAAAATATTTTAGACAAAATTTAAAAAAAAAAATAAATTCAAAGACAGTAAAAACATAAACAAGTTTATAATTTTGTTTTAATATCCTAATTTTTGTTTTGAAAACTATTTTTAGTATATTTTTTTTTTATTTAAGTTCAAATTTTAATTGTTTTAAGGGCTGATTGTTAGAACTAAAATTTTTTAGTGATATTTAAAGTGGATTTCCTATTTTTGGACATGAGTCGGTTTTGAAAAGTATATAAAATTACGATCTCTTTTTGCAACCTATGTAACATTTTAAGGCAATTTAAGTTTTCATGTATAAGTTTTAATTATTAGAACAAATATTTCCTTTAATATCCACATTTTTAAAATTAGCAAATCGGGTTCCAAAAATTTTTAAGATCATTTCTAAAGTTAGTAACGAAAATTTGTAGATATTCTGTAAAAATTCTATAATTTATAAAATGTAAATAGCAAAAAAATTTACTAAATTATAATTGTTTTACTAAAAATCAATGCAAAAATAGTAAAGTGGAATTGAAAACATTTTACAAAATTTTCTACAAATTTCTTTTTTCGAGTGTACTACGATTACAAGGAGGATCTATGTAAGTCTGATATTTTTGGTAGCTGTAAACAGCAACACAAACAAATTATAACCTGACCACGATGTCTAAATATTCATTTTCCATAATAAGTTGGAACTACAGTACGTATAAATCATACGTGCTGTTGTCCCTTATATATGTACTAGTGGGGCAATATCCATCTCCCTAATGGGAAGTGGTGTTAATTTTATAATTTAATTTAATAATGAATCGCTATACGCCTCAAAAACACGCGCTAATTGTGGCAATGTTTGCCGACTATAATTTGTCAATGGTGTTAAAGCAAGGTAAATTTTGACAAAAATATCCCAATGGTACAGCACCTACAGCGTAAAAAATTCGACGTGTGGTGACCCAATTTAAAGAGAGCGACACAATTGGGGACATCAAAAGCACCAGTAGTCGCTGAACCGGCCGTTCTGAGTTCGAAAATATGGCAGAGGAGCCCAAAACATCCACAATTTCACATTTCGCCGCATTCCCTGTCCCATATTTTGATATTGTCCTTGAAAATTTAGGTGGTCTCCGTGTAGAATACAGCCAAAGGATTTTGGAACTGAACGACGAAGTGGGTTATTTTCCAGAAAAATTGATCATGAGCGATAGGCGAAAAGCAAAATTCTCTGTTCTATGGGACGGAAAAGCCACACATAGTTTACAAACCACCAATAGACCCTCTCAAAGTTACCGTATAGTCTGCAGCTATAAAGCCATGTTCACTAAATTTTTTCTTATCGGAGGTTGGTTATTTGAATTTGGAAGGCTTGTGATTCAAACAGAACGGGCAACTTGTCATACTAACATACACGCGACACAATGCATATTTTCAACGATACTTTAAGCGCGTGTATGGCACTTCTTCTCCTGGGGATATTTGAAGTCGTTTGCGTATACCAACAAGTGGGGGCTTAGAGAAGTTAAAGAACATTCGAGCCGAAGTTGATTAATTTTTCTGACATAAGGGTGAGTATTAAAAATCTGCAAGTTGATAAAATAAGTACCTCTCTATTATACACACATATTGTTTGCAATATTATTTGTTTCTGTCTTATTCTCTTACGTAGTATTCAATTGTACACATACCCAGCAAAAACATGGTAATAACTTATCAGTTGTTATGATAACATTCTTTTAAAACATTGAATAATGGGTTAATTATAAGGATTTCAACAATAATAAGTAAGACATCGAGAGCTTATATGCAATACTCTCTTTGAACCAAAATACATTTTTTGAGGAGAGGCAAAAAAACGAATTTTTGCTCAAATTCTTAATGTATGAATCAAACTTTATTATACACTATTTGCTAAATATGACTATTATATCCTCCGTATGAAAATTATATAATATTTTTTGGTATTAGCGGCGCTATGGTTGATAGAGGGTATTGCAATTAAAAAATTTAAATTTTTTTGACTGATTGAGGGTCGTTCCAAGTTAAGTTAAATTAAATAATTAAATTTTTTTTTAAAGTTTAAACGTTTTCTTACAACAACTAAATAAAAAAATAATAAAAAGGAAACAATATTAATTCGAATTTGACATTGGTAGATACCTTACTATTACTTTGACTTCAGTTGAACCATATAATCATAAAAGGCTTCAAGTTTTGTGGGTATCTCCACCATTGCATCGAATATTTTATTAATTTCGGTATAATTAATTTCGATAATTTTTGTGCTTCTTTTGCTATGCTGATATAGTCTATAGGCAAGTATTTTGACTGGTTTTTGGTTTGAGTTCTCTTTTAGCATTGGTATTGAATTAAAAAAAAAATAAAGTTAACTCTAATAATTTTTCGTTATGTTTTTGTAATCTGCACTTCAAAATCCACTGATTTAATGCCGCACCAGTAAATAAGCATTTAAATTACCTTGATAAGTTGTAGGAAATAATTCCATTTGCTATATGAATAAGAAATACATTTTCAATAATTCCATAACCTGAATGTGGTTGATAGAGCATATTGCATTCAAAAATAAATTTTATGGTCTTATTTGTAATGTGTATTTTTGCTGGGTTTTAATTTATAAGAAGATTGGGTCTTATTTTTCCTTTATTTTTTTCATTATTTAGTTTGAAGTAAGTTTAGAGTTTTATTACTTTAAGAATTAAGATTTTTGTATGTTCTTATAACTATTTTCTAAATATTTACAAAACATTTCTTTAGTTTTTATCTTAAGAAATTTGTTGTATAGTTTTTTCAACTTCCATTTTTTCTATTGCTCTAGTTGTTCTCGTTATATTACCTTATAAGTTTCTTGGTAAAAATATTATGTATATATTTTAAACGAGGGAGCAATTTAGTATACTATAGTATTTCGTGATAAGTATTATACAAAACATGTAATATGTGTATGTATGTTTGTATTTGCCCTTGGTAATTAACTTGTGTTAAATGAGTTCTTAAATGAGAATTACAAGTTTCAACTTACAGAGTTTGTTAATTGTTATTTACTAAGGATTAACATATACTAATTATTGGGATTTATTTTTTTACAGGAATTTACATACATAAGTCGAATGAAACATACTAATGTGTTTTATTTACTAAAATGGTCAGTTCAGTGAATTCACTAATATGCTTTAGAATCAAGGACCCAGCAAAAGAAAATGTTACCTCTCCTAAACAGATTTTATTTTATTTATTATTATTTATCTATGGATTTTTTTTCCTTACAGACATATTTAAAAAATATTAATATTAAAATAACTTAACTAAGAGTTTAAAAAAATTATAATTGCGTTTTTTATTACTCTAGGATTAAGAGAAAAATCTATAAATCTATATAATTGATTAAATGTGTTACACATTCTCCTGAGAGGGTCAGCATCAGCATAATTAGCTCTAAAAAAATTTACCGACAATGGTAAAAAATTACGGGATGCACGTTGGGGAATGTTAAATGAAATTTCATTAATCAAAAATTCAGAGCAGATATCACCATTAATTATATTCAAAATAAATGACACATTCAGCATAGTTCTACCGCTTTTTAAAGTAGGAAGCTTTATAAGAGCAAGTCGAATGGTGTATGAAGGCAAATTAAACGGGCTAAACTATAATCCTCGAAGAAAAAACAACAGTAACTGCTTTTGCACGGATTCAATTGCATCAGAATGCGTTTGATAAATAGGATCCCATATTACCGATCCATATTCCGGAATCGGGCGCACAAGAGACATGTACAATGTTTTCGCAATGTACGGATCATTAAACTCTTTTGACCAGCGTTTTATATAACCAAGTGTACCCCTAGCCTTGTTTATTGCTCTCGTAGTGTGTGCAATAAAATTTAGTATAGGGTCAAGCAAAATACCTAGATCTAGGAAACTGTCGACCAAAACAAGTTGATGACCTCCCAGAAAATAGTTTACGGTAATTTGATTAATTCTTACAAATCGCATAAGTTTGCATTTTTTCAAATTAAGCTCCATTAAATTCACGTTGCACCATTTGTAAAATGAATCCAAATCCTCTTGAAGGCGATAGTGATACAAAAATTGGTTATAACTTAAAAAAACCTTGACGTCATCAACGTACATTGAAACATTTGAAAACTTTATTACGTTTGGCAAGTCATTAATAAACAATGAAAATAGTAGCGGCCCAAGGTGACTTCCCTGTGGTACACCAGACAGTACATTTATTCTTTTCGAAAGCAATTTGTTAAATCGAACAATTTGTGACCTATTTGACAAATACGAATATATCCACTTCATGCTATGATTTGTAAATCCCATTAATTGTAGTTTATTTATAAGATACCTTATTAAATTATACATAAACATACAAATTTCATAAAAATTATTTACAATAGTGAAACATAAATATATTCTTGTGTACAGCGACTTTCAAATAGCTTCTCAGAAGCTGTGTTTCAGCTATCAACAGCTTACTGGGTGCGTCAAGTGAAGCCTTGTATTTTTTTTTATCTCAGAACATTTTTTGAATTAAATTTCCGTATGTTTTATAGTAAACATGTTTTTAAATAAACTTTGTTATATAAAAATGTCGAAAAAATTTACTATTCTCCTATTTAAATGATAGAAAATCTAAATTTGATGAAGCTTGCTCTCCAATTAATTCTATGGCAAGTATTTTACTAAAATGCAGCAGTAATTATAAATATATTTTCCGCTACAGACTGTAGTTTAGTAATACGTAAAGTTTGTTTTTAAATGAAGAATCCATTGAAATTCATAGAAATATATTTTTTTTTATCTATTTGAATCAGTCATTTAAAAAACAAACTAAAAAAATTTATGGACCTTCAGTAGGAGTTGATATTTTCTGTTAAATATAAAATTTTATGTTTTATTTTTCTAAAAATAGAAATTCATATAATTCCTTTTTTTACCAAAATAATTTATTTATATACAAAATTATTTCAATAAAAATTACAAGAAATTATTCAAATATACATACACACAAAGCCAACAAAAATATATACATCTGTGTGTGTTGTGTTTTGTAATTACATACAAATAAAAAATCTTTCAATTTAAAAAACAAATGAAAAAAACCTTTTTTTTTAACTTTTGGCAGTTAAAATTTGATGGTCATTTTAAACGACTTTCTATTGTTTTTACCACTTTTGCCGATTCTTAAACAATGATTGAAAATAAACAACAAAATGGGCTGAATATAATACAAAATCAGTGGTCCACTTTTTGACTGTATTTTCGATTAATTTAATATGTATTTTAAGTTGTTTTTAACGAAATAATATTGTGAGTGTATCCAAGACTTTTTAAGATATTTATTATCGCCAAATGGTCTGAACTATAAATATGGAACTTTTTCTAACTCCAGATTATCGTCTGATGAGAAAACTGTCACTTAAAAAAAGGTACTTTAAAATATTTTTACAGAAACTTTTTATAGTTTATATAAAAAGTTAAATGCTTAAATAGTTAAAATACAAAGAAATATATTTTTCAATAGAGCGCCCCGGTAGGCGAGTTGGTAGCGTGCTAGCTTATCAGTGCGGGGGTCGTGGGTTCGATTCCCACTAGAGGCTCTGGTCTGTTTTCGCTACAACGAGCCAATGGCCTTTGTTGCTAATGCTCGGTTAGGGTATTAACATATAATTTGTAATTATATGATTTATATAAAAATAAGTAAATATTTTTCAATACTTTATTACATCCCAGCAAAATAATATGGATGTTATTCTTTACGAATCCCTTTTTCAGAGCATCCAAATAAGTGATTTGTGCAAATTTTTCGATTTGTAAGAAGTGATTTTAAACAAATTCCAAAATGTTGTTATTAACCCCTACTTATGAAGTCATAAGAATAAAATTTTTTGTAAAAATTCCATTGAAAAGCATATAAAGTTTTTAGTTTGAATATTTATTTATAACAATTTACAATTATATTAAAAACAATTATTTAGTTGGTCCGTAAATGAATAACTCCTATAATCATTTAATGCCTTATTGAATACATATTTTGCATGCCAGTGATATCCACTTTGTCCTAGTCGGAAAAAAATTCTTGGCCTGTTAAAAATCAAAATGAAGAAGTGCATCTGATCATCTATTTTTCATCATCACTAAAAAAATTACTTCCTCCCAATGACAGGCCAATATTAAAATCATTAATAATTCACCGAAATTTTCACAACTTCGGATTCAATAGATTTAGTGTTTAACTCCTTTTTCCTTAGCTCTTATTGTGCTGGGATTTATTTAGAGTATAATTTTCATATAAATACGGATTTTCTGTAACAGTTAATATTTTTATTTAAAACAACTTGTTAAAATAAGTATAAAAAATATTTATAAGAAAAATAAATTTATTTTAGTAATAATTAATAATTTTTTTTATTTATTTATTAGACAGTTAAAATAAATGAAAAAGTCGTTTACTTTTACAGACTTTGTAGTTATTTGTTTGTGACATTTAAAAAAACGAAATAAATTAAATAACATTTATTTTCAATGATTTTGTGGTTAGTTTGTTGACAGTTCTAATAAGTGAATTAAAGCAAAAATCATTACTTTTGAAAGATTTTGGAGTTAGTTATAGTAGTTGACAGTTAAAAGAATTAAATAATAGAAATATCATTTGTTTTTATAAATTTGTGGTTAGAATAAATGAAGAATCATTTATTATTTACAGGCATTTTAAGCTAATTTATTGACATTTTAAAATGAATGAAAAATTCTTTTGATTTAAATGAAAATTTACTGGACCGATTTTTAAGTGCTTTTTCATTTATTTTAAATTATATTTTCAGCTAATTTAGATTACAACCTATTTTGAGTCTAAAAGCATTAAGTTCGGTTGTACTGAATTATTTTATACACTCCATAGGAAAATATTAAAAAAATTTAATTGAGAACACATAGCCAAGGTGAACAAAATTTTTGTGGGGAAAACAATATTTGTAGTACAATATTTTTTTCCTGAGGTAAAATAGTTTTTGAGGTGAAACAAATTTTTAATTAATACAAAATATTATTCGCATCCAAGTGTGTGGAGAAACAATTGAAAAAAAAAAGTTTAATTTACCAAACGCTTTAGAAAAGCGTAATGCACAAGTTTATGTGGAAAATTTAGATGAACCAACACATTATCATTAATAATTCCTTTTTTTTTACCGATTTTGCTCATCTTCAATAGAAAACTGCTTGGGAAGATATTAAACAATGCGAGAAGAGCAAAGTAACTATGCTTGCAATTCAACGGACAGGTGGACGAACATATCTAGATGGGATAAAAATTGCATAAGGTTCAGGAATATATATATATATACTTTGAAGGGTCCTTGGCTTTTATTTAGATGTGCTAGAAATCGGAGGTCAAACTAACATATACCCTCATCGTAAAAGTGGAGAGTATGAATATAAATCTAAATGAAGATTATATAACTTTATTCGATCTTATTTTAATATTAATATTCAATTTTTTAAGCTAAAGATCTTTTTCTTTTTTTATATAAAATTTCTTATTTTATTTTCGATATTTCGCTAACAATTTGTTAGCATCTTCAGGAAAACAAAATTTTAATAATTATAAAAAATTTTGACAAACAAAAAAAAATATTTAACATTTAAATATAAAAAATATTTAACATTTAAATATAAATTAAATTTTTTAAAAAATTTAAAAAATTAAATTAACATTTAAAACAAATAGAAGTGGTAATTTTATAAACAACATTTTCCTGCTAAAGCTCGTAAAAAATATTTTCATATTGGTTTAATACTTTAGTTTATGAAATTGAACATAATAAATGTTGTTTATAAAATAAAACAACATTATGAAATTAAATTATTATAGTTATTAAAAACATATCTATACATTTAAGTTTCCTAATTTTTTACTAATTAAATATCTAATTATTAAAATTTTGTTTTCCTGAAGATGCTAACAAATTGTTAGCGAAATATCGAAAATAAAATAAGAAATTTTATGTAAAAAAAGAAAAAGATCTTTAGCTTAAAAAATTGAATATTAATCTAAATGAAGTTTTAAAAATTTTGGAAAAAACCCATAAATATAGAAGTCGTCGAAAGTGTGCACTCCCTCTAGCGCTGATTCTCACAACTTTTTCCATTTAATAAAAAAATTAGTGTTTACTGTTCGTAAGTAACATTCAATTATAATCTCGAGCCTGATAAAAAATTAAAATATATTAAAAGCTTTCTGTTTTTAAGCCTATATCCTATATGTCATTTAAGAAATTCGGGTTTACAATTAAACCTGTTTTTACACGGTATTTTTTACACGACTTTGAAATAACAATGAAGACAGAAACCTGGGGCATTCAGGTTAACAGTGATAAAACAATACAAGTCATATATACCAATAAAAAAATAACTGACCACCAACCGATCTACATTAACAATTCGCCAATACCTATAGATACAAATGCTAAATATCTTGGGATGTTACTGGACTCTAAACTTATCTGGAAAGATCCTATTATTCAAAAGAGAAATGAATTAAAAAACAAATTCAGGCAACTATACTGGCTTCTAGGCAGAGAGTCCAAGCTATCGATTCAAAACAAATTACTAATATACAATACACAAATATCCCCCATTTGGAAGTACGGAATTGAAATATGGGAAAATGCCAGCAACTCAAACATAAAAATTATACAGCGTATACAGTCTAAAATACTAAGAACTATCGTCAATGCTGAATGGTATATCACAGATGAGGACCTTCACCGCGATCTAGGCGTTAAAACTATAAATGAAGTTATTCGAAACAGCAGCTTAAAACATACAAGTCGCCTCACTTCACATGCGAACACTCATCTTAGACAACTGCCGGAAAACAAAACTTTGGTGCCCAGAAGACTAAAGCGTATTACGCCCACGGGACTACTTGTCCGCTTCTCTTAACGTTAAAATAGATAAAGGATATTTTTATGTATCATATATTTTATGTATCATTTTTTTTTAATACACTAATCATTAGATATAATTTTTCTAAGTAATGATTTAGGATAATTTAACACCCAACTAGCCGTAAGAAAAATTACTTATTGTCTATATTAGACAGGTGTAATAAACAATGGGAAAAAAAAAAACATTGAAGACAGAAATAAACTTATGCTCTTTTTTTAAATCCTTAACTTTAAACGACATAACTTATTCTGATTTAAAATTTTTTAAAACTTTTAAATGATTTTATTTTTATGTTTATCGAATATAAGATTTTGTTTTGAAATTGATCGTTAGTTGTGTTTTAAAATATTTGAATTTTTTGTTTTTAAGGTTTGTTTTTATTTCTTTAGAATTATAAACAAATTATAATATATGAAATAAAATAAGCATGGTATACTGAAAAACCAAATTTGATTTTGTTTTATAAGATTATTAATTTTTGTAGGTCTCTTGAGGTGGTTGAACCAATCTAATATTTTCCACTACTGAGTGTCTTTTTTACACTCACAGTATATTTTCCGCTACCGGCTGTAGTTTATTTAAAAAGTAATACGTAAAGTTTGTTTTTAAATGATGAATTGAAATTTATAGAAATATATTTTTTTAATATTTGAATCAGTCATTCTAAAAATAAACTGTAAAAACTTACAGACATTCAGTAGGAGTTGATATTTTCTGTTAAATATAAAACTTTACAGGTTGGTTGAAAAGTTCCTGCGCTCGAAATGAAAGAATACTGTTTTTGTTACGAAATATATTTTTTTATTCAATATAATCTCCTAGAAGCTCAATACACTTGTTCCAATGATCTTCCAATAATTTTATACCATCATTATAATGGTTTTCCTGAAGCTTTGCAAAATAACCGTCTAGGGCTGATATGGCCTTTTCATTCGATGAAAAATGCTTTCCACGAAGGAATCGTTTGAGATTTCTGGAGTGATAGAAGTCACTGGGAGCCAAATCTGGTGAATACGGTGGATGTTCAAGCAATTCGTACTTTAATTCTTTGAATTTAGCCATCATCAAAACACTTTTGTGAGCAGGTGCATTGTCTTGATGAAAAATGATGTTTTTCTTCTTTAAACCAGGTCTTTTCTCACGAATTTTTTCATCCAGCTCGATCCAGTTTTTGTTGAATTGTTAATGTGTGCGGCACTAACTTTCCAAACAGTTTCTTCATGTAAAATATGGAGTACTCATTCGTCTGAGATGCCTATGGCATTAACAATTTCACGCTTAGTCAAACTTGGATCTTCACTAACCATATCATGTACCTGCTCAATGATTTCTGCTGTGGTTGCAGTTTTTGGTCGTCCTTCGCGTGGATCGTCTTTAAGGCGTTTTGAAGGTGAGGACTCCTTATACACTTCTAACAATTGTTCATAAATTTCCTTTGATTTTAAACCCTTCAAAACAAAGAATCTAATGACTGCACGATATTAAATTTTTTCCATATTAAAAAAAATCAATGACACGTCAACTTCAAATGGCTTGTAAACAAAGAAAGAATTGACAGAATGACTTGCAACTTTGCATGTGTTCTCAGGACAGTTGTATCAACTTGAGAAAAAAAAGTTTGGAGCTAGCAGTGCCATCTCTTGGTGAGCGCAGAAACTTTTCAACCAACCTGTATGTTTTCTGTTTCTAAAAATTGAAATTCATATAATTCTTTTTTGTTTTTTACCAAAATATAGATACACACAAGAAAATAAAAAAATATATTCGTCTGTGTGTGTTGTATTTTGTAAAATTTCATACAAATAAAAAAAAAAATCAATTTGAAAAACAAACCCAAAAATCGTTTTTTTTTTTTACTTTTTATCATTTAAAAATTGATGGTTATTTTAATTTACCTTCTATTGCTTTTACTACATTTTTTCGATTATTAAACAATGATTGAAAATTAACAACAAAATGGGCTGAATATAATGAGAAATCCGTAGTCCTTTTTCTACTGTATTTTCTATTAATTTAATATGTATTTTAGATTATTTTTAACGAAATAATATTGTGAGTGCACATGATATTTTTTGGAGCATATGTACCATGTAAAAACAGGATTAAGTGTATTTCAAGGAAATCCACAAATAAATTCTGAACTTATAGCCAATTGTATATAGCAAATATTTCACAACATCTCCATATTAATATATGTATATTAGACTGTTGCACGCATAAGAATTAATTTGTATTAATTATTACTCATACGTGCCGTAGTACAATATACTTTAATGGAAATTTTGTCAATAACTACTCTCTTATACAATTAGCTATAACTTCATAATTTATCCAGGGATTTTCGTGGTATATACGCTGATGTTTTCATTGAAATACGGGTTGTAACTATAAAATAAATATATGTAATTTGATGACTTATTATTTACGATTTTTTTAATATTTAATTTTTTGTCAAATTTAGATTTAATGCTTAAGAAATATTTTTGTCCACTGCACTTACACTACTTAACTGATTTAAAAACTATATTAATTTAGTTGGTTGCCATTTAATTTGTATTTATACTGATGCCAGCTGCTAATAGGGTTGCTATTAGTGTCCAAAGATATAGACAAATTAAAGAAGCAACTACCAACGAAATCTAAACAAATTAAAGATTAAAAATATAAAACTTAATCATATTTATTTTTATTGATATCCTCCAATTGAACAGACCAGAGGGTCAATTCTTGTTCTGTGATAATGTGAATTGAAAAAAAACTTTTCATTTTCGTTTTCATAAGCACTTTTCACTCGAACTTTTCACAAATACATAAATTGCGATTCTCGTATGTATTATGAAAAAAATGTTTCATTCGCACTGTACCCATGAAACTTTTGTAACTGTGTTATCCAAAATTTAAAGCAAATGTCAAAATAAAGAAAAAAGTTAACAAAAGTGAATTAAGTTCGTAAAATTTATTTTTAATAATTATATAAAAATATCTGGATTAATTTTATTATTGGATATTACTCAAAGAATTCCGGATGAACAAAGATGTTACAAGCATTTCATTGCAGCAAATAATTTATTAATTTATAGGAATTTTTTGAGAGTGCTGAGACACATACTTCGTGCTGACCACAATCCATTCGAGATGCCAACCGACAAACACTTCGTGGATTTATATCGGCTTACTTTAAGTGAACTATATTTGGCGCGCGTATGAAGTCTAATATTACTTAAAGAAAAAAAAAATTCAAATATAAATTAACTATAAATAAATATGCCATACTTTTGCCATTTTTCACTGTCCTTTAGGGTCCCACTAAAACTGTTAAAGCTCGCCGCTAATCCGTTACACTTTTCGTCTCTAAATTTGGCACCATCTGCAGTTACAAATCTGTAAATATGGGATTAAAAAAGTGTGATTATGGTAATTAAACAACTTACTTATCGTTTGCAATGTCCACATGCTTTTCGAAATAATTAATTAAATACTACTTTTGGCTTTCGCTTTCCTCTTACAATCTTCTCCATGTTTATTTCACTTATAAATAGTCTGTGTAAACAATTTTGTCATATGAAAATATTTTGAAGGTTGTTTGCACTGTTACACAAATCAAGAATCGCCAGTGCTGTGCAATCGTGAAAAAATCTTGTTTCGTTCCACTTTTTTTTTTCATATGAAAACGTTTTGATATTTCTTTACATTTTTTCACAGAACGCGAATCAAAAGTACTATGAAAACGTGAAATAACTTTTCATTTCACCGTTTCACAGAACGAGAATTGACCCACAGGAAACACAATAACATATTTGATTTCAGCGCGAAAAATGGCTTTAAACTACTGTTATGTAAAATATAGATTTTTTTAGTTTATAAAAAAAAAATACAGTTCGTAAGTTCATCAGATAGTTTAAATTAAAAGTGTAAGTGAAAACGAACCTAACAGTAGATTTTTCAAAACTTAGAAGCTAGATTAATATTCATAAACTTAAAAAAGTTTGTAAGTTAAAATAACTGAAAATATCATTTAAAAGAAATGATATTTCATTTAAAAACCGGTCTACTTAATATTCATTTAAATTAAATGCCATTTGCTATTTATTTTTAAATGTTGATTAATCAACTGACACATCCGTAAAAAACAAATGATATAATCAGTTAAAATAAATGTTAAAATTTTACTTACCAATCCTTAAAAAATATTTTTTTTTTCATTTATTTGAAATTATTTCCGTTTTTGTATTTTTTGTTTTTTTTTTAATATACTCGTACAATACAAAATGTATGTATGCATATGAAGCTATAAACACTTTTTGTGTGAATGTATTTGTGTATGTATGTGTGTTTATGAAGTTCTTGTAATTCGTATTGAAAAATTTTGTATATACACAAACAATTTAAATAAAAAAACAAATTGAAATTTTTTGAATATTTTTTTTGAAACAGACAGCAAACAAAATTTAAATTTGTAATAACTCTTACGGACACAAATAAACCACAAGTTTCCGTTTTGTGGGTAAATTTTTATTAAATTTCAAATAAATGAAAAAAATAAATGAAACTGAAAATAATCGGTAAATGATAGTAATATATTTCGAATAAATGTATAAAAAAGTTAATATAGATATTTCTTTGAAAAATAAATGTATGTTCCTTTATTTTTAAATGGAACGGAAAACTTTTTTATTAAACTACAAACAGTTACCTACATAATATTCTCAGTGTATTAAAAGCTCAATCGAATTTCAAAACACCTGAAAATGTAAAACCCTTAGTATATTTAAACAATGTCGATTTATTTTTACAATATTAAGTTAGCTAATAATTGGGAATTTATCTGACAAATTTAGTTCTGTTTATCATTTAAACTTTTAAAATGATTTAAAATGTTAAATAAATATTGGACAAACATTCAGAGAGTGGGACTTTGAATTTCAAATATCTTTGAGTACTAAAAACAATTCACTAATTGGAAAAAAATCTAGATGCAAATTCCAAATTTTTGTTTGTGAAAGATTTTCAAAAAAGATTGAAAAGAAAGATTAAAATCTATTAGAACCTATATTTTTTTAAGGAGAGGGTTTTGTACTAGAACAGTGAACATAATTGCTTTAATCCAGCTAACAAATTAGTTAATTATAATATGTTCAGATCAGAGAACTAAGCCGAAGGCTAATAGCTGCCGCTATCCAGTTTTCAGGTATTCGATCCTCTGTTGACTTGTGCGGATAATTTCGGCTAGAAAATGTTAGTCATCCACATCAGCTAAGCTGTTAAATATGGGATTTTTTATTTATTTTTTACACAAAATAATTTTCAATTAAAAAAATTACTTGATTAATTTTATAAAAATCCTTCGGCTATAGTCGACTTTTAACGTCTATAGATCTGGCAAACTTTAGGTTTTCATTATAATTTTTTATCACTGTGGCAACAAAAGATCTTGCTATATTTTTCGAACAATAACATTTTTTTCAAACATCACCGGCTTTATATGACTTTTAGTCAGCTTTCATCGTTTACGACAAACAATTATTACGTTTTCTTTTTGTGTTTTCATAGATATGAAGATTTTTTTCGTTGATATTTTAGTTTATTTATAACGAGCTTTCGACCTTCGTATATTTACAAAAAGAAAGTAAATAAACTATTTTAGCTAAACTGATACATGTGATTCGATCCGGTAAAATATCTGCTCAAATTCCGAAGTTTTAAATAAGCTAGAGCCTCCAGAAGAAGGCAAAGATAAAACAAACAAAAAACCTATTAAAACGTATATTTTACTCTATTGTTGTTTTCCTAATAAGCACTATGACGTTACAAAAATTTAAAAATCAAAAATATTCTATTTATATAAAAAAAATTCAGTTCTACTGTGACTCTATTTATATTTTATTATATCTTTTTTTGTGGCTGCTAATGTCGGAGCTAGCAAAAAGCCTTAACGAAATTAACCCAATTTCCCCTACATAGATTTTTATTATTTAAAATAAAGTTGTAAATTTAAACATTTTAAAATTAAATTAAGCAATCCTGATTACAAATTTTTTTTCCAGCACTTAAACATTGTAAGACCTTTAACACTTATTTTCTTAATAGCTTTAGCAAGAAATGAAATAATTATAATAATGTGTTTTTTTTCGCTACTAAATTTATGCAACATACTTTATAAAACAATTAAAAGAAGAAAAGAAAATATCCATAATATCATAAAAAAGGGTTAAACATGAATATATAAATGTTTAACTAAAATAGAAAAAAAAAAAATAATGAAAAAAAATGAAAAAGTAAAATCTCAAACTAATTTAATGTATGTAAGCTACTTTACACAGTATTTTAAGTAGCGAATAGAAAATAATAAAACAAAATAGAATAATTAAGTGACTTGTGAGGTCTTAATAAAGCATAGCAAAACATGGGGTTTGTTAACTAATTAAAACTGGGCAAAATCGGTTATTTGAAATGCTTCACTTAGTGCCAGAGAAGTATAACAATAAAAATCATACCATTTGCTTTCCCAATATAAGACACAACAGTCCAAAACCAATTCTTGGTGAAATCCGGAATTTTATATAAACTTTTTGATAATTTCAATTAAGATCATGATATATGCATTGCACGGTTTGTCAGAATCTAAATATTTTTATTTGAAAGCATTAAATTTTGATGTTTCTTCTCTAGAGTGGACGTGCGTTCGTGGGTCGGGGCAATAAGGAAAAATCTCACCCCTTGCCGGCTTGCCCACACGCCATTTAATGAAAAAATCTGAAATATAAAATATATGTTAACTGGAGCATGGTATTCCTCATTGATAATTTATATTTAATAACTTTCGCCAGGGACGTGGTAAAAATTAAGGTTAAAATGGCGAAAAATCTCCTCATTAACGGCCTGCTCAGACCGCTAGAACTAGGAAAATTAAATTTGATATGGCGGTTCCTACTGTGGCGTTGAAAACCGCTCAGACTGAATTTTTAAAAATTTCTGCGGAAGGGTACAAAAAGGGAAAAAGTCTCGTCTAAATGGCCTGTCTAAACCTCTGGAGCCAGGAAGTTAAACTTTAAAATTTCCACTCAGGCGGAATTTTCGGAAATTTCTATTAAGGCTGGAGGGGGGGGGGGGGGGGGGGGTATGGGCATCAAATGGGTTAAGCAGAACATTGATCAATTTTTTTGGGGCACACAACTCCAAATCGTGGTACTGTTAATTGATTTTAAACTTCAATCACAACTTTTTTAGAAGGTCAATGCCGTGATGTGCTTTGGATGTAACGGAAGTGCAAGGAGGAGTATTTAGAGAGATCTTTACAATGGTTTGTTTGTATACTACTTCTCATTTACTTTAGATGGTTGCTCTTCGGGAACTAAGCAAAAAAATACATTGTGTTTATGGGCGTTAGCTGGTGATTTATCTGACTTCCAAAAAATGTAGCCAATAATTTAAGTAGTGATAAAAATGTCTTTATGACACTAGATATGACTTACTTCTGCTAATTGTAAACATAGACTTGACCTAAGTAACATGAATCTATTAAGAATTTGCAACTCCTTGGTCAATTGCGTGGTTAAAGTATACTCTCCGTTTTGGTTCCTAATAAAGCAAAATATGTCTTTAAAGGAAGGAGTAAAACACTTTTTTTTTAACTGATTAAGATCTGTTGTGGATTTCGTTGTCGAAAAAATGCTTTTTTTCCCAACCAGAAAAGCCAATTGTCAGTATGCTGTTTGGTGATGGAGACTATATTCGCACAGTGAAAACAGATTAATTGTGACCACCGAATTCCTAGCCAACTGAATAATTTAGTTGCAGCAACTGAATTATTTGGTTGTGGTAATAAAATGCGTAATGGCACAATTGAAATATTTTTCTTTAACTGAAATTCTGTTGTTTTAATAGAATTTCTGTTGTATTAACTGAATTTCTGTTGCCACAAATAAATGTATCGGGTGCCCCAATCGAAATGAATCCGTTTTATCTGTGCGGGAGGTGGCATTTCATAGAATAATCAAAGCTAGAAAAGCTGAAAGAGGAACTAAATAAAGGATATTTTATTCAACAAAAATTTACCTCTCTGCTAGGGATTACACCGAAATTATTGTGTGGCCCGAGTTACTGGTTACAGCTCTACCGGTTCTTTCATATATTTTTAATGAGGACCTTCAAATCATGGCAACAGAAAAGAACTTGGAAATTGTTGACTTTCCTTGTCACACTCAATTTTTGGAAAGATGTGTTTGCCTTTCCTGCAAAATTTTTTACATCCGGTTAACACAAAATCTATTCTAGAATAGGATTTTCGTCCAGCGGTTGTATGATACAGGTTTTAAAACATATTCCTGTCAGTAAAAATGAAAGGTTTCACTGTTCTAGAATCAGTTCACTAAATAGTTCTAGAACTGATTCTTAAGCAACCTATTATACACCCAGAAAACAGATTCGTGCTGACAACCAAATTGGTTGCCAATCGAATGGTTCAGATGCAGAAACCGAATTTTTTAATTGTGACTACCGAATTCTAATTGAGGCAACCAAAATACTGTTGTCACAGTCAATTTTTTTATTGTGGCTACCGAACTGTAATTGGGGCAACCAAAATACTATTGTCACGGTCAAATTACTATTGTCTCAATTGCTTTTCAGTTGCCACAACCGAAAAATTCGGTTGTTAGCACAAATCTTTTTTCTCTGTATAGTTGGAGGAGAAAAATCTATTACTTACACAAAAATAACCAGTTGTAAAACATAAATTTGAATTTATGCTAATACACTCAGAATATTATGTAGTTAACTGTTTGTAGTTAAATAAAAAAGTTTTGCGTTCCATTTAAAAATAAAGGAACATACATTTATTTTTCAAAGAAATATCTATAGTAACTTTTTTATACATTTATTAGAAATAATTTACTATCAATTACCATTTTTTTCAGTTTCATTTATATTTTTCATTTGTTTGAAATTTAATAAAAATTTACCCACAAAACGGAAACTTGTGGTTTATTTGTGTCCGTAACAGTTATTACAAATTTAAAAACAAAAAATACATAAAACGGAAATAATTTCAAATAAATGAAAAAAACATTTATTTTTTAAGGATTGGTAGGTAAAATTTTGACATTTATTTTAACTGATTATATCATTTGTTTCTTACGGATGTGTCAGTTGATTAATCAACATTTAAAAATAAATAACAAATGGCATTTAATTTAAATGAAAATTAAGTAGACCGGTTTTTAAATGAAATTTCATTTCTTTTAAATGATATTTTTAGTTATTTAAACTAACAAACTTTTTTAAGTGTACGATATAAGGTAATCCGCAACCTGTTGTTTAGATAACTGACGCTCCTTTGTAGAGATTGATTTATTGGAACCAGGTTGCAATTTTTAGCAAAAAAGTAAGTTTAAGTTGTAAATTTTTGTCATTTATTATAAGCTTTATTTTGTGCTTGTGCTTTGTGAGGTTAATTTCAAGAATAAAATACCTTTTAAACTTTATTTTTGTATTATTTTAGGCATACGGTTTTGATCTGAAAAAATTTAGAATTTACAAAATTTCAAAGTGCGGTAGAGCCCTCAAGATGACACGCAATTCTAGTCATTTAATTAATTCCATAATTTGTATAAAATTACGCAAACTGTGATAACTCTTGCGATAGTGTAGCTCGAAAAAAGCTTTTTTTTCATACATGGACGGGACAAGCTTCTATTGGTGTAAGAAATTTCATCTGCTAGTGATAAATTATTTCCAATATATATTGATTCTGTTATACTGTGCAATGTTGTATAAAAATGTAAATGTAAAGACAAACCATAAAAATTATGTTAATAAAAGGGTTGAGTTTTTCTTTCTGTTTTTATGTTTGCGAAAATCAAATTTGCTAAACAATCAATCTTTTAAAAAACTTAAAAAAAGTAAGAAGAAAATTTAGGAAAGTCAAAATAAAAAATCCTTAACAAAAATAAATGTCTAAACTTGATTATATTTATCATAAATTTTTTTTTATAAAAAAGTTTTAAAAAAAGAGTCATTAAACGCACATGAGTTCTTAGCAAGAGAAATTTAAAAAAAAAAACTGTATATAAAGCGGGATAAATAAACAAGAAAAAAGCCTGTATTGTGTATTTAAAACGCAGCTGTGTTTTTGTTTATAAAAAACTTATTTTTTTTTGTAACAAAAAATGTTTTTTTATTTTTCTTTTTCTTTAAATCCCGATAACACATTATGCTGTTAAATTTTAACCAACAGTCAAATTCAAAATTTTTATGGAAAACAACAACAAATTTGTCACTTAAAGTTATCATTATCAGATAACAGAGTATTGTGGTAACATTATTTAAGCCTTTTACTTATGTATATATATTTGAAAAGTAATATATTGTATTTCCATTAACAATTCCATCCACACATATGCATACTTTAGCACACTGAAATTGTTACGTGTAAAAGGAATTGTTTTGTAGGGATTTAATTTTACAAACATATTTGTACCCGCATACGTATTTCAATTATTTATTGAAATATTTTTCAAACGATATCACGCGTTTTTTTTTTTTTTGCTTGCTGGTCGTACACGTGATGCCATACAGAAATTAGGTCACAAAGGATTTAACTCATTGGCATTTCATAGCTTTGTTCCATGTACGTTTCAGTAGATATTAATTTTTAACACAATCCGTTTCTTATGTCAAAGTTGTGTTTAAATTGCTGTTGCTTCGGGTAAATAAGTTCATGGAACAGACCCATTATTTTTATTTTTATTCCCCAAACCCATTTATTAAATGACTTTTTTAGAAAAAAGGAATTGAAAAAATTGAAAGGTACTTTACAAGCAAATGAATTTTAAGTAAATAAATAAAAATTTAAGTAAATAAATTCACAGAACAACAACGCTTATTAGGAAGGCATTCGAGAATAAGCAATATTGCTCTGCTTTATTTATCGATATCTCACAGGCATTTGACAAAGTCTGGCACGAAGGTCTTATATTCAAGATTACAAACCTGCTCCCTGCAAGTACACATAAACTTTTCAAAAGTTATTTATCTGATAGAAGCTTTCGAGTACGGTCGAAAGACGAACTTTCTTCTTCCAGAAAAATTTCTGCTGGAGTCCCACAAGGTAGTATACTAGGTCCCTTGCTATATATTATCTTCACAGCAGATATGCTAACCAATGCTCTTACTTACACATCTACTTTCGCAGATGACACAGCTTTTATGAGCATTAACTCTGATTGTAAGGTTGCTTCCGCGCTGCTGCAGACTCATGTTCATGAGCTTGAAAAATGGCTAGACAAATGGAAAATTAAAGTTAATCCGACTAAGTGTGTTCACGTAACTTTTGCCCTGAGAAAAATTAATTGTCCTACAATTAAAATAAACAACATAAACATCCCTGAAAGTAGTCACGTCAAATATCTTGGTGTTCATTTGGATCGACGCCTTACATGGTCCCATCATATTGATTGTAAGGTAACCCAGATGAAATTGAAATCTGCTGAACTTAACTGGCTCATTGGGCCCAATTCTGCTTTAGAATTAGATTACAAAGTCCTTTTGTACAAATCGGTAATCAAGCCCATATGGACTTATGGTATTCAATTATGGGGAACGGCTTCGGCTTCGAATGTTGCTAAATTACAGAAAAGACAATCGAAACTTTTACGATTGATAACTAGCGCTCTTTGGTTTGTCAGAAATGGCAATATTCATAGGGATTTAAATATTTCCTTAGTACAAGAGGAAATCAAGCGGTTCTGTACAAAATACATCACCAAGCTTCAAGTTCACCCAAATCATCTTGCAAGACAACTCCTGCTCTTTGAAGGACATCAACGATTAAGAAGGATGGATACTCTGGATCTGGGCAGCTAGACCCTTTTCTATCTTCCTGTGCTGTGCTTCACACATTGCTCAATTATCTAAGTATTAAGATTTGAATAATTAAGAATGGAATTGCAATGACAACTTCCATTAAATGTATTTAGTTTAAGATTTGATTACTTATTGTTATTTTCTTATGAGAAAGATTCAATAATTAAAAAAAAAAAAAGTAAATACTTTTTCATGGAAATGATAGCAGAATAAATATATTTATTACGGAGCCTTTTTCGAAACTTTTTAGCATAAATCAATGGAACATTTAAAAAAAAAATATCATACTATAATTTCAGTCGAAAAACCTGAAAATTAAAATATTGAAAGTTTGAACTTAAAAGTTTTAGTCATTCAGAGGATTTTTTTTACAATAAAATTAACTTAGTATGCTTAAATTTTCAATAGAATGTTGGTTCTCTTGAAGATAAAAATCATTCTTCATGGCAATTTTTAAGTAAAATTTTAAAATATCCCTACGGGAAATGAAGGGTCCAAGGAATAAATCTGTTATAGATGAATCAGGGACATGTCACAAAGCTGGTGTAAAATATAATTTAGTGTCTGAAAAAGTGGTAATTGCTGTAAAATTATCAGTGTCCCAAATATTGAAATGGTGGCAGAACATTGACTGGTTATTTCTGGATATATCATGTAACTAAAGAGAAATGAATATAACACCAATATGAATTAAGGAAATTAGGACTGTTAGTAGTTGAAATAATGACAGAACACGGAACTGGTTCAACAAATTTTGCAGTGTATAAAAGAATGTCAAGCGGTGGCGAAAACCTCAATCCCGCGACTGTTGCAAAGCTGACATAATACTGAACTGATTTAAACAGAACCGACTTTGTGACTTCAGAAATGATGACATACACCAATATAGTTCAAAAAGAAGTGATAATGCAACTGTTTAGATAGTGAAATATAACTGCATTAATTCAAAATGAATATAATGTGCATGATGAAGTGTCAATAACAAATGGCAAATCAAGCTGCCCGCGACACTTAGGGGGCATGTTATCCCTAAAAATCCAATCCTTATAAATAATAAAAAGTTAGCAGCCACTTATGTTTTTAGCCGTAGTAAACCTGATACAGACTTGAAAATCTTTTAAGTTTAAACATTTTTCTGAATTAAATGAATTTTCTGCAGTTTAAGAACAACTAAAATTTCAAGAACTTCTATTGGAAAATATAGTTAAAATCAAAAAATAAATATTTTTGAACATAAACCAAAAACGATCTTTTTGAATTCGATCTAACGTTTTTGATTTGCGAAATATTAATTCTTAATTTGTTTAAAGTACTCGATTCTTATAAAAACATTGATAATTTAATTTGCATCTGCAATTTTTATTAAGTCAATAAATTAAATATAGGTTCATTTATTACATATAAAATACATTAACTCATAAACAATCTATTTTAATCCGTGAATCAAAACGTATTCCATTTAATAATTCTCTCTTAGAAATTTCCAAAAATTCTCTATCTGGAAAAATATTTTTTTTTGGTGATCGGATGCGATTTTGATAAGTAAAATTAAAGGAAAAGTCGGACAAATATGGGGCAGCCAAAGAGCTTAACTTCGTCCTAGAGCATTAGCGTGAATAAGACTGTCTGGAGCAGGCTTGCCTCCACAGACCTGCTTTTAACCCCACCCATAATTTGAAAATTTTTAATTAATTTTTTGTTTAATTAAATAGCAAACAATTTTTTGTTCCTCAATTTTGTTAAAATTTAAAAAATATTCACATTCACATTTTTTTTTTTTTGAAGAAGTAATTTAAAATCGCCAAATACAAAAAAAAGTGAAAACTTTTGTAATAAACACTGCAGGTAAATTCAGTAAATGGACCTTATGGAATCTTTCAGAAACAAGTTCTTAATATGAAACACGCAGAAGAAATTTTGACAGGTTACATGCTAACTAATTTTCGTTTGCTCATGTCCACTTGCAACAATCAAGTGATATATCACGAAACTATTCATTTCCTACAAGTTCTGCAACATAACACATTGTGATTGATATGTAACCAGTTTTTTATTAATTACTTGTCCTCAGTCCTGTAGTGTGTACATTCGAGCCAGTCATGAGACTAGTTATGTGTAAGATAATTTTAACCTGTTCTGTTGCGCATTCACTTACACCAATACAGTGATATGGTACCCTACACAAGGTCAGCGATATGTCGCAAGTAGCTTAAAAGGTAGAAATTGCCACATCCTATGACAAGCCTATCTTAAAGTTACCGGTTACTTTCATATAAGAGAACCAACTCGAGGACCGGTTTCTGCCACAAAGTTCCGGTCACGTGACTAACTCTGTGACTGGTACATTTTCCGTAAGGATGTTTTACTAAAATATAAAAATAGAGAAAAAAAAGTTTCAAATTCAGCTTTTAATAACACTGTCCAACAGCATTTTTGGAACAGAATAGCGACCCTATAATTCTGAAAGGGTATGTTGAGTAGATCATTCTTGTAGAACAAACTTATGGTCCAGCACGTCTGAGTATTTTTTTTACAGTGGGTGAAAGTTTTCATTTTTCGGTCGAAGAGAGCATTATACTATATGAAAAAAATGCTGTAAGTTAATGTCTGAGAGAATTCTTATGATCAGAGTTGTATTGTGGAATTGTATGAGGATTATTTTTGTGGAAGATCTTAACCCTCTAACTGGTCTCTTTATGGGTCAATTTGACCCTTTTTTCGAGAAAATCAAAAAATATCCTTTAAAAAAGGACATTTAAGGATTAAAATATTCTACGAAAATGTTTGCCGGAAAATTTTAGTGGGGGTCACCAAAGACACCATTGTTGTAAATATTCTGTTCCATTCAAAAAGTATTAATTTGTTGGACAGTGTAATTTAATTCAACAGTACTACTGGCTTAGTATGTAAAATTAAATAATTTATGTTTACACCCTTGCAATGAGTAAAAGTTCAACATTCAGAATATATTTTTTTATAAATAATTTACTTTCTCTCTGCCACTTTACAAATCCTTTTAGTTTTCATTTTTCTTTGATATTTAAACTAGTTAAATTGAATTTCAATATACAACTCCCCCAACAAAATATTAAAACTTGTTGTGTTTATTCTCTGCATATTCAAAATATTTTGTATCTTCAAAAATTCGTATTTTGTTGAAAACTTACATACCTGTAATAAAATAAATGATTGATAATACCATAAAGGTATGAATTTGTTAGTTGGAAATTTAAATGCATGTAACTTGTACATACTACAACATTTAACATACTTGTAACTTACTATAAAGATGAGGAAACATTTTCTTGAATATCCCAGAGGAATATGCTTAAAAAGGAATGGAAAGGGGTGGAGAGGGAGGGAGGGAAGAAAAAAAGACATGAACATAAAATTTAACTTAATGTAAAATCAAAATGTTTTCTACTTACCCCCATTCTTGTTGAAAAAAAAAAAAAATAAAATAAAATTGTAAAACAAGAAAATGATTTTGAAATGTTTAAAAAACAAAAGTTTCATAACGAAAGCAGAACAAGAAAAAAAAGGGGTGAATATTTTAAAAGCATAAAATATAGAAATAGTCATTTAAAAAAGTTATTCGCTTTTTCACAAGAAGCAACTGAAACCACATCATTTTTTAACATCAAAATATGGTTATGATTTTGTAATAAATATTTATCATTTGCTATATTTTCATATGATTGGATTATTTGCTCAAACAAATCGTTTGCCATTTTCTATTTAAAACATAAATTCTATAACTAATCATATCATAGTAATTGTATATAATATAATATATCTTCAATTTTAATGTCTTTGTTCAATTTCGAAAATCTGCCAAAAGGCTTATAAAGTCATATAAAATAAATTTAAAAACATTATTATGATTTCGTTTTGTATTTTTTTTTTGTCTATTTCTAGTTGCACAAAAAAATCATAGACCCTCTAGGCTTAAGTTAATGTATTAAATGTTGTAAACTGTGATGTTTATGTCACACCTCAAATGGACCAATAATAACACTTGTAACAGTAATAACAACATGACCAACGAACTAAACAGCGAAGTAACTGAAGCGGAGGGAAAATAATAACAGCATGTTAAAGTAACAAATTGAGTGTGATATAAAGAGATGTAATAAATGATCATGCATAAACATGTCAGTATATATATAACTTAATCCTACAATATCAAGTTTTTAGATTTCTTTGGTTTTTTTTTGTTTTAATATAATAATCAGATACCCTACATCTACATTACTGCCTGACATTTTATGGAGAAGGAAAATACACTATAAGGATTCCTGTTAGTTTATTCCTGAAGATAAAGCCAATGACCTTATATGTTATGTATTCGGTACGAAAAGGACATCAGTCAATTTATTTTGTATCATTTCAAGGTTGTGCCAGCATAGTTTTCCTTGTTTGAATTAATCTTCCTAATATCAAAGAAGATCCTCCATCACACGCCTTCATGACCACCTTGAAAGGATGATTAGAGGTCATGCCTTTACCCAACACTTTCTATAAGGAAGCATTGCCTTCAGTAATCGAGATGAGTAACTTTTGGAATACTTACCCTCTATCCAATAATTTAATTATGTAGTAAAGAAAATAAATCAATGTCCCATGAATAACAGACTATGTGAGAATTTAAGACTGGAAGTTTTTACATAAATATTAGTTTCTGATAATAACCCAGCAAAAATAAATGGAAGTGATTCTTAAGGAATTAATTTTTCATTGATTCTAAAGTATCGTTTAGTTCTGATTTTTGTCTTCTAAGGAAGTTCTTTTTCACAACTTATAAAAATGTGATTTTTAATGAAATTAAACACTTTTCAAATCTATGAAGCTACAAAAAGTAAAAAATTTATTGTAGTAAAAGTTGCAAGCATTTCGATAAAGATAAATAAGGCCCGATTGCTGAATTTCCCGCTAAAATTTAACGAACAGTAAAACTCAAACTTTGTATAGGAAACAACAACAAATGTGTCAGTTAAATTCCCAGGTAGAAGCTAACGGGAAATTGTGAAACTGAGGCTAAGGCTCGATTACTGATGTGCTGTAGAAATCTAAATTACAAATTCAAAATTTATTTGGGAAGAACAAAAGATGAAAAAGGATCATAAAAGAAAACTTCCACCCTATGACACCCCTATGTAAAAACATTGGTTCCGATCCAAATTTTCACAACACCGGGATCAAAATCTCTGCTTCTTTTTCTCTTCTTTTGCTACTTTTTTTTTGCTGGGTAATAGAACGGGATGTGGATTCGAAATTCTTTAGCATATTAGTGGTCTGGCCTCGCTATTTAGAAAGGCTTGGAACGAATAAGATAAGCTCGAGGTATATGGGGGACTGTTACTAATTTGTTGATCAAATCCGTCTGCTCGCAAATTAAGCTGATAAATTTGCTAGTAAGGACTCTGAGTCTATCGGACACTTGATAAAAACGGATGTGCTGGCCCCTCTGGTGTAGCTGTTTGTAGTGATCAGCTCTATAACGGATAGGGAGTTGACATAAATGTGGACTATCTGTGAGATAGCAAATAATAACAAACATTTTTAACTTAACTGTTTTTCGAAATAAATATATTATTGCATTCGTTCAAACTATTTGTCATAGCAGTTTCATTACACTTGAGACACCTCCAAAATATGGTTTCGGAACGCTTCAACTGCTTCTTCAGTGCTCGTAAATCGTTTACAACGCATTTTACTTTTGATATTCGGGAACAAGAAGAAGTCATTGGGTGCCAAATCAGGACTGAACGGTGAATGAGTTTTAAATTCACCTGTTTGACGAGATGTGTGAGAGCTTGCATTGACATGTGGAAGAATGATTCGTCTTGGGCGGTTGGTTTTACGAATTTCTCCGAACAGTGGTTATATGACCCATTCGGCCGAAGAAATAGGCGACCATTTGCC
The DNA here is from genome assembly GCA_949748255.1 of Eustalomyia histrio. Lineage (NCBI taxonomy): Eukaryota > Metazoa > Arthropoda > Insecta > Diptera > Anthomyiidae > Eustalomyia > Eustalomyia histrio. The sequence continues at coordinate 96,129,273 of OX456527.1, read as the reverse complement.
TCGCTGTGCTTTTTCCACCAACAACTCTTGTTGGATTTTGCTCATCTTAGAACACCCACGCGGTTGATTGCTGTTTTGTTTCCCGCTCATATGAATACATTCATGATTCATCACCTGTAACTTCTTTTGAAGCACCATGGTCGAACCAATCGACGCGAGCCTTTTTTAAGCGATTGATAAATTATGGAGTATCCAATGAGAACACATTTTTTTTACAACTTAGTGTTCATGCAAAATCTAATTTATTGAAGTGGAACTAAGGTGCAAAGATGCCTCTATCTCACAATATATCACATGATGATCTTGCATTATTAGTTCACGCACTGCATCGATGTTTTGTGGCACAACAACCGATTTTGGACAACCTTCACGGAATTCTTCAGCGACCGCGATACGACCAGCGATATACTATGGTTTTTGATGGTGCTTTATCGCCATATAAAGAACTAAGTTCAACGACACATTTCTGTTGAGATAACCCACGTCGAAAGTGGTAAAAAATAATCCAACGAAAACCTTCTTTTGAAATTTCCATTTTTTGGCCAAATTGATTTTCTTAACTCACTGTAAACAAAACAAATAGCACTTGTACTACATCAAAACGTTGTGAGTACGTTTATGATAAAAAATGTCAAACTTTATTATGGTGTTGCCAGATTTCAGCTATTGACATTAGTGTTGCCAGTTCCCGAAATATAAATAGTACCCCTCGTATATTTGTAAAATAAATATTTTTTATAAAAAATATAATTTTATGGTTAAAAGCTTTCGAAAATTGGTGACCCCTTAATTAAGAAGACAACAGTATGCCAAATAATGAAGTAAATGTTTAGGGATGTGCACAACAACACGCCAAGTTAAGTTTGCGCGGGGGCTACATCGCCAAACTACCACAATTTAGCGTGAAGAACCAAAAATTTGTTTTATTCATGTAGATTCTAGTTCTGTAGTCGCTGGTATTTCTCAAAATGCTTCGAAGTACCAATACATATTAAGAAATCTAGATCCGTCAATTTTATTCGTTGTTCAGGACATTATTTTAAATCCACCTCAAAATGCCTACGCTTTAATAAAAACAAGACCTCGAGCTTGACAATTTATTTTTTTTAAGTAAAAACAAGAACTATAAAGCACTTTGATGAATCCGATAAAGAACTGCTTTAAAAACTTCTTAGCGGATTACAACTAGGCGATGATAAGCCATTGCATTTGTTGCAAAAGATGAAAGATTTGGCTGGCACAAAGGTTAGTACTGAAGTTTTACGTACACTATTTTTGGCACGTCTGACACAACCGATTTTGATAAGTCGGCAAATATTGCCTACAAAATTTGTGAACAATTAACACCATCATATTCCATTTCGGAATTGTCTTTAAAACAACAGCCATCCATTTCCTCTGTATCTGGTGACTCTGATATATGCTCAACACTAAACATCATTATATCACGCGCCAATTCTGGACGATCAGCATGATTAAAGCAACTCTCACATGGATATTACTGTAGGGGCTGAGGGAAATATGAGTAGAAGACAATGAAGCATCTAAAGGGTGTCCCAAGAAGAACGCAATTTTTAAATCTGGCAACATTCGAAGTGTCATTGTTTGACATTTGAACAATTGTTATTGTTTGCTAGTAGAAGGTACGAGGTTAGTAAAAATGGAGCGCTACACGAATGAAAAACGCATTCTCATTGTGAAATTGTTTTACCAAAATGGTGAAAGTTTTGCGGCTACAGTACGCAAATTGCGATCAATTTGGGGTCACAATAATGCTCCAAAAGCGTCAACTGTAAAGAGATTAATGGATAAATTTGCCGAAACTGGGTCTGTTAGTGATGTAAAGACAACAGCGCGCCATCGACCAGGTCGATCGACCGAAAATGTCGCAGCTGTACGTGATGATGTCGCTCAAACTCCATCCACCTCAATTCGACACCGAGCTCAGCAAATTGGTGTCTCCAAATCCACTTTGCAGCGAATTTTGACGAAAGATTTGCATCTTCATGCATACAAAGTTCAATTGACTCAGGAACTGAAGCCAGCTGACCATGGACAGCGAAGGGAGTTCGTTAATTGGGTATTGGAGAGACAACATGAAAATGCTGATTTTGCCGATAAAATCATCTTCAGTGACGAGGCCCATTTTCATCTTGATGGCTTCGTCAATAGGCAGAATTGTCGCATTTGGGGTGAGGAAAATCCTCGAGTGATTCACGAGAAGCAAATGCATCCTCAACGTGTCACTGTGTGGTGTGGTTTTTGGGCTGGAGGAATCATTGGACCTTTTTTTTATGAAAATGAGGCAGGTCAAGCGCAAACAGTCAATGGTGTTCGGTATCGTGAAATGATAACCAGTTTTTTCTTGCCTAGAATTGAAGAAATGAATGTGGAGGGCATGTGGTTCTAACAAGACGGCGCCACATGTCATACAGCCAGAGAAACAATTCAATTGCTGCATCAGTCATTTCCCGGTCGTGTTATTTCGCGTTTTGGAGATCGGAATTGGCCGCCTAGATCGTGCGATTTAACACCATTAGATTTTTTCTTTGGGGTTTTTTGAAGTCGATGGTTTACGCGAATAAGCCGACGACGACTCAAGCCTTAAAAGAGGAAATTGGACGCTGCATTAATGAAATACCGCAGCATTCATGCAAAACGGTCATTGAAAATTTCATTAAAAGATCGCGTGCATGCCAGCAAAGCCGCGGCGGCCATCTGCACGATATATTGTTCCATAGATAACCTCATTCTGTCTACTTTACGATATAATAAAGTTTTACGATTTTTTTTAAATATCTGTGTTTTATTTAAAATTTAAAAATTACGTTCTTCTTGGGATGTCCAGGATTAAAGGATTTATCAAGACATCTGCGAGGGAGATTATTCGACTATTTGGACATTCTTCGTGATATATCTTCCTCAGGCATCGCGGAGGTTTTGAGTAAATCCGTCTAGTTATAGGTCGTACTCTTCAAATTAGAGTACTAAATGTTATCTCAATAGACTGCTTGGCTCGCGGATCAACTCTCCTCTTCTTTTGATGCACAGAGAAAACTGATTCATTGTAATAAGCGAATTTCTTGACAATCGAATATTTTGGTTCAAGCAACAGATTTTTTCGGTTATCGCAACCAATCGTATTCCTAGTACCATTAAAATTTTGTTGTATTAACCTAATTTGGAGCGACCGATATATTTGTTTGTCGCCACCGAAATTCGGTTAATGCAACAGAATTTCGGTTGAAACCAAATATTTCAATTGTATCAGGAAAACATTTGGTTGGGACAACTTAATAGTTCGGTTGCTGCAACTAAAATATTTAGTTAGCAAGAAAATTGGTTGTCACGATTAATCTGTTTTCTCAAAATACTCCTCACAATTATACAAGTTAAAATTATTTAAAATTAAATGAATTGGGATTGCTTTATTAAGACCACCTAAAACACAATATATCCTAGGTAGGGTACAAATATGTCAGCCTATATTTTCATTGTCAATATTAAACTTGTAAGAAATGCCTCCTATTGGTGTTACAATTACAATTATTGATGAGCTATATTTTAAAGAAAAAGTAACGTGAAGATTGTTGCGACACTTTAGGCCATTTAGTTTGCACTTCATATATTATGTGATTTTTCCTTAAGATAAGCTCCAATAATCGTACAATACATGCTAATATATAACACATATTATGATGACTATGGTCTTAATATATGATAGAGATAATATTAACATAATAAAAATTTGTATTTTATTATAATGATATCAACTTGAAAAATAACTAAAAGCGTATACATTTTTTTTTTTAGTTTAGTTTAGTTTTGTTTTACTTTAAACTAGCATAAATTATGTTGATATTCTTAAGTGTTATTTAACCATTTTCCCCGAATATGTTAATTTATTTATTTTTTTTTTTATTAAAATAAAATATTGTTGTTGTTTATAAACCACAACCTGTCAAAAGGGTAACTCATCAACACAATATAGCGCCACTTTATGTGATTGTGTATAAAAAAAATATGTGTATATGAATATAGAGATTTATAATTTATATAGACATGTATACATATGTATAATGAACAGTGTTTATGTACTCTTAATACACACACGTGGTCAGAAATCATTCATTATCAAGCAAACTACACCATACAATTTGAGTGTAGGTCTTTAAGGTAATTTAATTCGCCTTTCAAATAAAATTATTTAAAAAAATCCTTGTACTAATTTAAAGTTTTTCAATTGTTTCGGTATCTAATTAAAGGTAAAATGAATTTTTAAAAATAAATAAAGGAATGATTAAAAATTTTGGAGGATTGGATTTTGCGCTATTAAATCTTAAAACTTATGGTTTAATATAATAACATTATAATATTTTTTTTTAAACACTTTACTTTTAAAGTATCATTAACGTCAATTAAACCCTTAAACTGACTTTTTGTGGTGTATTTTGTTTTTCTGTTAATTCATAATTTCTGACCATATGTGCACTACTAGTATTTTATATTATGTCAGTGTCACTTAAATCTATACATACGCAATAACGAATACAGAAATTTTGATGCAGTTGCATATACGGGAATAAAAAGGGGAAAACAGACATTTTATTTTAATTCTTAATGTGACCAACTTAATTTTTCTAAAAAAATTATAGTAAATTTTTTCTTCTTTTTTTTGGCGAATAATAATACTTGTCAGACTGGGAAAATTTATATATATAAATTAGTTTGTTGATTTACTTTAAAATATTTATATTCCATGATTTATATCCAGACAAAAAACAATTAAAAAAGATCTAAATTCGGCTGTGCCGAATCTTTGAATACCCTCCACCAATATCCCAAAAATATGTTCTCTACTGTTTTTGATACAAACAATATAAAAAACTTTTGAAGTAAAATTATGTAGGTGAAAAACTTTTTTAGATGTGAAAAGAACTTTTTTGGAAGAAAAAAATTTAGAGGTGAAAAAAAATTTTTGAGGTGAAAAAATTTTTTGTTGTGAAAAAAAAAAATGTTGTGGTGAAAAAATGTTTGAGGTGAATACAAAATATTTACTGCTAAGCGACTGCTTAAAAAAATATGAGAAAATATGTTATGTACCAGTCGCCACTATGAAATTGTACTAAATTTGTAAGGTCAACTTAGAGGCACCTTTACATTTTCACTAGTTTTTTTAACCATGGACTGCACAAAAAAAAAACATTTTAAAGCATAGTTTTTGTCAAATACTCAATTTTGTTCCGGCTAATGGGGACTAGCTCTGCAGCTGAATGTGCCTAATGGAGAGAATGTACTTTCTGATGCGCCACGCATTGATAAATAGTTGCAACGAATATTCTTTCTTTAAAAAATTGAAGTGTGTTTGTCTAATGGAGAGAATACAGCAAAGAAATTAATTTTTAAAAGAAAGAACATGAGTTGTAACTATTTGTCAATAGATGGCCCATCAGAAGGTGGATTCTCTCCATTAGGCACATTTTGCTGCAAAGCTAGTCTTCATTAGCCATATTGTGCTACAATATGCAGAAGAGTATTATTGATTTTCTATTTTCTTTGTAACATAAATGAATATTTGCCAAAAACTATGAAAAATATATGTTTTATGTGCATATTATACCTTAATTTTTTAAATCATTATTCATTTAGATGTTTAAGAGCACAATATTGCACTTTATTCATGTGTATTTTTTTATAAAAGAAAACATTAACATAAATATACATTTGCCAATCCCTCAATTCTCAAAAATACAAATGGAATAAAAAAAATACTATTTTATTACGTCAAACATTTGAAAATTTGACTTTAAAATTACGTAATAGGTCTACTAGTAACATCTTAATGCATTAGAATTTGACAGTTGTAGTTAATTTAATATTTTTGGTAAATAAATTGATTGAAAACCTAATCCAAGGCTATATCGCTATGGGGTGCCACCTATTCAAAAGTTGCGGCACTAAAGCAATTATGTATTTTGCTCTTTCTTTAGATATAAATGTCTTTGGTTACAAAAACAAAAAATACATTTTATGGAATGAAACGAAAAACCAACAAAGCTTAACAGAAAAACCCAATCAGGTTTACTATATCTCCTATAGTAGCCAAAGAATTGGAGATATTTTAAATGGAAAATCTTAAGAAAATGCATCGGAAAAAAAATTTTTTTTTAACAAATTTGTATGGAAAATTTAGAGGCAGACAGACGGACATCGCTAAATCGACTTAAAATTGCATAAGGATCACGAATATATATACTTTATGGGGTCTTAAACCTATATTTCGACATATTACAAACCGAATGACAAACTGGTATATACCCTCACCATATATGGTGGAGGGTATAAAAAACAATTTTTATGACATCACGAAATAATATCTTCTCTACTATTCTTAATAATCATCTCGTAAATTTAGCTGGTCTTACTTTTACTTAAAAATTATTTAATGTTCTTCCGTTTAATACTTATAAATTCATAATGAAAAAAAAACTGAGTCTTTAAGAAATAAAAACTTTTTTTTTAATAAAGATTTTATCATCATCCTCATCATCAACACTAGACACTTTATGTGTTCCAAAGTGACATTGTGTTTAAGCATTTTTTTCATGATTTCCCATTTTAACAGTGTAACAAGATTCATCCTGTTTGTAACATTACCTTACTTTTAGCATCATCATTGTCATCGTCATCATGATCATCTTTAAGTATTAACTATAAAACTTCCTCTTTCATCTTTATTTGGGGTTGGTTGCTTGGTTGGTTGGTCGGTCTCTATATCTTTCGTCATTCATGTTTCTGTTTCTCTTATTCATATGCTTTTGCATTTTTTATAACTTTGCATAAATGCATTTCCTTTCTGCAGCATCAAATTGTAACGTAAAGCCATAAATATTCATACTTTCTTAAGGTGTGAAATTATGAATTTTCTTTTATTATTAAAGTAACTTTTAGTCATATGTGTCGTTGTTTTACCTCATGTTTTTCTGTATGATGAGTTGTTATTATTAAAACATGAATTATTATAAGATTTTTATATGAAACCTTGTAATTATTATTGGTAAAATTGTTTAGAAGGAAATTTATATACCAGCAGTTTTTAGGAAATTCAATTTGTTGGGATTTTTGAGTTTATAAATAGCATAAATGGTTTTTGGAAAATCATTTAATTGGATTGATTTAATATTAATAGGAATTTAAAAGTTTTTATTAAGCAATTCTGTTTTCAGACCTGATAATTTAACTCTAAATAATAAAAATTTTATGCTTCTACTTATTTAAAAAACTTTATTACTTTTCTTGAAATTAACAAGAGTTAAACAAAACCTCAGTTTTGTTCATACAGTCATTTGACATTCATATCTCTTATTAACAACTTAAATTCTGATTATTGGGACATAGGATACCCGACCTTCTTATAATAATAAAAGTTTATTTTTAATGCCTAAAATTTGCTTTGTTTTATCTTACAAACTGTGTGATCGAAATCTCTATACACGCAAAGAAAAAACATGGTTGGGGCAATCATATTCGAATAGCATCATGTATTTTTGGGTTTATGGTTGTGCCAATCATAGTCGTACTACAATATAGTTATCATATTATGATAATAAGATAACCATATTTTTACCATAATATGGTTCCTACAGTTGTATTGTGATTCAAAAATTACCATATTATGGTCCTAAATAAACATATGATATTGAATTTATCATAATATGATCACACGTAATTATACTATGCTCAAAATATGATCATATTATGGTCCCTCATAACTATATTATAATTCCTGGATTATCATTACATGATCCATAATCTAAGAAAATTTCTTAAAGGTAAAGTTATTAGAAACTATAATAACTCTTTTAATTTTGATTTTTTTTTTCTAAAAAAAAAAAGACTTTTTGAAGAAAAATTGTTAAGGAAAAAATCATAACTTCTAAGAACTTTTCTTTCGAAAAATACTTAAAACCTTTTTTTAAATTCTAATGACTTTTTTAATAAAAAATTTTAGATAATATTTCTACTAGAAAAAGTCCTTAGAATCTAAGTATTTTCTTCAGAATCTATGAATGTTTCTTTCAAAGAAAGGCAATAAATTTATTAGTGTAAATAATATTATATCTAAAAGGAATTTTCGAAAAACCCCTTTAAAAAATCTTTTAATGGGTCAATTGATGAAATGGTTTAATGACATGTGAAAGGTATTTTCTACACATCTAATATTTGTCCAGTTTTAGTAAACAATATATGATTGTATTTTTTAAAGATATTTTGTAATAAAAACAAACTGACTGAACTGATAAAATTTTGGTTTTTATGAAAACAAGACATTTTATGACTGTAAATGTTAAAGTGATGTTTTATTTGATGTATAATTATTTATTGATTGTTGTCAGCATTTTATCGTTGCATAATTATCATATTTTTTTCATAGTCATAATTTTTATTACCACAGTATGGTTACAGCCAATCATGTTATAAAATAGAAGGTGGCAATCATAAAATAGTGAAATATTTACTATAATAATGATGGTAGCGACCATGTTGATGGTTAGAAAAACAATAACTTGGTTGTGGAAACCATACCCGATTTCAGCAAGCACAACATAGTAGCAGTGATCATATTGCAACCATGTTTTTTCTCTGCATATAAAATAATAACTTTGACTTACTGACTCACTCACCATCGCAGAGATGGAGCTAGGTACTTGAAATTTGCACGGAGATTTCTGTACCAACATAAACGACCGCTAAGATGAGACTTTTGTAAATTCTTATGGGGAGGAACAAAATTGGGAAAAGTCTTCCCCCGATGTATCAGTGAGATACTACGGGATTTTGTAAATTCCTACGGGGAAGGGCAAAAAAATCGAAAATTTTATCTGTCAATGGTAATTATTGGCATGCTAATTCCTCCTCCGCCTTAGGCTTCCACCAATTATGTTTTTTTTTTTGAAAATTTTGATAGGGGGGGGGGGGGGCAAAAAGAAAAAAGCCTCCCACTTTACGTTTTGAAATTTGATATTTAAAATATTATGTGTAGTATGGAAGGTTCACTGGGATCGTGGCAAATATCAAGGCTAAAAAGGGGGCAGTACTTCCTTTGACGGCCTTTCAAAACCGCTTTGGCTAGAAACCTAAAATTTAAACTAATTATTCCCTGATATATGGGCTCAAGGTAGTTCACAAGGAGACAAAATTTCCTTTTTAGAAATCTGCCTAAACCTAAATGAGGCTTAAGTTAGTTCAAGGGCCTGTCCCTTACATAATAATGTTAATCCGGTCTAGACACCTAAAAGCGGAGGTTTTCAAGATTATAACAAGGAGAAGCAAATATAGTAATATTCTGCCCTTAACGTCCTACCCAAACAACTTCAACTAAAAATCTAAAAATTAATATATATTTTCTCGGAAGTATGGACAAATTCACAGATATATAGAAATACAAAGGTGGTGTAAATCCTGTATATTCTTTCGCAGATGACACAACATCTGTCAGTGACATTCTGTCGATCATAAGCCAAGACCTTTGGTGGTTAGTGGCATGAGACTAAGCACTAATGACGCACTCAATATTAACTTCTTTACAACTTCTGAGTGGGGTTGTGTCAATAGGCTCGATTTTAATGCATGCAAGACCCAATGTTGTTTGTCAACACATAGAGGAGCTGTGGGGTCAAAAATGTCATCTGTACATATGAGTCCCGATATTTAGAAATCGGATTCTCATGAATCGGATATGAAAATTCAATGTTATATTTGCTGAAAAAACACATTATTCAGGTGTCGAAAGAAGCATTCAAGTGTTTAGATTTTCTTAACCGCTGCAAGAACTATTTCACTTCATCTGATCTTCTCATTATCTATAACACCAATATTCGTCCGAAAATGGAATACAACTTTCATATTTGGAAAGGTGCTTCAAAGTCTATGTTGCAGCTTCTTTTGCTGTGTTCAAAGAAGGGCGAAGGCGCTTATCAATATCAGTGAGGTAACCAGCTCAATTGACTCATTAGAGCTTATCAATATGTGGGTTGTGTTACACTGTTACATCGATATTACCATGGGAGGTATTCTGCCCAGATAAGTGAACTTATCACCGGGGTGCGGATTTTTGTTCAGGCTTAAACCTAACTTCCTTTCGCCAACGCTAATCACTGCATTAGTCGGGTATCCTCTGAGCTTTGGTTTAAAGTGAAAATAATGGGGTTAAAAGAGGGAATAAGTAGCTTCTTTGTCACCCTGCCCAACTGACGGAGTTGTGAACTTGAGAAATGGCATGTAGATTTCTCCTGTAGCATAAACATCAACTGAAGCTGGATTTATAGACTTAAAAAACAAAAAACCTTTCCAGTTAGTGTTTTAGCCAAAAAATTTTGAATCTAAAACTAACATTAAAAATACGTATTTCCTGTAAAATGAAAAATCAGAAATTCCAAATAAACCTTGTTAAAAATTGGGCAAAATAGGGAAAGGTGCCCCTTTAAGGACCTGTAAAAAAATCCTCTACAAAAAGTATAAAAAAAATTAAAGATCCTTATAAGAAAAAAGTAGTCAATTTTCTTCTTAATATATTCTGATATTTAAAACTAAGTATGGGACTTTCGAGCTACGAAATACATATAATAAAAAAAAAACAGTGTAATCCCACTTAACAACCTCTTGCCACTAATTACATTTTTGCCTGACTCTTATTACAAATCATTGGTAATCATTAGCACACCAGCTCTTTACATATACTCACTACATACAGCTTTAAGCTATCTCTAGTAATTTAAGTATTAAACACCTACTTTGAAAAATTCATATTAAAAGAAAACCTTTAACAACCAACATTAGAATATCTGTTCATAATAAAAAAAAAAAAAATACTCATACATTTAGCAGAACATAAATAAGATTTATATTTTGAAATGGTTGAAAATTTTGAAGCATTTATCTTAATAAAATATTGTTAATAGTACATATCATAGCCTGGCATATATCAACGCCTTTTGTATTGTTATATGTGTATGTATAAAGTAGTTGTATTGTTCCATACTGTGAAAAAAAAAAAACAGAAAATATTTTATATACATTTTATAAAATTGTTCAAGTATTCGAAGCAAAAACTCTCAAGTCATATGTAAAGTTGGAAAATATAAAAGTAGGAGAAAAAAAACATATTTACGACAACGACAAAATGTTAAAGTGAGTAACTAATAAATTTACTTAAATATATTTATAACAACATAAGACATTAATTTTTTTTTACACCAACAATTTTTTTTCTTTCTATTTAAAAGAAAAAA